>CAWUDS030002219.1:9197475-9308128 GCA_963859935.3 Lathyrus sativus | reverse complement strand
AACATCTTTTAGGTATCTCAATACACCAATCCATGGTCACATGGCCTTGAAATTGGGTCTCAACCCCTTTCAATTCACCTGTTGACTTAGGGTTGACCAGATGAAACCCTAATGGCACCAATCTTGGTTGTAGCTTCTTATACTTTGGAAAATGACTTATCCAAGCCACAATATGACTCTCAAGCCATCCCATGAGCTCTCTCAAGGCTCTAGGTCCATATCTATGAATTCAGAATCATCTGATGACTTCCCATAACCTTCAAGTTAGGAGAGATGTGCACATAACTGTCTAGCCACTTCTCAGAGAATCTTTGACTTCTTTGATGAGGATGTTAAACTCTTGAATACTTGAATAAAACTCTTGAATAGCCTTAGAACATGGTGGTCATACCTCTTGATATCCTGCACACATGTCAATGCAATGCAGATGATAATGCTAAAATGAATGTAATGAAACACAAGCTAGGTAAAGAAAAATGTTAGGCAAATTTTGGGATGGAACAATATGTATTTATATGATTACATGTTTAAATTGAATCCATGTTTATATTTTCCACTTTTAATTCTAAATATTGAGATGTGGGTGTAAGGACTAAGTTCCTCTAATGAAAGCTACCCCACTGTTGCATATCTTTTATAGAGCAGGTGTTGTATGTTTCAATTTTGTGTATGATGTGACATACCTCTTTTTTTTACCGTGTTTTAATTTTACTCTGATGAAATTTTAATATGTGCTTAATTGATTTATTTGTTTAATTGGGGGTATAGAAGGGGTGTTACAGATGTCACAAAACAAGGTCATGACATTCGGAGTGACATTGCTTCTTTTAGGCAGGGTAGTATCCATGGACTCCATCAGGTTCCAGTATAGCCTATCCAGCTTTCCCTGATGACCAATGTTTGGGTATCCCTTCTTGGCTTGCTTCCCTCCATGAGATTTCTTGCATCTTGTCCTTCTTTCTGAGGCATACTTTGAAGATCTTCTTGCTGATGTGTTGGTTCTTCTCTGTTGTCTGTCTTTCACCAACCATACTTTTTTCCTAGTTTCCTTTTTCTCCAGGTTATTGAGGATACTTCTGGGCTCCCATAGGTAGCAATTGTTCATTGCTCTGGATCCCCTCATTTCTTCTTCACCTTCTTCTTTGATAACCACACACTTATCCTTTGGAAAATGGACTTTTAGGCCTTGATCACATAGCTGACTTATGCTTATTAAGTTAACTGTCAGTCCTTTAACCAGCAAGACATCCTTCAATTTTGGGGCATTTAGACTATCAAGTTGTCCAACACCGGTGATTTTTACTCTAGATCCATCACCAAAGGTTACATGACTGGATGTATGAGGGTTGAGTTTTGTCAAGAGATCCTCAATTCCAGTCATATGTCTGGAACAACCACTGTCAAAGTACCAGTCCTCTTGGTGTTGACATCCTTAGATCAGTGTGAGCAACTAAGGCAATATTCTTGGTAATCCAATGTCTTTTCCTGTTAGGAGCACCCTTATTTATTCTTGCTTGATGATGCCTTTTGACATGAGCGTCCCTGTTCTTGATGAGGATGACTAGGGAATCCATGCAGCCAGAAACACACAGATTTGATATGACCAAGTTTTCCACAGTGGTAACATTTATATCCTTGGAATCTACTTTTGACTTGATTCCATTTTCTGTTGTGTAAGAACAGAGTATGCCTAAGAGGGGGGGGGGGGGGTGAATTAGGCCTTTTGAAATTTTTCCGGTTTTTATATGGTTCTTGGAAATATACTGGATGGTGTTCTTGGTTATGGAAAGCAGTAAATCAACAGAAAGAAAGAAAGACACAGGATTTATAGTGGTTCCCCTCACAATCCGAGAGTACTCCACTCCCCTTTCAACATGAAAGAGAATTTTCACTATTGTTTAAAACAGTACAACCTATCACACCATCAACCGGTGAGGCCTACTATCAAACAATAAAAACTCACAAGTGTACAAGAACAATCCTCTTGTAAACACTCACCCTTGTGTCCAACAATCCTGGATCACAAGTCAAAAAAAATAAAATAATTGTAATGAATTTGGATTGAGTATAACTGTCAAAGTGATCTTCTCCAATGAATCAAAATTCACTCTTTGTAATTTTTCAATACAAGTGTTCAATGAATATGAAATTTTCAATGCAAGTATGAACACTTTTGAAAATGAATTTGATTCCAAGACAATTTTAAAAATGAGTATTGGAGGTTGAAAGGTTTTGAGTTATGTTCTATTGGTTGTTTTTCAAAATGAAAAACTCAGAATTTATATGAGTAAAATAACCTTTCACAAAAGGTATGATTTTAAAAGATTCAAACCATGAAAAGGTATGTTTTTAAAATAATTTTTGAACTCAAAACAAAGCAATTTTTCACTGCACGTTCAGTGTTAATCGGTTAACCCATATGGTTAATCGGTTAACACTAGTACGTTAGCCCAGAAAATTCAAAATTCAAATTGGTTAACCGGTTAACCCATATGGTTAATCGGTTAACACTGCTAATTTTCAGAAAAATGCTTTTTAAAAATAATGTTATACCATTTTTAAGGTTTCAAAAACATGCTTATGTATTATGCACAAATGATTAATGTTTTTGAACACTTGTATATCAAATTATAAAGGTGGATTTGAATATACCAGTAATGCAGCCAAGTCTGGAAGAATCAGTTCCATATGTAGCTTGACTTGAAAGATAGCTTGATGACTTTATCTTGATGACTTTGAACGGCTTGTCTTTTTGCAATCAAGATATGATCTTGAGTAGTATTGACATCATCAAACTTGAGACTGAAGCATGCCTCTACATTCTCCCCCTTTTTGATGATGGCAATCAAAAATGTTGTGCGATATCTCTTGGTTCTTGATCTGGTTCTCCCCCTATGTCTAGCAACTCCCCCTATCTTAACAGAGGAAAAAAAATCTGCACACAGAGAGACATTTAAAAGAACCAAGCTCTTCTCCCCCTTTGACATCAGCAAAAAGGAAGAGCTTTCAAAGAAATCACAAGATAGCAGCATATATAGTAATAAGCACATGCAAAGCCAAGTAAACACAAAACACAAACAGTAGTACATATAAGATGCAGCAAATGGAAATTGTACTTGTTACAATAAAACATAGTTCAAATGAAAGCATAAAAACTTATAACTAGAAAGCAAAGCAATAAAAAACAACATCAGCAACATATTCTCTAAAAATCCTCATCCGCCATATCCTCCTCCTCTTCTTCCTCTTCATTTTCTTCATCAGATACAACAGGGCTGTCAGGGTTGGTATGGTGAGAAGAAAGGACAAGGTTCCGGAGGGAAGCAATGGCCCGGGAGGTTTCTCTATGCTGAGTCATGATAGTTTGGTAAAGGAACTCGTTGGTGATGCCTCCTGCAGGTACGGGAAAGGCCTGGTTAGCATTGGCTCCTTCTTCTGAGTACTTGTAAGTACCGTCATTATCCTTAAAAATTCCAGTATTCTTGACAATTGTAATCTCGTTGATCTCATTGGTGGTTGATTTCATCTTGATGGTTGGTTCACGGTTAAGATCCAAAGTAGTCAATTCCAAAATTCTTGATATCAGCCGTGCATAAGGAAGACGGGTCGACAGAGATAGTTGTTGTTGAAGGTGATACATGATGGTCAGAATCCAATTGACACGTATCTTGTTCTTGATGGCGAAAAGAAGTTGCATTTCCAGATCATTAATTTGTGCATGATTCGAATCCTTAGGAATCAGCACATAGCAGATTATGTAGTGAAGCATCTGATCAGAGACGGTAAGATTTCTTTGCATAGCACAACAGACGAGCAGTACGTTGGTTGCCGATAATCATCTCCTTTGGAAATCTGCAGATCTGATAATAGAACTCCATCTTGTCGTAGTTGGACCACGGCCCTTCCACGTGGTTAACTCCCTTTCTCAGAAAGTACCCAGATGATGGTATGTTCAGCATTGCAGCAACATCAGACAGATTTTCTTCAACAACACAGTCTCTAACAATTGTTTTCATAATATGCTCATCATTTGCATTTAGAAACACAGACAGTTTATGCAAAAAGGATTTGACAAGATCCGGGGTAGCAGTTTCCAGGATCAGACACAAATTTATCGATCCTCTGATATTGAGCAAAGCAGGAAAATCAAAAGATGATGCAGGAAAAGCCTTAAGATTCACATACTTTACCGGAAGGATAGAACGAACTCGGACTTTGAAATCCATTCTGCGCTTCTTGGTTGTTTCCATAGGAATGTCTTCATCAGATGCAGAGTGATGTTCTAGAAGTTTTCCCTTGCCGCGGTTTGATGCTGAAGCCATGGATGGAGGTTTGAGAGAACTGGGGTTGTGGGTTCTGAGGAAGTTAGGGTTTGAGAAGTTGTGGGGAGTTTTTCCAACTTTTAAGAGTGGGAGAGAGAAGTTAGGATTTAAGAGGGAATGTGGATTTTGGATATGGATGTGGATATTTAAGAGAATATGGACCACACAAAATATATAAAGAAAAATATGAAATTTTCAAAATTTAATTAATTTTCGTTTCTGATTTTTTGAAAAATTAACAGTGTTAATCGGTTAACCATATAGGTTAATCGGTTAACACATTAAAAAAATTTAATCAGAATTGAAAATTCAACAGTGTTAATCGGTTAACCCATATGGTTAATCGATTAACATGCTCGAATTTTTGAAAAATACATAAAAACAGAATGCAATACACATGAAAACATATCACAATTAATGCATACATATAATAGAGACAAGGATCAAATGTCACCTTCATCAAGAATCCCAAGTTCTCTCCGAATTTTGTAGAATGATTCTTTTGCCAAAGGCTTGGTGAAGATGTCGGCGAGTTGGTTGTGTGTGTCGACGAAAGTAACATCAACATCTCTGTTTAACACGTGATCTCGAAGGAAATGATGCCGGATATCGATGTGCTTTGTTCTGGAATGCATAACCGGATTCTTTGTGATATTTATGGCACTTGTATTGTCACATCGTAGAGGAATGCATCCGAGGTCAACACCATAATCCAGAAGTTGTTGTTTCAGCCATAAAATCTGTGCACAACAACTTCCTGCGGCGATGTATTCTGCTTCGGCGGTGCTGAGTGCTACACAAGCTTGCTTCTTGCAGGCCCATGATACTAGAGCATTTCCGAGAATATGACATGTACCACTTGTACTTTTTCTATCGGTTTTGCATCCTGCATAGTCAGCGTCAGAATAACCAACTAAAGAACAAATACTACCTTTAGGATACCATAATCCGATGTTGGTCGTTCCTTTGAGATACTTGATAATTCTCTTCACAGCAGTGAGATGCGATTCCTTCGGATTTGCTTGGAAGTGCGCACACAAACAAACACTAAACATAATGTCAGGACGGCTTGCCGTCAAATATAGTAATGAACCAATCATACCTCGATATTTAGTAATATCAATTGGAGTACCAGATTCATCTTGATCAACATACGTTCCGGATCCCATAGGAGTAGACATCATCTTGCAACTATCCATATCGAATTTCTTTATTAATTCCTTACAGTACTTGGATTGGTTGAGGAAGATTCCATCCTTGGTTTGCTTGATTTGTAGTCCAAGAAAATAATTTAACTTTCCCATCATGGACATCTCGAATTCTTCACGCATCATGAGTGAGAATTCTTCGCACAGTTCTTTGTTTGTTGATCCAAATATGATGTCGTCGACGTAGACTTGTACTAACAAGGTGTTACCCTTGATCTTCTTTATAAACAGCGTCTTGTCAACCTTTCCTTTTGTAAATCCTTTCTCACATAAGAAGTTGCTAAGGCGATCATACCATGCTCGTGGTGCTTGTTTTAAACCGTAGAGAGCCTTCTTCAGTTTGAAAACATGTGAGGGATTTTTGAAGTCTTCAAAACCCGGAGGTTGTTTGACGTAGACTTCCTCATTAATGTACCCATTCAGGAAAGCGCTTTTGACATCCATCTGGAATAACTGAAAATTCATAGAACATGCGTAAGCAAGTAGTAATCTAATTGCTTCTAACCTTGCTACCGGAGCGAATGTTTCATCAAAATCAATTCCTTCCTCCTGGTTGTAGCCTTGTGCGACCAATCTTGCCTTGTTACGAACTATAATCCCATTCTCGTCAAGTTTGTTCTTGAACACCCATCTGGTTCCTATAATATGCTTATTGTCTGGTCTTGGTACAAGGGTCCAAACTTGATTTCTTTCAAATTGATTAAGTTCTTCTTGCATTGCTATAATCCATTGATCGTCGCCTAAAGCTTCATCGATCTTTGATGGTTCAATTTGAGATACAAACGCCATGTTGAGACAAGCATCCTTTAAATTAAGTCGAGTTGCAACGCCTTGACTAATATCACCAATAACTTTATCAATTGGGTGATCTCTGTGTGTTCTCCATTCTTTCGGAAGATCTTGATTTTCTTGAGTAACATCTTCTTGTAAAGTTGTTTGATCTTTTGAAACAATTTCTTCATTTTGTGAAGTATCTACAAAATCATCATCATCATCCAAAACAATATTATCCTCTTTCGAGGGGTTAGTCTCATCAAACGAAACATGAATGGACTCTTCAATGGTAAGAGTTCTTTTATTAAAAATTCTAAAAGCTTTACTATAAAGAGAGTAACCAAGAAATATACCTTCGTCGGACTTCTCATCAAACTTACCGAGATTGTCCTTATTGTTGTTGAGAACGAAGCATTTGCAGCCAAATATGTGGAAAAATGATATATTTGGTTTCCTTCCCTTGAACAACTCATACGGAGTCTTTTTGAGTAGCGGTCGAATATTCACGCGGTTGCTTACAAAGCATGCCGTGCTTACTGCTTCTGCCCAGAAATATTTTGGAAGATTTTTGTCGCTGAGCATTGTTCTAACAAGTTCAACTAGTGAACGATTCTTCCGTTCTACGACGCCGTTTTGTTGAGGAGTTCTTGGTGCCGAAAAATTATGAGAAATTCCATGTTCTTCGCAAAATTTTTCAAAGTCTGAATTTTGAAATTCTCCACCGTGGTCGCTTCTTATGGAGGCTATAGTGAGTGACTTCTCGTTTTGAATTTGTTTTGCATACTTTTTGAATGCTTTAAACGTATCATTTTTCTGCACTAAAAACATTGTCCAGGTATATCGAGAAAAATCATCAACAATAACTAAAGCATAAATACTACCTCCAAAGCTCTTCGTTCTTGATGGACCCAAAAGATCCATGTGCAACAATTGAAGTGGTCTTGATGTAGAAACCACTTGCTTGGATTTGAAAGTTGTCTTGGTCTGTTTTCCCTTTTGACATGCATCGCATAATTTATCCTTGATGAATTTTATCTTCGGAAGCCCAACAACCAGATCATGCTTGATTAATTTGTTTAAATGCTCCATGTGAATGTGAGCAAATCTCTTATGCCAAAGCCATGCCTCGTTGTTGTTCGCCATAAGACACTTTACCTTCAAGAAAGAGTCATCAAAAGAGATCATAAAAATATTATTATATCGTTTACCTTTTAGCAGAATCTCATGAGTGACTTCGTGTTCGATCAAGCATTCCTCTTTTGTGAAGTTGATTTTGAACCCTTTGTCACACAATTGACTGATGCTAAGCAAGTTATGCTTAAGGCCTTCAACAAAAAGAACGTCTTCGATGATTGTACATGGAGGTGCACCAATGGTTCCAACTCCAAGAATTTTTCCTTTATTATCATCACCGCAAGTGACGTATCCTTTGGCCTTTAATGATAGACTTGAAAATTTATTTATATCTCCCGTCATATGCTTCGAGCAGCCACTATCAAGATACCATTGATTTGTGGTTGTCTTCAAGCATACCTACAAAACAAAATTAGGTAGTGTTAGGTACCCAAGTTGCTTTGGGTCCTTGATAGTTAGTACCTTTTTCCACCCACACATAATGCCCCTTTGCAACACCAATATTACGTACATAGCAGGCATTAGGTGTGTGTCCTTTAATACCACAATAAAAACATGTAGGTTGAAAATGACTTCTATATCTAGGAATATAATTCTTTTTCTTATTAATTCTTTTCTTGTTATGATTTTGATGCTGAGTCTTAGAAGTGCTTGTCTCTTTCTTCACAATTTGTTCACTTGCTCTTACAAAAATGGTCTTATTGGTGCTTGGTTTTGAAAATTTCGAATATCCCAATCCACTTTTATCATTAGGATACCTTTGATGTTTAAGAATCTCTTCCAAGCCAATTTGACCTTTTTCGTATCTTTCTAAAACTCTTTTAAGTTGAACAATTTGAAAAGACAAAGACTCACAATTCTTACATACAAGACTTTGTTTTTCATCCATCACTTTTTGTTTTTCATCTTCAATATTTTTCAAGAAATCAGAATTTTGTTTTTCTAAAAGTAAAATTCTTTTCTTTTGTGATGAGATGTCTTTATACAAAGTCTTGCACTCTTTTAGAAGTTCATCTATAACTTCTTGTGCATCATTATCATAGACAGAAAAATTACTACTAACCTCATTTTCGTCATCGGAATGGTGAGAGGCCATTAAGGCAATATTTGCACATTCATCGCTATCTGATTCCGATGATGAACTCACTTTGTTGTCGTCCCATGCGACATAAGCCTTCTTTGTTTTGAAATCCTTCTTGCCCTTGAATTTTCCTTTATTTGCGAGTTTTGGGCAGTCTGGCTTTATGTGACCTTGTTTTCCACATTCATAACATGTAATTTCTTGGTTTGATGTGGATGCCTCCTTTTTCCTGAAATGTCTATTCTTTTTAGAAAAAGAAGAAGTTTTATTATTATTGAAAAACTTACCAAGCTTCTTTACTAGAAGCATGAAATTTTCGTCTTCGGAAGATTCGTCAATTTTGTCATCCTTTGTGTCAGTCTTCAAGGCAATTCCTTTGGACTTCTTGTCTTGACTTTCATGTTTCTCAAGCCTTCCAAGTTCCAGTTCATGCTCTTGAAGTTTCCCGAATAATGAAGCGGATGTCATTGTTGAAAGACTTTTCTTTTCCGAAATGGCGGTCACCTTTGGTTGCCATTCTCTTGTCAAGGATCTTAGGACTTTTAAGTTGAGATCATCGTTGGTGAAGGTCTTCCCAAGAGCAATCAG
This sequence comes from Lathyrus sativus, assembly GCA_963859935.3. Lineage (NCBI taxonomy): Eukaryota > Viridiplantae > Streptophyta > Magnoliopsida > Fabales > Fabaceae > Lathyrus > Lathyrus sativus. The sequence goes on along the minus strand of CAWUDS030002219.1, from coordinate 9,299,021 downwards.
GTGATTTGTTAGATGAACGAACCTCTTTTGCAGGGCAACAATAGATTCACCGGGCTGCATACGGAACATCTCATATTCTTGACTTAACGTGTTAAGTCTTGATCTTTTTACTTCTGCTGTTCCTTCATGCGTTTCTACCAAGGTATCCCAAATCTGTTTTGCCGATTTACACTGTGATATGCGAAAGAATTCATCCATACTGAGAGCGCTTTGAAGTATGTTGATTGCTTTCTTCTCATTCAAGATTCTCTTCTTGTCATCTTCATCATATGAGGATTTGATCTTTGGGGTTCCAACACCATTTACCACACTTGTAGGAACATGTGGACCAGTTTCAACGGTTTCCCATATACCATCTCCTTGAGCCTCAAGATGTGCCTTCATACGGATTTTCCAAAAATCAAAGTATTCTCCAGAAAAGAGTGGTGGTTTGTTACTACTTCCACCATCTTTGAAAACCGGGTTGGTACTTTGCGGAAGCCATACTGAATCGTTAGGAACAAGTTACCTTAACCTGCTCTGATGCCAATTGTAAGAAACAGAGTACGCCTAAGAGGGGGGGGGTGTGAATTAGGCCTTTTGAAATTTTTCCGGTTTTTATATGGTTCTTGGAAATATACTGGATGATGTTCTTGGTTATGGAAAGCAGTAAATCAACAGAAAGAAAGAAAGACACAGGATTTATAGTGGTTCCCCTCACAATCCGAGAGTACTCCACTCCCCTTTCAACATGAAAGAGAATTTTCACTATTGTTTAAAACAGTACAACCTATCACACCATCAACCGGTGAGGCCTACTATCAAACAATAAAAACTCACAAGTGTACAAGAACAATCCTCTTATAAACACTCAACCCTTGTATCCAACAATCCTGGATCACAAGTCAAAAAAAATAAAATAATTGTAATGAATTTGGATTGAGTATAACTGTCAAAGTGATCTTCTCCAATGAATCAAAATTCACACTTTGTAATTTTTCAATACAAGTGTTCAATGAATATGAAATTTTCAATGCAAGTATGAACACTTTTGAAAATGAATTTGATTCCAAGACAATTTTAAAAATGAGTATTGGAGGTTGAAAGGTTTTGAGTTATGTTCTATTGGTTGTTTTTCAAAAATGAAAAACTCAGAATTTATATGAGTAAAATAACCTTTCACAAAAGGTAATGATTTTAAAAGATTCAAACCATGAAAAGGTATGTTTTTAAAATAATTTTTGAACTCAAAACAAAGCAATTTTTCACTGCACGTTCAGTGTTAATCGGTTAACCCATATGGTTAATCGGTTAACACTGGTACGTTAGCCCAGAAAATTCAAAATTCAAATTGGTTAACCGGTTAACCCATATGGTTAATCGGTTAACACTGCTAATTTTTCAGAAAAATGCTTTTTAAAAATAATGTTATACCATTTTTAAGGTTTCAAAAACATGCTTATGTATTATGCACAAATGATTAATGTTTTTGAACACTTGTATATCAAATTATAAAGGTGGATTTGATATACCAGTAATGCAGTCAAGTCTGGAAGAATCAGTTCCATATGTAGCTTGACTTGAAAGATAGCTTGATGACTTTATCTTGATGACTTTTGAACGGCTTGTCTTTTTGCAATCAACAGATGATCTTGAGTAGTATTGACATCATCAAAACTTGAGACTGAAGCATGCTTCTACATGTTGGTTGGATGTTGTGACATTGTTCATGATATCCTCTTTGATTCTGGGACCTCAGGTTGTAATCTCTTTAGTTTTAGCACAGGATTTTATTTATCAACATATCCTAGTCCAGATCTATCTCCTGAGATTTGTCCACTCTGAAGAATTTCCTCTAGGGTGTCAGTCCCAGAATTGAGCATCCTTATGGATTTTTCCATTTGATCTTCTTACTTTATAAATCCTTTACTTCACTTCTGAGTGTGTCAATTGTGGCTAGATGCTCTCTCTTTTCAGCTTCTAACTCCTTGATGGTTTTCTTCTGTTGTTCTCCTTGCTGAACCAGTTTTGTGCTTCTGATGTGAAGGTTTTTGTATGAGGCTGCAAGTTCCTCAAAAGACAACTCTTCATCACTTGAATCATCATCAGAGATGCACACACTGTTAAGAGTAGTGACATGTTTAGTTGATTCCTCTTCTGATCCACTGTCTGAATCTTCATCAGACCAAGTGACTGTGAAGCCTTTTCCCTTCTTTTTGAGGTATGTGGGACATTCCTTTCTGATATGACCATATCCCTCACACTCATGACACTATACTCCTCTGCTTTGGCTGACTTTATCTTCATAATTCTCTTTATCTGAAGACATGCTTTTGGTATACGGTTTAGACCTAGCATCTATCCTTTTGACCAGTTTGTTGAACTATTTTCCAAGCAAGGCAAATGCTTCAGACAGATTCTCCTCCTTTTCACCATCTGTATCAGCTGTGTTTGAGATAAGAGCTATGCTTTTGTTCTTTATCTCCACATCCTGATTACTCATTCCCATTTCAAAGGTTTGAAGTGAACCAATGAGTTCATCCACTTTCATGTGGCATATGTCTTGGGCTTCTTCAACGGCTGTTACTTTCATGGAAAACCTTTTTGGTAGTGACCTTAGAATATTTCTTACAAGCTTCTCTTCAATCATCTTTTCTCCCAGAGCTCCTGAGGTGTTTGCAAGTTCAAGAACATTCATGTAAAACTCATGAATGGTTTCATCTTCCTTCATTCTTAGACCTTTAAATTTGGTGGTCAGCATTTGAAGTCTTGACATTTTGACCTTGGAAGTACCTTCATGAGTAGTTCTGAGAGTGTCCCAAACATCCTTTGCTAGTTCACAGTGGTGTACCAGCCTGAAGATGTTTTTTTCTATGCCATTGAGCAAAGAATTCAGTGCTTTAGAGTTTCCAAGAGCTAAGGCCTCTTGCTCTTTTTTCCATTCCTCTTCAGGATTCAACACATCTACTCCATCCTTGTCAGTCTTCACAAGATGTTTCCAGCCTGAATTCACAACTCTCCAAGCCTTGTAGTCAATAGATTTCAAGAATGCAATCATCCTTGGTTTCCAATAATCATAATTAGATCCATCCAGAATTGGAGGTCATTTAGTGAAGCCTATATCTTTATCCATAGTACCAGAATTTGTTTTCCCTAGATCTCACCCAGATTTAAACAGGCAGGGTGCCTGCTCTGATGCCAATTGAAAATTCTGGCAAGCACACGATAAATGTTATTCCCAAGGCTATAACATCCACTGTGACATCTTCTACTTAACATCTATTACTCAGTAATAATAAAAGCAGTAAATAACACATCAATTGTTTACCCAGTTCAGTGTCAACAACACTTACATCTGGGGGCTACCAAGCCAGGGAGGAACTTCACTATTGTCAGAATTAATTTAGAGTCAAACAACACAGTTTGCACTCTTCACTTAAAACCTACCCAATGACAATCCAGCCTAGAGACACTCTAGACCTGAGTATACCCACTCACTCCCCCTCAATCACACAACAATGATATCAAACAATTACAGAAGAAATATGAAGAGACACTTCATACACACCTTGATCTTACTTTACAGCTTTGATCAAGGAACTCACACACTCTTGCTTCACAGCTTTGAGTGAGATACAACCTAGAATCTACCTATCCAATGCAAATCATCCACCAGACAATTGCTTGGAGTACAAGTATTCCTAGACAGAATTCACACGTGAAGACTAGCCTTTTTCACTTTCAAGGACTCTGCAATCTGCACTTTTTCATCTTCTGTCAAGAGCTGCACTTCAGAATGGCTTCTTCTGTTATATATAGCAGCTATCATTCCTTTGGGCCTTGGTGCACAAATTAGGTTTCGTCCATAACAAATCTAATTTTAATAAGCTGCACGCTTGCCACTTAATTCAGGGATATTCTTAGTTCGCCTAGGGCTTCTAGAAAGTCTCCTGAAATCCAGCTTGAACACTTATTCTGTTTCCTGATTTATAGATACCAGAAAAACAACCTTGCCCGCTGGATTTCATACGTTCAATGTTATGACATTCTGTATGACATTCAGCTTAACTAATTTAACTTATAGTTAACTTACCCTGCACACACATCATTTAGTATGTCCTAACATTCAGTATGACATACATGCACACTCTAAAGTTTTTCCATAAAATGCAGCTAATCAAGAGCACTTACAAGTTGTACACTTTTCTAGTACATGATAAGAGCTACAAAATGACCTTTGTAACTCAAGAAATGGATGCGGGGATTAAAAGTTATGATCTTTCAAAGTTGATACCAAAATTCGTGTTTTTCTCCAAACTTGGAAAAAATTCAAATATCCAAGTTTACCCCTTTTACAAGAAACCTCTCAAATTTTGATTTATCATGCTCAAATCCATTAATCAAACATGTCTTGATGAAATTGGCTTGAATGCTTCAATTTGGACCAAAAGTCAAACATGTTGACTTTGTTAGATGAAACTTGTATCAGATGAATTCAACTGCATGATCTTCAAAGAACTTGCATCTTTAAACTTTTCACTCGTCATGGATAGCCTTCAAAAATTTATATGGACATGTTAAATCATGTCCCAAGGCTTGGGATCATGCTTGGATCAAAATCAGGGCACAATTAACTTTTCCTTGAAGAAAACCCTAATTTAGGGTTAGTTGAAATTAGGCTCCAATGATCTTGCAGTGAGATCAATTAACACTTGATTCTTGTTTAATATAAGCCTTCTGAGTGTATAGAAACTTGATTTGATGATGATCAATCCAAAATGTTGACTGACCAAGCAATAATCCTCTTAATCCCAAAGGTGCAAGGCCGTAATTCAGATGGATCTCAATAAAAGCAAACTTGAAACATAGTTAGGGTTAGAAAATATGCTTCATGCTCCTAAAATGGTGATGGAATCTAGGGATCAAAATTTGGGGTATGACAGTTGCACCTATTTAAATAGCTTTACCAAATGGCATGAGAGATGACAATCTCCATAAAATCAGGGTGAAAGGTATTTAAACATAGCAAACCAAATTTTTTCTCTTAGATGCAATGATATGCTAAGGACGACAAAACTATGAAAGTGTTGACATGCTATGAACTCTACAATGATGCTTTATGATGAAAAATGCGAAAATGCAGACAACAACAACAAACAAAAAATAAAAAGGGTCAACACAACGGGTAAACACTCCATGGGAAAGACAAACACTGCGGAAATCCAGAGTAATCAGGCACAGGTTCAAACATGACCAGAATGATACTCTAGAGGAAGAAACTTCACCGGAGATAAAACCAAACAGGTGTCCTCCACTGGGGAAAAACAGAGTCATTAGAACAAAAATCTTTACCAGGAATAGAATCGGAAAGAAGCACGCTATCTACTTGGGGATCAAGTCGAATAAAGGTTGACCTTTAACAAGAGAAACATACAGGACAAAATAAGACTCCACAGGGGACTAAACCAAACGGAGAATTTCCTTATAGCGAAGAGTTTAAACGGGGTCTTCAGGCAAAAGATCAGAGGAGAAAAAAAAACAAGCTACTTGGACTTACTTGGGATATTGGTAACAACCAAATGTCCTAAGATCTCACTCGGGATATTGGTAACAACCAATTAACCTAAAATGTCAGGTTTAGGTGAAAAATTGGCAATAACTATTGGACTTGATAATATTGGTAATAAAAGGGCTTTAAAAGGTGAATCGATAACAACCAAAAAATTCCCCTATAAATAACCATTGGGTTTAAGCAATGCCAGTAACTACTAGACTCTCAGATGGATGTCAGTTACTACTGGACTTTCAAGATAGGATATGATAACGACCAAATCAACAATATCAATAACGATTAGATTTAAGCAATGCCAGTAACCATTGGACTTTCAGATTGATGCCAGTTACTACTGGACTTTCAAAATAGGATATGGTAACGACCAAATTAACAATACTAATAATGATTAGATTTAAGTAATGCCAATAACCACTGGACATTCAGATTGATACCAGTTACTATTGGATTTTCAAATGAATGCCAGTCACTACTGAACTTTCGAATAGATGCTAGTCACTACTGGACTTTTAAGATAGGATATGGTAATGACCAAATCAACAATACCAATAACGATTAGATTTAAGCAATTCGAGTAACCACTGGACTTTCAAGGGGGCTAGAAACGACTAAACTTCATGGGAAAAAGCTGGTGACCACCAGATAACAAATTGAACTGAGGAATTAGTAATGACTAGCCTCACCGAGAAATACTGGTAACTACCAGACAGACAATGTTAGTAAAGGTTGAAAATGTGCAAGTGCCAATGATTATTGGACTGTTCGCCAGAGATTGCTAGTTATAACTAGACTTCAGGGTAATTGGTGACAACCAAAGAGATAAAAGATTCCAGTAACAACTGGGTTTAAATAAGGGAATAGGTGACGACTAATGATCTCAAAAAGGTGCCAGTGACCACTGGAAATAGGAACAAACAACAACCACAAAAGATGTAACAAAGATTACAGATTACAATCGGACCTAGAATCGAAAGCTACAACCAAAATAACACAACCCAAAAGATATGCTAAATGCACATGCTATGGAATGATGCAAATGCTCAAAGATACGCAAGAACCGACTCTAACAAGAGACATAGGAACATGGTACTCAAAAGGTAAGGTAGGTAACAATCTACTTTGATGGGGACACAAAGGAGTCATACTGAATCCAGGGAAAAAAAGGGGTGTCCACAAAACATAGGGGTTAAATCCAATTCACTTCATTAGGGAACAATGTAGAGCTTAGGAAAGCTTGCTAAAGATATAGCACAACCTCTTTTAGGAGTCAAAGTGTTTACTCTGAGGATGAGTATTCAATCATATTCAAACTTCTATCATACAAGGGCTAATGGAGCAATTATTTTCAGTGGGGTATATACTGCAGGGATGGAAATATCAAGGCTTCAGCCACTTTTAGATATCCTAGGAAAAACCAGATTTCCACTGAAAATTTCCATAAACCAAAGTAACTACTTGTTCTATTTTAGTTTTCTTTAAAATCATTTTCGATTCAAAACTTTTGCTTTCAAAAATCAGTATTAACAAATAAGTGATATATTGCATAACAAAGAAAGGTGAAGAGTGCAATAATATTGCAAATAATTGAATAGTCCAAAACTGATTTTATTCATGAATGGCAGCTTGCGAATGGCAAAGCTCCATGGGATATTTACAATTGAAAATGGCAAAAGGGAAAAAGTTACATCAAATCCAATGACAATCTTTCCCCTTTAACTAAGAGTTCCCCAGATCTTCGCCTTTGACAAGAGTAGTGGAAGTAAGCCTCTTTAGTAATCTTTGGTAATAATAATAACCTCTGATGAAGCAAAATTCCTTTGTCCCTAACTTTTTCCTGAACCGCCCTTTCGGGTTATGATCCACCGGGATACCCATTTTTTTGCCTAAACCGCCCTTTTAGGTTTTCGACTTAGCGGGTCTTTTAGGCATAATATTTTCTGACTGCATCATAGTTCACAGGATGAGTAACTTGCTCGTCATCCATTGTTGTATAGAATGAGCAAGGCTCCAGAGAAAACTGTCTTTACAACAAATGAGCATTATAGTTAGGCATCCACTTTTAGACGCATGTCTTTGTGAATTGGGAAATATCTTTCTGAGTACAAGTTCTCCCTCTTGGAACTCTCGGATATGGACCTTTTTATCAAAGGCTCTCTTGATCCTCTTCTGATACAACTGGCCATGACACATCGCAGTCATTCGCTTCTTGTTAATGAGATTCAGCTGATCAAACCTTTCCTTGACCCACTATTCTTCTTCCAATTTTGCTTCCATTAGGACCCTCAAAGATGGTATCTCAACTTCAATGGGTTAGGACTGCATCCATGCCATATACTAAAGAAAAGGGGGTTGCCATGTTGAAGTTGTGAACGGAAGTTCTGTATCCATGCAAGGAAAATGGTAGCATCTCATGCCAATCTTTATAGGTCACTACCATCTTCTGCATAATCTTCTTGATGTTCTTATTTGCAACTTCAACAGCTCAGTTCATCTTTGGGCGATAAAGAGAAAAGTTGTGATGTTCGATCTTGAAGCTATCACACAACTCTTTCATCATTTTGTTGTTCAGATTAGTTCCTCCGTGATAATTCGGCTAGGGTTTCCGTATCGACAGGTAATCTCCTTTTTGATGAAACGGGCAACTACCTGTTTAGTCAAATTAGCATAGGATGCAGGTTCCACCCACTTGGTAAAGTAATCGATAGAGACAAGAATGAAACAATGTCTGTTAGAAGCTTTCGACTCGATTGCTCCAAATGTCGATGCCCCACATTGAAAATGGCCAAGGTGATGACAACATTTTTTGCAAAGTTGGAGGCACATGCACCTTGTCTGCATATATCTGGCACTTGTGGCATTTCCTGACATATTGGATACAATATGTTTCCATGGTTAACCAAAAATATTCGGCCCTTATAATCTTCTTTGACATAGCATATCTGTTGGCGTGAGTTCTAAAAGCTCCCTCATGGATGTCTTGCATCAATAGATCAACTTCTTGCTTATCAACACACCTGAGCAAGACCATGTCATGGTTCCTTTTGTACAGCACATCACTGCTGAGAAAAAACTTGGATGCAAACCTCCTTAAAGTTTTCTTGTCAAGATATGTAGCATCAATTGGATACTCCTGAATCTGAAGATGTGTCTTAATATCATGAAACCACGGTTTCCATCTGTTTCTTCTTCCACCATCTGAGAATAAGCAGGCTCAGTCATCCTCTCGATTCAGATTAACGTCGCTTCATTAAAAAATTTGACCTTCCACGTTAAGGTTAGCATAGCCAATGCATCAACGATATGATTTTCAGCCCTCGAGACATGTTTGAAAGTGACCTCATCAAAGTATTCGATCATTTCCATAATGTAAGCTCTATATGGGGTCAACTTCTCATCTCTGGTCTCCCATTCACCCTTGACCTGATAGATTACTAAGGCCGAGTCGCCACTCACTTCAAGATTTTTAATGCAAAGGTCAATTGCTGCTTCGAGGCCAAAGATACAAGCTTCATTCTCAGCAATATTGTTAGTACATTCAAAGCATAACCTGGCTGTGAACAGAGTGTAAACACCATCTGGATTCATCAAAATGGCGCCTATTCCATGTCAATTGTAGTTGAAGAACCGTCGAACAACATCTTCCACAAGGAACCCGACTCGGGACCTTCATTTGGACCTGGCTCTTCATAATCCTTCTTTATCAACATAATATCCACATCAGGGAAGTCAAACTTAAGGGGTACGTAGTCTTCTACAGGCTGATCAGCAAGGTAATCTGACAAGATGTTACTCTTGATAGACTTTTGAGTAATGTATTGGATGTCATATTCTGATAATAACATGTGTCAATGGACGAGTCTTCCTATCTGAGCAGGCTTCTCAAAAATATACTTTATCGATCGACTTTCGAGATCAACAAAGTAGTATGACATATCACGTACTTCCTCACACGTTTGGCAGCCCAAGCCAAAGCACAACAAGTTTTCTTAAAAAGTGAATAACGACTTTTACAATCGGTGAACTTCTTGCTTAGATAATAAATGGCGTGCTCTTTGTGTCTAGACTCATCATGCTAACCCAATACGCAGCCCACCAATCCCTTAAGCACTGTCATGTACAGGAAAAAAGGTTTTCCGGACACAGGAGGAATCAAAATCAAAGGCTCTTGGAAATAACCTTTAATCTTGTCAAAGACTTATTGATAATTTGAATTCTAAACAACTGTCTGATCTTTTCGCAGCAGCTTGAAGATCGACTTACAAGTAGAAGTCATATTAGAAATAAACCTAGAGATGTAGTTCAATCTTCCAAGGAAACCCCTAACTTGCTTTTTCGTCTGCGGAGCAGGAATTTCTTGAATAACTTGTACCTTTTTAGGGTCCACTTCAATTCCACGTTGACTGACAATGAAACCAAGCAACTTTCCTGACCTCACTCCAAAAGTACACTTTGCAGGATTCAGTCTCAACTGATATTTCCTAATGTAGCACCCCAAAATTTGCCCATCTCTCTTCTTGTGTTTTAGATTATGTTTCTTTTCATCTTCATATTCATTTTTTGCATAACATTGTTCTAGAAAAGGGATCAAGGTATCATGGCTTATTTCTCAAGATAGGAGGAACATGTTTCTTCAACCTCTAGTAAGGTTTCCTCTTGACTTGGTGGCTTGTTCAAGCCCAAAGGTACTTTATCATCAAGTTTAATTCAAGGCAACATAATTTCAAGATCAACGTGGTTCATCATGGCTTATTTTGCAAGAAATAATCAAGAGATTCAAGTTTGGTTCAAGGTGTTTGACCTAATTTAGCAAATTGTGATTGTTATGAAAGAATGGGCATAACTTCTTCAATTTTCAACATCTTAAGGTGTTTCTTTTTCTAATGAACTCTTCTTTTCATCCCCAACAAGTTCTATTTATAAGGGAAGATCCAATTATGCTTGGAAAGTCATCAAACGTTTGAAGACATTATAAGTCATTTTGAGTTTTGGAAGGATTTTCTAGTCAACTTTAAAAGGTCATAACTTGGTCAATTTTCACGATTTGGAGCCTATTATTTTTCTAAAATAAACTTGAATATGTCCTCTACAACTTTGATTCAAGGTGGAAGTGCAAGAAACCTATAGAAGGCTTTGGTTTTTATCAAAATATTATAAGTCATTTTTGGTCCCTAAAAAGACTTGAAAATTTTCTATATGTTTTACAATTTTGAACCTTTTCATGCAAGCTAATTTGAAGGATCATATCTCACAACTTAGTTTGCTAAATAAATACATTCTTTTCACATTTCAAAAATTGCATCATCCTCTATCCAATGCAAGAAGAATCATCTCATAAAGCCTCATACGTTGTGAGAACCATGGTGGTAAAAATTGAATTTCAAAGCTGAAACTTCATTTCAAGTTAGAATTAAATTTGGTTGAAATGACCTCTAATCACAAAAATAATCCATGAATTATCTTTAAACATGATTATCATACTTGCTTGGATTGATTAGAGCATTGAAACACACGGTTTGGGTGAGTTTTAACAACTTTCAAGTCACACTGTGCTCATGATGAAGCTATGCATGAAGTCACCTCAATTTGCATCATTCACCCTCCCTCAGCATTCAAAAAGCTTATGTTATAAATAAGGGACTCATTCCACTCATTTTCACAAGCTTTGATAGCCAGAATCACCATGCTGAGATCCCATTTGAACTCTTAAGCTTGAACTTCAAATCTTCATTTCCATACCCTAAACACTCAAATTCTCCATTCAATTAGCTTCACCAACATTCAGTGAAGCTAACTAGCTCAAGAACTTGAAGGATTGTGGCATGAATCAAGCTTGAGGACTCCATTTATAGAGCTCTAAAGTTGAACTTCAACAGATACAATTCTCAACCATTTTAACTCAGATTTGTTGCTAAGATGTAGTCCTTGATGTGCTGATGTTGTTAGGGTTGTTAGATATTAGTTTTGGTTGAGTTTTGATGTTCAATTTTCAAATATGTGTTTGCTTTTCTTCTGGTTTTCTTCAAATCGAGTGAGCTATGGTTTAAAGAAATATGACACAATGATATGGTTGAGATCGTCTTGAAAAGACGCATCAGATGAAACCACTATGAGCTTCAATGGTTATGGTTTGATAGATCTTCGTATTTCTGCATTTCTCTGAGATTTTCAAGTGGCTGAAGGTTGAAGATGATGATCTCACCGTCCATTATGCCACTTGTTCTAAACTTGCATGCTTGACCTTTTTTGTTTCGAAATGATGAGGTTGACTCAGATCCACCATGAATGCGTGCTTTCTGGCCCTTGGATTAGCCGGGTCATTTAATAAAGTGAGATCCAACGCATCTTGTTTTTTCTGTTTTATTTTCTTTTTCTAATTTGTTTTTAAATTCATTTTATTTTCAGAAATTCATAAAAAAATCATTTTTAATAAGAAAACTACCAAAATATTTTTTAAAATTTCCTTTTATTTTTCTCTTTCTGATTTTTCTTATGCATTTTTATTTTTTAGTTTTCTATTTTTCTTGAATTTTAATTTGTTTGAGCCAATTTTAATTAGTTTAAAATTGTTTTTAAGCATTTTAAGATTATTAGAAAAATATTATATGATCCTATGATGGTTTTGAACCTATGGTGATTTTTTATTTGATTTTCATTTCTGGTTTTGTTATTTTCCATATATTTTTTTATTTATTTGGTTAATTTTAGTTGGTTTAAAATTATTTTTGAGCCATTTAAAATGATGAGAAAATAGCACATGATCCTATGATGGTTTTTGACCTATGGTGATATTTTTGGATTTTTGTTTGTGGTCTAACCATTTTATTTCCTTTTTTAGGTTTTATTTTCCTTTTTTATTTGATTTTTAATTGATTTTAAAATTGCAAAATGATGAGATATTGTTTTTAATCCATGATCAGGTGCCTTTCTGTTTTTCCTTAAGTCATTTGAGGCTTTGATGTTTGTTTGATGGTTGTTTCCCTTTTGTGGATGTTGTTTGGATGTTTAACTTTTTTCTTGAGGCATGTGCTCGTGTGTTTCCTCTGGTGTGATTCCTCTTGTGTGTGCATGATGGATGTTATCTTATGGATCATGGTGGATGTTGTGTTTTCATCTTTGGTTTTATGTCATGTTCATATGCTCTCCCTTTTAGGATTGTTTGTATGCATGTTTGTTTGATATGGTGTTGACTTGTGTATGAATGGGACGCATGTTTTGTTTCTTGTGTGCTCTCTCTTTAATCATTGATTGCTTCTTATTTGAATTTTGTTCATTATGCATCCTTTTTCTTCATCTTTCTTTTCTTTTTGTAACTTGTTTATGTTTTCATTTGTGATTGAACTGGTTGATGTTTACTTGTGCTTGCTCAATGATCCCTTAGGATTCCTAGTCCCTCTTAATTTCTGATTAAAATGGGAGTAGGAGAGACATTAGGCTTTCAATCCTTTGCATGATAAAAATTATGATAGTCCCTTTTAACCTTAACTTTGGGTCCATCATTTGTATGATAACATTAGGTAGACTTCCTTTTCATCCTAACCTTAGGACCATTTTGTATGACAATATTAGGGTTTTTTAGTTTCCCTTTAGTGTTTTCTTTTATGTCTTCTCTTCTCATCTCAAAAAAATTTAAGACACTTAATAAAGAATGATGAACATTGTACGCCACGAGCCTTAAGTATATGGGAAATGATGAGTGCGGGGTTTCTCCTTACTTGTCTAGAGTGTTTAGTGTATGCCCTTTGGGCGATATGCGACACATTTGCTCCTATGTCATAGTCTTTAGTGCAACGTGAATCCCAAACAAATTCAATTCACTTCTTTAAAACTCTTAAACCAAATTCAAACTTTTTTATCCTTCGGTATTGTTCTTAAATCATTTTCAGAAAGAGTACATTACTTTTCTGTTCTACCACAAACAGGCATCGACCCTAACTGCAAGAATGGGAACTAAGCGTCCCTCATAAATAACTCTTAACCAACCTGTGGTTTAGGTTCCCGAACTACGTCTGCTCTGGTTCTCATACCAGATGAGGATATGTAGGCACAAGACGATGATATCTTGGTAAGCAACCTTCCCCCTATCACCCGTAGTTTTTCAAACTACGTTGAGTCTGACTTTCCTATTGCACGAGGGAATACGTAGGCATAAAGCGGCGATGTCCTACCGAATCTCTTTTTTTCTTTTTTCCATCCCCCGTTTAGCAGTAGTTTTTAGATAACTCACCCCTTGGTTAGACAAGAAGCATGGATCCTGTTGAGTACAACGAACGTGAGGGATGCTCATACCTTCCCGTTGCGTAACCAACTCCCGAACCCAAGATTTGGTTTTGATGACCTTGTATTTTCCCGTTCTTTTAGGTTTTCTTTGATCGTTCCATTTCCCTCCCTTTGGGATAAATAACGTTCGGTGGCGACTTTTCTATTTGTTTCCGATGACCCTTTTTGCAGTTGCAACAGTTGTCGACTCTGCTAGGGATCTCTGGTTCTTTATGCGAGTCAATCCTAGCGGTTGTTTGTGTTGTGTCTTTGGGGTGTTTATTTTTGTGAAGTTGCTTGCATCTTTATTGTTATCATATTATGCTGCTGTTGTTATGCTATTGGGTGGGTTGTTTCATGAGAGATAAGCCCAATACCCAGGCTCGAGCACACAACTAGGATTAGTGTGGAGAGTAGTATGGACTTGTGTGGCATTTACTCAAGCAAGAGTTTGCACGAAATTCATGTACAAACAAGGTTTTCTTTGAAGACATCCTATCCTGCACATTTAAGGCATTTGAGGGGATGTTGAATTAGAAAACTAACGACTCTAAAGACCGTTCATTGGGAAGTCAGTTGAGGATTCCTTGATTGACTATGATGCCAAACCAAAAATGGTGAACGTGTCATCGTTACCCGACTTGAGAGTACATGATACTGACAACATGCATAGGATGTCGTACCTTTTAAGACTAGAATCTACCTGTGAGAGGGAAGGGTTTTGCAAGAAACTTTAACCTCCGACCAACCCGGCTTTCTGGTTTTCTCGTTAGTGCGGACCTATAATCTTAGATGTTATGGTATTCTATCATCTTGGTATTCTGGGTTTCTGGTTTTCTTATTGGAGCAGAACTTTGGTCTAATCTAGTCAACACCACAATAATTTTGATGCCTTGATCCTTGTCTGCATTGGCATACTCATACCCATCTTTACATTGCATGTGTATTGGTTTCAGGTTTCTCATCTCTCCTTAGATTATAGTCCTGGTTTTCTTTGAAGATGGAAGTAGAGAGGAAAAAGGTTACTCTGTATAAGTTTCCTCTACCAGATCTTGGACCTTTATTTGGTTTCATTGCTATGGTTGATCCGAGTACTCTTGAGGTGTTTAGAAGAGACTATGGGAGAATTCTGAGCCTTGTCCTTAAAGTCACAAGTTACGAGCAAGGAGCCATCCTTACTTTGCTGCAATTTTATGATCCTACACTACGTTATTTTACCTTCCTGGATTGTGTTCTAGTTCCTACATTGGAGGAGTTCGCTTTTATCCTAGGGATCCCAGTCTAGGATAAAGTACCGCTCTTTCATTCAGAAGAGGAGGCTGATCTAGAGAAGCTTGTAGCCACTCTTTATTTGAGCGCGTCTGAGTTGGTAGACAGTGTGGTTACCAGGAATGAGTTCTCTGGCTTTACTTTGTCTTTCTTGGTGGACAAAGCCCAGAAGTACGCCAAAGAGGGTTGTTGGGTGGTCTTTAGTGCTATCTTGGCTCTGTGCATCTATGGTATTGTGATGTTCCCAAACATACCTGACTTTGTGAATAAGGATGCTTTCAGTATTTTTGCATCCAGAAACCCTATACCCACTCTCCTAGGAGATGTTCCTCACTCAATACATCATAAGAATGAAAGGAGGAGAGAGAAGATTGTCTCTTGTTATACCCCACTATTCCATAAATGGTTCATAGACCATCTTCCTCGTACATGAGCTTTCTTTGATTTGAGGAATACACATGAGTGGTCTCAGAGGCTTATGGGTTTAACTACTAAAGACATTACTTGGTTCAATTGGGATTTGCTTGGTGTGGAGATTATATTCAGTTGTGGAAGTTTTCCCAATGAACCTTTAATGGGGAGAAAAAAGGGATTTAACTATAACCCTTCTCTCGCCATTAGTCAATTTGGATATGCTTTGAGAGGACCTGGGAAATATGAAGAAGTACAGGAGTCTATATACTTTACCGGTGTAGCTAATCCAGACGTTTTAGACAAGGTTGTTGAAGTATGGGGAAATATTCATAAGGGGAAGATTTCTTTAGGAAAATGTGACTGCAGAACTTATGACCCTTACATATAGTGGATTTAGAGGAGGGTTGAAAAGATATTGTTTCTGTTTCCTGTTGAAGAACCCTTATACCCCCTGATGATTGAAGAGCCTACAACCGTTGATATTCTGAGATATGATAAGCTTCAGGTAGAAAAAGTGGAGTTGCGTAAGGAAAATGAAGAGCTGAAAATTGAGATCAATCAATTGAAACATGACAAGTGTGAAGTCGTTTACATAGCTAGGCTAAAGAAAGAAACCTTGGCTAAGATGGAAAAGGAGTTGGCTGAAGAGATCCAGGTACGAGAAAGAGTTGGCCAAGATTTAAAGAGTATTGATAGTGTCCTTAAGCATAAGAAAAAAGAACTAGATAGAGCCTATTTGGAAATATCTAAGTTCAATGACCAATGGAACGCTACTTTGACTCCCAACAAAGTAAGAGAAGATGAGCTTCATAGACAAATTGACAGTTTGAAGACACAAATCAAAGTCAAAGGTAAAGAAGTTACAATAGAATCATCCCGTAGGTATGCAAGTGAACAGAAGCTACAAGAAACCTTGTCAGTGTTTGAGGAGCTCAAGGTGAGAGCAGAACTAAAGAGACCAAGACTTGAAGATGCCTTTGGAGAGGATGCTTGGGAAGACTATGTTCTGGGCTTGAAGGATGTCATTTGTAGAAGAGATCTCGTCATCCAGGAACTGATGGCAAGGCCTGAACATCCGGATACAAAGGAACTGTTAGAGAAAGCTCAGACTTGGTACAAGGCCTATAGTAGTTAAAGAAGATGTTTGATGTTGTCTTTTCTCTTTTTCTTGTCTTGTATTTTGGCCATCACCAAATCTATTGGATAGGGTCATAGGCTTGTATGCAGTTGTATTTCCTGTTGGCGATTTGTATAGATTGACTTTTGTTCTCATTTTATTTATGAGATCATTTTATGGTTCTTCCATTTATCTATACTATTATGTTATTATTGAAACTATAATCAAGGGGGAGATCTCCTTGAAAAACATATACATGCTTGCATTTTGCATTATCATTTTCATTTGCATAGCAGGTGTTCCTGAAGCTTTCAATCTTATATCTCTGTCTAGTTTTCTTCAACAGTTAACAGGATTGTAGATTTAGTTTTCCATAGATATTCTACAAGAGGAAATCAATGAAGAATTATGGATCAAGTGCAGCACGAGCTCCAAGAGGTCAGAGACAGAATGGCACAGTTTATGGAGATGATGCAAAGTATGGCCAATGGGCAAGAACAACTGAGAACCTTGGTTCATCCGTTAATAGCACGGGTTGATGGTAATGGTATTCTACATGTATGGACTACTGCTATTCCTCCTCCAGTTGATGGCAACATTTCTCATGGCAACGGTGTTTCGAAAATTGTTAACCCTCGGGCGGAGGTAATCAAGGTGGAGTTCATGTAAGAGGCGTTGGAACTAGCGTATGCACTATTCATGGAGCTGCTGGTTCCCAATGGGAAGAATATAACCAAGATGATGTATTTTCAATGAGAGACTTGGATGTGGGGCTCCCCACAGAAGCTAATAAGAGATTTAAATTGATTGAAGAAAAGATGAAAGCCTTCGAGAACCAAAACTATTTGGGACTCGATATGTCAGATCTGGGACTGGTGCCAGGGGTCAGGATTCCCCTAAAGTTTAAAGTACCAGATTTTAATAAGTACAAAGGGACAACATGTCCTAGAGTACACCTCAGAGCTTATTTCAGGAAGATGTCTGCCTATTTAGATGATGAGAAGTTATTAATGCATGTCTGTCAAGATAGTTTATCAGGTCCTTTTCTTGAGTGGTATATGGGTATGGAAAGGACGCACATAAGAAGTTGGAGAGAACTGGGGGAAGCGTTTGTTTGTCACGACCAGTATAACAGTAACCTGGCACCAAATAGAGTACAATTGTAGAATCTATCACAGAGAAACAACAAAGGGTTCAAAGAGTACACCCAGAGCTGGCGAGAGTTAACATCTAGAGTGCAACCTCCGATTGTGGAGCATGAGCTAATTGATATGTTCATGGCAACCTTGTCGGGAAAATATTATGAAAAGTTAATTGGACGTATGTTTGGGAGTTTTTCAGATTTAGTAATGGCATGAGAGAGGGTAGAGAACGGTATTAAGACATGAAAAATACAAAGTGGATCGAGATCTTCAGCAGGAGAGTTGAAAAAGCCATACAATGGAAATCCAAAGAAGAGAGGGGGAGATGTGAATGTGATATCATCCTACAGAGGTAAAGGTCAGGCTCAACCTCATCAGTACCAACAAGTTGCTAGTATAGCCATCCCAGTTGTAACGCAGCAACAAGCTAACGCGCCTCGCCGGTACCAAGACAGGGGAAGGATGGCTAACAGGAAATTTGAGACATCGCATATGCCTTATTCTCAGCTTTTGCAACATTTATTACAGTTATAACTCATCCAGAAGAGAACCTTGGCTCCACTCACTAGTGCGCCTCCTCCAGGTTATGGTGCGAACGCTAGATGTGAGTTCCACTCTGGAGCTCCAGGCCACAATATTGACAATTGTAAAGCATTTATGCATAAGGTTCAGGATTTACTTGACTCGAAAGCAATCAATTTCACCAATGAAATCCCCAACGTAAATCAGAACCCAATGCCAAACCATGGGGTGGCCAGGACCAATGTTGTTATTAAAGGAGAAAGGTTGAACTTGATAACTGATGTTGCAGAATTGAAGATCCCTTTGAGCTTTGTGAAAGAAAAGTTGTTAAAGGGTGGTCTATATTCGGGGTGTTCAGAAGTTTGTTCAGAATATGTTGCACAACCAGAGGGTTGTAGTTCCTTGAAGAATCGTATTCAGAGTTTAATTAACGAAGGCAGTCTACAGTTTGACAGGTTAGTAGAAGAAGAGTTGGTTGATGAGATCAATAATTGAAAATTTGGTGTCAGATATCAGATGTCGAAGGCGATGTTACGACACTAATATCTGTACAATCACCTATAAGAACAAGGACAAACAAATAACAATAGTAAAATGACACAAGCAATTGTTAACCCAGTTCGGTGAAAACACACCTACGTTTGGGGGATACCAAGCCAGGAAGGAAATCCACTAAGTAGAATTAGTTTGAAGATACACAATAGACTCTCTCTAGTTTACCATCTTCTCACCTAATCTCTACCCTTGCAATTTCTACCTAGGACATTCCTAGATAAGAGACACCTCTCACTCCCCCTCAATCACAGCAGTGATAACAACAAAATAATAAAACTTTAGAAGACACTCTTCAAAGACACAAGTTGATCTTGCTTAAAAGTTTCAATCAAATACAATATACTCTTGCTTACAAGATTTAAGTGAACAACTTACATTGCAAAACTTATTCCAATTCACACATTAAAGTAATAAGTGAATGGCTCACAAACTAACACAAACACACGAATGCTAAAAGCACTAATCCTTACGCAATGCACAATAATAAACCTAGCTTCTCTGAACTGTAAACTAGGGTTGTGAAACCTTTAAATAGAAACACTTGTACGACCTTGGGCTTTGGCAAAAATAGCATCTGATTGTGAAGAAATCAATCTAAATAATTAGCATCAATGAAACAGATTTGATTTGATTCAATCAGCTCCAATCAAATAACTCTTCAGATCTTCAAGATTTTCTTCAGAAAAATAGTTCCACTTGAATCCATGAATGTTCCATGATATATGCATAAAAAAACTCTTTTGAAAAAGAACTAAATCCATGTAGATTTAAACCATAAAGGACATGTCACATCAGTACAAAGAGTTGCACTAAAAGGAACAGACAAACAAACACATTCATACAGAATGTTTTGTTCACAGATGTCAGGACATCATGCTCGACATCATGAACTAAATCCTACAACAACAAACATAACTACCTGCAGGATCTTAAAAACATAAGTCAAGACATCCTGTATGACATCTTATGATTTCACCAAGTTTTACCAAAATGTCTGCCAATCAGGAACTAACAAACTCCCCCTTTGGAAAATTTTGGCTAAAACAAACAACAGATCACAAGAGCTCCTAAAACAGAGACCACAGCAAAAAAAACTTCAAAGTAGAAGTAACTACAAACTCCCTCTCAACATAATAACCAGCAACCCTTCAAGACACAAAGCAGCCCAAATACTTCAACGGTCAGCAACCTTCATACCCCAAACACTTCAACAGTCAGCAACCTGTAAATTAAAACAACTGCTGGATCATCAGCAACATCTAGCAGGATCATCAAAATACCAACAACTTCACCCAAAACACAGCTTCACACACACCAAACTTCTCCTCTTTTTTAGCCATAAATTGAGAACATAAGCTAAGGGAAAAAGTAACAAACCATCACATTACCAGGGCCAAGATAAGTTAAGGGTACAAAGACCTAATTAAAGTACAAACGATCAACACCCTAAGTATAATAAAAAAGTACATTCTTCAGCAGCAGACAAATCAAAGCAACCAAAAAAGATCAAAGCAAAGCAAATCAAACATGATTAATCTTTATCCTCAGAACCAGTTCTTTCAGCTTCATCAGCATCAGTAGACACAGAATTATCATCATCAGTCTCCTCCTCAGATACTTCCTCACCTTCATGTTCATGATTATCATCACCATTCATTACATTGTCTTCATTTTCCAAACATTGAATCAAAGCCTCCAATTTGATCTTTCTAGCAGTAGCCACATTAATCATTTCACCTAATCCCTGCAAGTATCCTTCAATTCAGAAATAATCCCAGCCCTTGAAGTAGATTCCTTCTCAGCAGAAGTTAAGAAAATGTCTAGGACATGTCTTCCATCAAATAACTTGTAATGAAGAGACAAAACAAATTCTCTCTTGAATGTCACATCATTGGTAGTAAGAATTCCAGGGTGTTGGCTTAGGATGATTTCACAGATAAGAGATGGAAATGCAGTAGGCAGTTTCACAGCACTTGTGGTTGCATGTTTTACAATTTGATCAAAAGTATATTTTCCAAAGTTAAACTCAATCTTAGTCCCCACAGCATAAATAAATCTACCCATACCAACAGCAATGGTAGAGGTATGATTAGCAGGCACCCAATTTGTAGCACCAATCCTGTGAAGGATGGCATACTTAACACTAAGTAGCCCAGCAGAAAGCTTAACTCTAGATGGCCAGGCATTGAGTTGATTTGCAGTTATGATCCTGCACACTTGATTGTCAGAAGCTTTTATTTCACCATCACCTTCATCATTCCTTCCCAAGAATCTGTTAATCACCATTGAAGAGAATTCAACACACCTCCCTCTAATAAAAACCTTCATAAAATCATTGCTTTTCCTGTTAGTAATGGTAGTAGGGATGTTCACAATAAATTCCTTCACCAATATATCGTAGCATTTAGAGAACCCAGCAACTGTTTTGATCAAACCAGCATCAGTAATCAATTGTATGACTTCTTTAATATCCAAGGCATCTTTTCCTAACTCCCTTTCTAAGGCAATCCTCGAATTTCTACTTTGACACGCTGTCAATAGAATGGAATGATACATTATCAAGAGGAGCAGCAGGCACAAACCTTGAGGTCTTCTTGGCAATAAATCTCTTGGCTGAAGTGATGTCCGGGAAATCTTCATCAACATCATCATCTGAGTCAGTTTCAACCCTATCCTTCCTTTTCTTAGAAGCGGGAGTGACTTTACTCCATGATTTTGGAGGTCCAACAAGCGTCTTCTTCCTCTGACTTTTGGAAGGGGATTCCTGAAGCACAACTTTACCTTTTCTAGTCTTCAATCTCTTAGCAATACCAGGGGCAACATTCTTGATAAGCTCATTGTTGCGGTGAAAATTGGATATCAAGCTATTAAATTAACTTGAATGTTAATTCTTTTACAACCGAACTTTATTTTATCCAAAGGAAAGGTATAAAGAAAGAAAAACCTTTTTCGCGATGTAACGACAACGCTCAAGAGATTTGGCGATCAGGGGTTGGTTATACCTAGGGAAGGTGTTAGCACCCTAAGCATCTGTAGTACTCTACAAGAACCTTTTGTTTGATTGTTTGCTATTTTTGTGAATATGTGCTATGGATTGGGATATGGATTAGGGATAGGTAAAGACCTAGATGGTTTCTAAGTTTGCTCGCAAAGACATCGCATCTTCTGCCTACGTATCCTAACTAGGATAGAATCAGAGCAATCGTAGTTCACCTCACAAGGGATGAAGAACACTTGATTATGATCAAGGTTCAAAGGGGAACAAACATGACAATGTTTGTGTGGAGTTTGACAAAACTCCCTATTCTAGGTTGTAATATTCAGAAGGGAAAGTAAGAAATTATGACGATGATTCTCACATAGAGTTGACAAACTCTATCCTAGGGTTCTAGTTGAAGAACTCTCCTAGTACAGGTGGGTTTTTAGACTTAAAGCAAAGTCTAATGGTTTCTAAACTAAGGTAAAAATGACTTACTAAAGTCAAAGGAATGGGTGAATGAATTATCCATAACATTAGGGTTAATGGAAAGGTTTTTCCTTTGGAGAGGGACAGGAGAGGCAACTTGGATGAGAGTTAACAAACTTCATCACTTGGGGGAGAGAAAATTTGGAACAAGATAACAACATAATAAACACACATACATGGTGACAACCATTAGGTGAGCGTGTGAAATGATAAAAAAAATGAAAATGCATTGATGACAATCAAAGCAGTTGATTAAGCAGGAAGTGTGACAACAGATCAAGCTTTAGTGTATTTAGCAGATGAAATAAAATGAACATGGTAACAAACAAAGATAAAATACTAACATGTTAACTAACATTTAAGAACATGAATGCAAACAAGTATCACAACAATCACAAGCATAGCAAGAGAAAAAATTCATCTACATACGCGAAAATGATCACAGAACGTACATAACTTGCACATAGTCAAAAGAGATGAAAAACATGGAAATAAAAAATATGACATGAAAGTAGACATCAAGATGAACAAAATGCAAAAAGAATGGATGAAAAATGATTAAAATTGAGAGAGATATGAATTTTTGAAGTTTGGTTAAAAAATGACAAAAATAAATAAAAGGGTTGCCCTCCTCAGGGGTCGAACCCAGGTTCATGACATGCAAGGCGTGTTTTGACTAATGGTCTTACCACTGGGGTGGCTATACATCCGTTTGTAAATGCCACCCCATAAATATATGAGGAGAGTTTAAAAACCAAGCTGGGCAAAACAAACACACAAAATCCTGATTTGCATTTTGATCATAACTCAGTCAATTTTCCATGGATTTTGACAAAATTTTAGTGTAAATTGACTAGAATTTCATGAGGAATAAGATGATGGCATTGGTTTTTTGAAATACCCTCTCCATTTTTAAACTCGATGGTACTTGCTTTTTGAAGTTTGAAATGCATTTTGAGATGACACTCATGATCCAGTCAGTTTTAAACCAAGGCAAACATTCATACACATTACAAATATATTATTGAGTGATTGTGTGCACAAAATAGATTTGAAAACAAGCTGAGATGAAGAATGCTATACAGGCTGTAATATGTCATGGATGTCATGCAGGCTCTGAAGGTGAGAAAATTACTTAGAAGGGGGGGTTGAATAAGTAAGACTAAAAATCAAAGATTAGAACACAGATATTTTTATCCTGGTTCGTTGAAAACAACTACTCCAGTCCACCCTCTCAAGAGTGATTTGCCTTTCTCTATCAAGGACTTAATCCACTATTTTAATCAAACAGATTACAAATAGCAACACCTAAGAACAACCGTTCTTAGTCTTCTCAAGAGCAACTGATCCCAACTGGATCCTCTTAAGGAAAACCTTTTACAAACAAAGTAAAACTTTTACAAGAGTAAGAATGCTTCTAATAAGCTGTTATCACAACAGTGATATTTCTCTTAAGTTAAGAATAAAGATAAAGCAAAGTAATATGATTAAGAGCTTTGAAAGGTTTGCTTTGAGTAGAGATTTTGCTAGAGATTCGATACTGAAGAAGATGGAGTGGACTTCTTTATATAGGCACTATGATCCAAGAAGTCTTGTTACGTTGAAGGTTGTGCAGAAAAGCCTAGAGCCTTTTTGTCTTCACATTGGAGGCTGTGCTGAAACAGGCCTGATGCTTTTTGTCTTCACTTGCAGAATACTTTCCTTAGAATGGAATGCACAGATAAAACCTTTTTGTCTGTGTCCTTGTGTCTAGCACAAAATAGGAAAGAGCTGTTGAGAAACAACCAACGTACATATTTAAATCTTCTTCAAAGTAAGTTCAGCTTTCAACATTAGAATCTGAATCTTCAGAGTCTTCAGACCAAGGATCATCTGGATCTTCAGAGTCTTGAATGTTCTTCAGATTGAGCTGAGTCAGAGTATGTGCAGCTTGTGTGCTTGAGCGTGTAAATCTCTCAGAGCAGAGTCTTCTATGCTTTAGAGACTCCTTCTTCAGAATCTTCAAGAGACAATAGTCAGATTCTTCTGGGAGCAGTGTTCAGATCTTCACTTAAGATGCTCTTGAACTTATGAAGTCTTTCATACGAACAAAGTTCAGATGCAATTTTGCTTTCTTAAGATAATTTTCTTTAGTGCCTGTAGCAAACAATTTAGAACACGTTTAGAGTATATAATTCTTGAATACAAAATTTATAAGTGTTATCATCAAAACATAGAGATATAACTAAGACACAATCTGTGCTCTTACAATCTCCCCCTTTTTGATGATGACAAAACATGAGAAAATTTTGTTCAATAAAGAGTAAGAATTAGAAACTCCCCCTGAGATAAACAATCTCCCCCTGAAATAAATACTACGATAGAATAGAATACTTCCCTTTCTGATTGAGTATATTTCAGATTCAGAGCCTGCTGAATGAGTTCAGAGTCAAATCTTGATGCCAGTTGATTGAATAAATGTATCAGAGTAAGATATCAGAGTTGATTGAATACTCAGATTTTCTTTAGAGAATCAGGTTCTGGTTGACACAGTCTCAGAGTAACTTCAATGAATTATGTCAGATATAACAGTGTAATCTGAAAGACTTAAATTCAACTAAGTTAATAAAATGTCTGAATTTTAGTTTTGGTAATTGCTTATGGGTTGAACACTCAGTTTCTCTTTTTCTCCCCCTTTTTGTCATAATCAAAAAGATTTTCAAAGACAGAAAGATATAGAAGAAAAGAAGCAAATAGGAGCAAACCATGTTATCATGCAATTAAAAACAGAACAAACCAAAGTTCACAGACAAACAGGCAGAGGCCAAAAACACATAACACAATAAAAGTAATCAAACATCAAAAACTCAGTTCATGTGCAAAACAACAAATAAAACTAGGTCTGGCGAGAGGCAATGAGGGTCAGAAGCTCTGTCATCTTGGCAGCTGACTCTTCTTGCTTAGACATCCAGGTTTTGATTTCATCAGTTGTTTTCTCGTGCTTGATCATCCAGTCCTTTATATCCTTCACATCATTCACAAGTTCTGAAACCACAGATGAAGACGGAGCAGATGCAGTAGCAGCAGGGTTCCCTTCAGATTGGTTTTCAACAGAAGCTTGTTCAACCATTTCAAAATCAGGAACAACTGGAGGAGCAGCTTCCAATAATAACACAGGAGGAGGAGGAGGCATGTTCATCAGTGTCACCTTTATTAACTCAGCAAATTTTGTCTTAGCAAGCTTAGAGCATTTTGCTCTAACTTTTAGGGCAGCTTTGTTAAACATCCAGATGAAACGCTTCCAAGCATTATTCGAAACATTTGGATCCAAACTAGACATGCAGACAGCCTTAACACGATCATATTCAGAATCTAACTCCTTTTTGAAAATATCAAACATAGCATTAACACAAGATCCTAAATCTAACTGTTCATTCTGACCAGAGGAAAAAGGATTAGGGGTGTTAGCAGGAGTAGGTTCAGATGGTTGTGGTTGAGGTGTGGGTGGTTGAGATGTGTGGATGACAGATTGAGGAAGTTCAACTGAATGAGGAAAAGTTTGATTCTCAGATGGGTTAGTTTCAGGTGGTTGAGGAATGTTTTGGTTTTCAGCTGTTTGAGTGCCAGAGGGTTGAGCTTCAGATGGTTGTTGAGATGGAGAGTTTGGTGGTGTATGAAACAAAGCAATGTTAAGATGTTTCTTCATAACACTCTCAGAGCGAGCTTGTTTGAGTGATTCTGAATCACAGTTAGATGAATCAGATGAATCAGAGGATTCATCTGAGTGAACAGATGTAGAAGAAATTTCAATTGTTTGGTTTAGGGGTGGAATATCAAGAATATTGTCAGAGAGATTTGGATCTTCTGAGGGAATTGTTTGTTCAGAGTGTTCAGTTTGAACAGTCTCTGGCTGATTTTGTTCTGAAATAATTGTTTCTGGTTGGAGAGTCTCTAAGTGTGGATTCTCTAGTTGCGACAAAGTTGGTTGTGGAGTTGGTGTTGGAGAATTTTCTGGTTGAGTTGGTTCTGGTGGAGTTATTGTTGGAGAGTTTTCTGATAGAATTGGTTCTGGTGGTGGAATTTCTGTTTGAATAGTTTGAGGTTGTGGGTCAGATGGAATTGGTGCTGGAGATGATTGTAAATTTACTGGTTCAGAGGATAGTTGTTCGGATGAGATATTGACAGACTTTCTAGATTTTGAAGTTCTTGGTATGAGGCTTGGAGAGAGTTGTGGTGAAGATAGTGGTGAATGAACAGTAGGAGTAGGATCAGAGGCTAATACCTGTTGAATGGTGTCTCTGATTTCTTCCAGAGTAGCTTCTCTTGGACTGCTTCTGGCCTTCTTTCCTTCTTTCCTCTTCTTTCTTGACGCTTCAGGAGCTTTTCTCTTCTTCTGAACGGATTCTTCGTCAGCCTTCCTCTTACTGCGCCTTTCCTTCATCTGATTAGGCAATTCTTCTCCAGGCTTCTGAACGAGATTGGCTGGTAAGGGAATTCCTTCCTTTAGACATTCAGTAATGTACAGCCAGACAAATTCCTTAGGTTCATCTGCACTAAATAGTGGAAAATCTTCCACAGGAATTCTTCTACCTTGAATCTCGTCAGAGTTGATCTTCCTGAGTTGTCCTTTCAATTCTGAGATGATTTTCATCCTCTTCAGATTTAGTCCATTAATTTCAGAGCCAATGATGTGAGTCAGATCTTCTGTAATCTTCGCATCAGTCAGATGCTGAACCAGCTTGTTCTCAATAAGTATATCAGAAATCAACCTTCCCAGGGGTATCCACGTCCTCACTTTACCAGCTTTCGCCCTTACTTCCTCTCTGGTTTCTTTGACATGAGTTAGTAAATGACTGAAGATGAGATATGGTAGATCCACTTTGACATTTTTGCTAATGCAGTACATAAAATACAAATGTTCCGAACTCACATAATCTGGTGAGTTGGAAGGTTTTCTGTGAAAAAACGTACTCATAAAGATTTTCGCCCAGATCCTATAAATGGGTTTTAAATCTTTAACCTTACTTGACGGCAAACCAGCAATAGTAACTTCTTCATAAACCCTAGCCATATCGATGCGAGAAGAAGCAAGATTTGAAACACCATCAGACTCAGTATAGCTAAACAGTTGTCTGATCAAGTTTTCAGTGATGACTATTTCCACTCCAAGAACCGAGGAATGTATAAACTTGGGACCAGCGCTTGCATGTATCCAAAATTCCTTTACCAGTGTTGGAAAAACAGGACCCATTAGCCTTTCAAAATATTTTTCCCATCCTTGAGCTTTAATGGCAGAAATGAGATCAAACCCATTTTCCTTTAAAGAGTCAAGGTCAATGAAGCTTTCACAGAGCACTTCTAGATCAGCCACTGGAGTGAATAAAGTTCGTTCAGGTTCTTTGTACATTATAGTCTTGTTAGGTTTTGCAGCAGTGTTTGAAGTAGACGCCATTGAAGAAGAAAACCTTGGTTTCGGTTTAGGGTTTTGGAAGAGATTGAAAAGAAAGCAGAAACGCATGAATGAAGTGAATATGGAAAGTGTGATATAAGTGTGATAGGTGATATATATAGAAAACCAAAAATCAAGCATAGGGCACACAAAAGACACTTACGCACGTTTGGACAACATTTAATGAAAAGTAATCATTTCACATTAAATTATGACAGCTGGGGGGAAAAACAAGAAAAGTGAGATTTTCAAAGCATTACCTCAAACGTCAAATCAGTTAAGCACTCAATCTTTTCAGAAATTGAATGACACGTGTTTGCTTTGTTGGCTCATCTGATTTCTCTCAAGAAATGAAACGTTTCCAACTTTCAGATCTTCTGAGCTTGTTAGTTCAGAGTTTTACCCAAAACGAAATAATTGAATAAATATAAATGAACAAATAGACAGATGAAATACTTCAGATTATTAAACATTTTGCATCTGAGAGGTTGCCTCTGAGAAATATTACTCTGGACATAAATCCATACAAATATTTTTCAGAATAAACTTAAATCTATCTTCAGCAAGGGGTTTTGTGAAAATGTCAGCCCATTGATGATCTGTATCAACAAAAGCTAGATTAATTACACCCTTCTGAACATAGTCTCTGATGAAATGATGTTTAATTTCTATATGTTTTGCCTTAGAATGCAAGATTGGATTTTTTGACAAACATATAGCAGAAGTATTATCACAGAAGATAGAAAGGTTACTCTCATAGATTTGATAATCTTCTAATTGACTCTTCATCCAGAGCATCTGAGTACAACATCCAGCAGCAGCAATGTATTCTGCCTCTGTAGTTGATAGTGCAATGGTAGGTTGCTTCTTGCTGTACCATGAGATCAGATGACTTCCAAGAAACTGACAGCTTCCAGAAGTGCTTTTACATTCAACTCTGTCTCCAGCATAGTCAGCATCACAGAATCCAACTAATGTAAATTCATCAGATCTTCTGTAACACAAACCCATGTTAGCAGTACCTTTCAGATACCTCAGAATCCTCTTAACAGCTGTTAAGTGTGATTCTCTAGGATCTGATTGGAATCTAGCACATAAGCAGACACTAAACAGAATATCTGGTCTAGAAGCAGTCAAGTATAGAAGAGATCCTATCATACCTCTGTAGAGTTTTTGATCTACCTTCTTACTTACCTCTTCCTTACCTAGAGTGCTTGTAGGATGCATTGGAGTCTTTGCCATTTTGCTATCAACCATGTTGAACTTCTTCAGAAGCTCTTTAACATATTTGGTTTGATGTATGTAGGTGCATTCTGGAGTCTGATTGACTTGGATTCCCAAGAAGAATCTCAATTCTCCCATCATGCTCATCTCAAATTCTTCCTGCATACATTTAGCAAACTCCTTTCCAAGCGTAATATTTGTTGATCCAAAAATAATGTCATCTACATAAATCTGACAAATCAACAGATCTTTCTTAACAGATTTACAGAATAAAGTTGTGTCCACTTTTCCTCTGATAAAATTTTTCTTCAGAAGGAAGTTGCTCAACCTCTCATACCAAGCTCTGGGAGCTTGTTTTAATCCATAAAGGGATTTCTTTAATTTGAAAACATGATCTGGAAAGTTTTCACTTTCAAAACCAGGAGGTTGGTGGACATATACTTCTTCTTCTATAATACCATTAAGAAAAGCACTTTTAACATCCATCTGATACAGAGTGATGTTATTCTGTGCAGCAAATGAAATAAGAAGACGAATAGATTCTAACCTTGCCACTGGAGCATATGTCTCAGTGTAATCAATACCTTCTTGTTGACTATATCCTTGAGCAACCAGCCTTGCCTTATTCCTTTCTACTTCTCCCTTTTCATTCAGCTTATTCCTGAAGACCCATTTTGTTCCAATGACATTGAATCCTTTAGGTCTAGGAACCAGATCCCAAACTTCATTTCTGGCGAATTGATTCAGCTCTTCTTGCATAGCTATAATCCATTCATTATCTTCCAGAGCCTCATCTACAGAAGTTGGTTCTATCATTGACACTAAGCCAAATAAGGAAGATTCAGAAGTTCTGAGAAATGATCTTGTCCTTATAGGATCATCTTTCTTTCCAATTATCACATCTTCTGGATGAGAAGCTTTGATTCTGGAAGAAGATCCTCTGACAGTTGGTCTTTCAGAAATATGCAAGTTGTTTAGTTGGGAAGTCAAAGGTGTAGCATCTGGGGTTGCGTCAGATTCTTTGTTCTTTGCCTTTTCTGCCTCTGAGCCTTCAGAGTCTGTGAGAATCACTTCTCTATCTGCAGAACTTTCAAACTGCTTTGGCTTTTCAGAGCCAAGCTTATCATCAAATCTGACATGAATAGATTCTTCCACAATCTGTGTTTCAGTATTGAATACTCTGTAGCCTTTAGAGCGTTCAGAATAACCAAGCATGAAACACTTCTGTGCTTTGGAATCAAACTTGTTCAGATTATCTTTAGTATTAAGCATATAACAAATACATCCAAAAGGATGAAAATAAGCAATGTTAGGCTTTCTGTTTCTCCACAATTCATAGGGAGTCTTTTTCAGAAGAGGTCTTACAGACACTCTGTTCTGAATATAACAAGCTGTGTTATTTGCTTCTGCCCATAAATATTTTGCCAGATTTGTCTCGTTGATCATGGTTCTGGCCATTTCTTGCAATGTTCTATTTTTCCTCTCTACAACTCCATTTTGTTGTGGAGTTCTAGGGCAGGAGAAATCATGTGCAATGCCTTTTTCAGAAAAATATTTTTCAAAATGTTTATTTTCAAATTCTCCACCATGATCACTTCTGACTTTAATAATTTTACAATCTTTTTCAGTCTGGACTTGATTGCAGAAGTCAAAGAACACAGAATGAGACTCGTCCTTGTGTTTTAGAAACTTTACCCATGTCCATCTGCTGTAGTCATCTACAATGACTAACCCATACTTCTTGCCTCTGATGGATGCAGTTTTCACTGGTCCAAACAGATCAATGTGAAGTAATTCCAATGGTCTGGAGGTAGAAACAACATTTTTTGATTTAAAATGAGATTTTGAAAATTTGCCTCTTTGACATGCTTCACATAGAGCATCTGAGTTGAACTTCAACTTAGGAAGTCCTCTGACCAGATTGAGTTTATTAATTTGAGATATACGTCTCATATTAATATGTCCCAATCTTCTATGCCAGACCCATTGCTCATCATTCACAGATAAGAGGCATTTTACATTTTGAACTTTAAGTTCTGAAAGGTTAATTTTATAAATGTTGTGTTTCCTCTTTCCATTGAATAGGATAGAACCATCCTTTTGACATACAACTTTGCAACATTTTTGATTAAAGATGATATCATAACCATTGTCACTTAATTGACTTATGGACAATAGATTATGTTTCAATCCTTCAACTAACAGAACATTAGAAATAGAGGGTAGGTTACCATTACCTATAGTTCCAGAGCCAATGATCTTGCCCTTCTGGTTCCCTCCAAATTTCACGTCCCCTCCAGATCTAAGTTCCAGACTTTGGAACATAGACCTTTCTCCCGTCATGTGTCGTGAGCATCCAGAGTCCAAGTACCATGATTGGTGTCCTGACTTTGCTGCTAAGGACATCTGCAACAGGGATTATTTTGTCTTTAGGTACCCAGATCTTCTTGGGTCCTTTAGGGTTAGTTGCCTTGTAGGTTTGTCTAAACTTTTGTTTTTCAACATAGTTTTTGTTTAGACTTGCCTTAGATCTAAACACATGAGTATTCTTTTCAGAGCTCGTGTGTTTAATATCATTTAAATGACCAAATTTAAAATTAGAGTATAAAGGAGTTATCTTAATGATCAGATCATCTACAGGTATTGGTCTTACATCTTTTTCAAGAGAAGAAGATTGAAATCCAATTCCCTTTCTTTTATTCCTACTAACTCCATAGATCATAGAAGCCATCTTGCTTCTGTCTATGCTTTTAGTGAGGAACCTCTGAAAACTAGAGTCATATTTTTCCAAAATATTTTCAGATGACTTAGCTTCAGAGTCAGATTCTTGTTGAACAATTTCCAAATCATTTTTTATTTTTAAATTTATTTCTCTCTGCTCAACAAGTTCTGTTTTCAGATTATCAATCTCAGATTCAAGATTGCTTTTCAGCTTCTTGTTCTTGAGTTTGATATTATTGTAGCTTTTCAAAACTTCAGATAACACCTTTATAAGTTCATCTTTGGTAAGTTTGGACATTACCTCTTCAGCATCAGAGTCGGAGTCTGACTCAGATTCAGATGATAATTCTTCATTCTGATCTTCTATTCCAGCCATTAATGCCATGTTGGCACACTCTTCTTCTGCTTCAGATTCAGATTCAGATTCATCTGAATCATCCCAAGTTGCCATAAGAACCTTTTTCTTTTTATCAAACTTTCTCTTGGGTTTCTCCTTGAGAAGTTTGGGGCAGTCATTTTTGTAGTGCCCAGGTTCTTTGCATTCATAGCATGTGACCTCTTTCTTTCCAGATCTTCTGTGTCCAGAAGATTCCTTCCTGTGGTCAGCTTTCCTGAAGTTGTTAAACTTCCTTCCCTTGTGCTTCCAGAGCTTGTTGATTCTTCTGGAAAGCATGGACAGTTCATCTTCTTCTTCAGAAGACGATTCTTCAGAACTTTCTTCTTTTACCTGCAAAGCTTTAACAGGTTTGTTAGATTTTAAAGCTATGGATTTACCTTTATCTTTCTTCTGGGGCTCATCTTCCTCCAGCTCTATTTCATGACTTCTCAAAGAACTGATAAGTTCTTCTAAGGAGATCTTATTCAGATCTTTTGCCATCTTCAATGCAGTCACCATTGGTCTCCATCTGGTGGGAAGACTTCTGATGATCTTCTTGACATGATCTGACGTTGAGTAGCCCTTATCCAGAATTTTCAGACCAGCAGTAAGAATCTGAAATCTAGAAAACATAGTTTCAACATTTTCAGACTCTTCCATTTTGAATGCCTCATACTTCTGTATGAGCGCCAACGCCTTGGTCTCTTTAACCTGAGAATTTCCCTCATGAGTCATTTTGAGTGACTCAAACATGTCATGAGCAGTATCTCTGTTTGTAATCTTCTCATACTCAGTATGAGAGATTGCATTAAGCAATATAGTTCTGGCTTTGTGATGATTCTTGAAATCTCTTTTCTGTACTTCAGTCATTGACTTTCTATCAATCTTTTTGCCATCCTCATCAGTAGGATGTTTATATCCATCAATGACCATATCCCAAAGATCAGCATCATACCCGAGGAAAAAACTTTCTATTCTATCTTTCCAATAGTCAAATTTTTCCCCATCAAACATGGGTGGCTTGGTACTGATCCTATCTCCTTCATATTTGTTGTTGCAAGTTGATGTAGAAGTTTCCATAATGGCAACAACACAAATATCAAAGTATCTTTCTCACTGGATCTTTAACTGTCACGGTTAAGTGGAGCACACGCAGAACCAGGCTCTGATACCAACTGAAGGTGAGAAAATTACTTAGAAGGGGGGGTTGAATAAGTAAGACTAAAAATCAAAGATTAGAACACATATATTTTTATCCTGGTTCGTTGAAAACAACTACTCCAGTCCACCCTCTCAAGAGTGATTTGCCTTTCTCTATCAAGGACTTAATCCACTATTTTAATCAAACAGATTACAAATAGCAACACCTAAGAACAACCGTTCTTAGTCTTCTCAAGAGCAACTGATCCCAACTGGATCCTCTTAAGGAAAACCTTTTACAAACAAAGTAAAACTTTTACAAGAGTAAGAATGCTTCTAATAAGCTGTTATCACAACAGTGATATTTCTCTTAAGTTAAGAATAAAGATAAAGCAAAGTAATATGATTAAGAGCTTTGAAAGGTTTGCTTTGAGTAGAGATTTTGCTAGAGATTCGATACTGAAGAAGATGGAGTGGACTTCTTTATATAGGCACTATGATCCAAGAAGTCTTGTTACGTTGAAGGCTGTGCAGAAAAGCCTAGAGCCTTTTTGTCTTCACATTGGAGGCTGTGCTGAAACAGGCCTGATGCTTTTTGTCTTCACTTGCAGAATACTTTCCTTAGAATGGAATGCACAGATAAAACCTTTTTGTCTGTGTCCTTGTGTCTAGCACAAAATAGGAAAGAGCTGTTGAGAAACAACCAACGTACATATTTAAATCTTCTTCAAAGTAAGTTCAGCTTTCAACATTAGAATCTGAATCTTCAGAGTCTTCAGACCAAGGATCATCTGGATCTTCAGAGTCTTGAATGTTCTTCAGATTGAGCTGATTCAGAGTATGTGCAGCTTGTGTGCTTGAGCGTGTAAATCTCTCAGAGCAGAGTCTTCTATGCTTTAGAGACTCCTTCTTCAGAATCTTCAAGAGACAGTAGTCAGATTCTTCTGGGAGCAGTGTTCAGATCTTCACTTAAGATGCTCTTGAACTTATGAAGTCTTTCATACGAACAAAGTTCAGATGCAATTTTGCTTTCTTAAGATAATTTTCTTTAGTGCCTGTAGCAAACAATTTAGAACACGTTTAAAGTATATAATTCTTGAATACAAAATTTATAAGTGTTATCATAAAAACATAGAGATATAACTAAGACACAATCTGTGCTCTTACAGGCTCATGTGAAATTCAGTTTCTATGCACAAATTAACTAAGTTAATCCTTTACACACACTGCATACATGTTAGTGGATGAGATTGAACACAAAATGTGGTTTAAAACTGGCTATTGTGAAATATAGTGTTCAAAATGCCAGCTTGTGTGTGTGAAATGCATGAAGATGTGCAGTTCAGGTTCCAGCTAGTTTTTCATCATACCAATCACATACACATATCATATAAATGCTCATGAGTGGATTCAAACATAAATTCAGGTTAAAAACAAACTGTTGTGGGAAATGATGCTCAAGTTGTAAATTTGGTATGAATGTGATGCATGAAGATGCTCAAATTAGTTCTATGCACATATAGGTTAAACACATCATACACACAAATCACATAGATATCAACAAGTGATTTTGAACACACAAACTAGTCTGAAACAAACTGTTATAAAAAATGACAAGTGAGTTGCAATTTTGATGTTTTAAGGCATATATGAAAGTGTTCAAAACAATTTTGTTGCAAATTTGATCAAGCAAGCATTTCAAATAGGTTGTATACATGGAAACAAGTGAGTTTATGCACAGAGATCATTCACAAGATCAGGGCAAATGAAAGAAGTATTTTTGATGTAAGTAAGCCAAAAACAGTTAGGTACATGTTGCAGTTCTGGTTTGATGCATACTTGAGCCACTAAGAACACACATACACTTTGGAACTATGTCAACAAGTGAGATTCAAACAAAGGAATGATTCAAATCAGTCTGATATGAAACTTGGTGAGTTAAGTGCAAGTTTTGACAAGTGAAGAGCAACATGATGTTCAGTTTTGATCCTAGTTAAATATTGATCAATCTAGTCATGCACACAAGTCATATGTATGAGGATGAGTGTGTTCAAACATAAAATGGAACTCAAATTGTGTTGTAGTGAAAAATTGGCTGTCAAGTTGCAAAATTATGTTATGATATGCATTAAGATACTCAAATTCAAATTCAAACATTTCTAGACTGAAGTAACCATATACACACCATACATACATGACATTGACTAAGTTCAAACATAATTTGGGGCTAAAAGGGGACTGTCATGAAAAATGAGGGTTTGAGTTGCAAATTGGTCATTTTGATACAAGACATGAAAAATGCAGTTCATCATTTTAAGCACTATTGACCAAATTAACTCCACACACATATTCAATACATGATGTTGGATGAATTTGAGCACAAATTTAACCATCTCTAGGCCTGAGATCACAGCTGGTATATTCATGGTAGAGTTGATACAAGGCATGACATACTTCCAACATAATGAACCAAAAATGCTAGAACATGAAATTATGGTTCAAAGAAAAGATGTAGTGTTTACATACCTCTAGTGGACTGTGTTGAGTAGGTTAGTACACCAAGAAACCCAGAGAGACTTCCAAATAACACTAGCTTTGAAACTTTCTTCTTTTTGAAGCAAGAATGCAACTCTTGAGGCAGTTGGAGAAATAAACTCCACAAATGATCTTTAACACTTTAGACAATTGAGAAATGATATATGAGAGGTGTTTGATTGATTAAAACACCAAGCAAATGCATAGAACAAGTTTTGGCTGATTTTATGGCTTTTGGTCAAAGTAACTTGTTATGGAAGTTGAATTTTTGAATGGTGAGGTTTTTGAGTGGTCTAAGGTCTTGGACACCTTCTATATCACATTTAGAGATTGTGTGGATGATTGTTGAGGTGTTTGAATGTAGAGAACTGAGTTTGGCAGCAAAACTACCAAGACAGATTTTTGGTGGTTTTTGACAATTTTGTGATTTTGGTGATTTTTGAAGTAAGATGTGAAAGAGTGAGAGCTTTGTGTTTCTCTGGTTTTTAGAATCAATATTTTCTATCAAATGAAGTGATGAGGGCTCCCTTTTATAGGTAAATGAAGAGAGGGGCAAATTTGGAGATTTCTTCACATGAAAGAAAGGTTTTACACTTTTTGGATCAAACCTCCTCAAAGGGGTTTCCTTGGCTGATGGGTAAGCCCAATAGTCAAGCAAAATGATGATTTTTAATGGGCTAAATGCAGGCTAGAGAGTGTAGGTTGATGGCTGGTTCAGATTCACTTTTCCACCTCATGCTTGCCTTATGATTTCAAATGCAAGTTGTAAAGCCACTTGCAAGCCCACTTGCAAGTTTGGCTAATTTCATCTCCTCTGCATTTTCTTCACATTTCTATGCTTCAAACCCTCTACATATCAGAAACAACAACATCCAAAGGCTTGAGTTTGGTCAGATTGATGAAAGAATGGATTCTTGAAATTTTGACAATGTGGGACTAAAGTGTGAAATCACCAACTTGCCATAACCATAACTTTCAGCTCACAAATCCTTTTGAGATATGCTAGTACTTTTTATAAAGCCCTCAAATAGCTCTAAAACATTCATGTTTTCATGAGTTTCAATTTCCTAAAGGAACTTGGTCAAAAGGTCTCCCAAAGTTGCTAAAA
Source organism: Lathyrus sativus (assembly GCA_963859935.3). Classification (NCBI taxonomy): domain Eukaryota; kingdom Viridiplantae; phylum Streptophyta; class Magnoliopsida; order Fabales; family Fabaceae; genus Lathyrus; species Lathyrus sativus. The sequence goes on along the minus strand of CAWUDS030002219.1, from coordinate 9,262,197 downwards.
ATGAACTTAAAAGTGAAATTTCTCTAAGTCTTTTTCCCTTCTAGAAATGAATTTGATCATAACTCCAAATCTATGCATTTTCTGATCATGGACCACTTAGGGACTTTTGTAGGATTTGTCAAGAGCTTTCAAATGAGCTTTGAACCAACTCAATTGGATGTGTGGTTAAGGAGTTATGGTTTAGCCCCTTTTAAAACCCTAATTTCCCGATTTTTCGATTACTCCTTCATCCTTGATCCAATGGTCATGGAAATTGATAGGAAAGTGCAATATGATATAAGGAACATTTTTTATTCACACTTTGAAGTCAATTCCTTAAATTTAAAGAGTTGACTTTTTGGTCAACCGTACGATCGATCGGTGACTACCGAGTCGTCTGTTGACACTCTGGACCTCCTGAGACTTTGAAACTTCTTGGATGAACTTTATTAAGCTATATGAACTTCATGAATCATAATCCCACCATTAAAACATCTTCCAACATTAAAGTCAAACTACAGTTGACTTTTACTTGGTCAAAACCCTAATCGGGTGCCCTGAAATACACTGTTCTTGATTCTGGGATAACAACCTCAAATTGGATTATCAATTGACATTATATGATACCCTTGATCTTGTTTCATGATTGAATTAGCCTAAAAATTTGATTGATCACAAACCCTGAAGCTTCGATTTGACTGTACAAAACCCTGATTCATCTGTAACTTGACAAAGACAAACTTGCACTAGGTTAAGGTTAGATAACTCATGAGTATGCTCCTAAAATGATAATGAGAGTCTAAGGGGTCAAAATTTGGGGTGCAACACTCATCATCAGAAGGGACATCCTCAACATCCACCACATTTTCATAGATGTTTTCTCCTTATTTTGAACAGAATCGTTTGTTGTGTCTTCCATACCATCATTCTGATTAACATCATCATATTCACCTATATCTTGAAGCACAGAGCTGGCAAGCTTGTGCAGATTCTCTGTATTAGGGTTCTTATCAGATGAGGGTTTATCATCATCTTTATCTAGGTCAGCAACAGAATTTGGGGGTGGGATCCATGCGAGAGAGAGGAGTGGAAATCCAAGGAACATTGTGTCCACCATAGAGAATCTTAGTTACAGGTTCCTTAATGGGTCTATCAACATAGGCACTGCCTTCTTTGTTTTTCATCCTAGTAGTATAATCAGCAGAGGTTTCAGAGGATTTCCCTTTGGAGGTCTGCTGAGATTCATTTGCATGAGTTGGAGTGGTCTTGGGAGATTCACTGTAGAGATTAGGAACCATGGAAATAGGAGTAACGTCAAGGACTTCCTCAAAATAGATTCTCATGGGACGAGCCTTAGGTTTATATTCATACTTTGAGGATTTTGAAGAAGTTGCAGCATGTTTAGGAGACATTGTGTAGTTTTTGAGAGAGGGAAGATGGGTTTCAAAAGAAGAATCAAGTAGAGAATGGGAGGAACACAGATGATTTGTGAGAGTATGGGAGTTGAAAGGGTAGTTGGAGGGAAAAAGATGATTCGGGTAGCGTGTGTTAGTATCCTTGAGCGTGGTATGTGTTGTACCCCAAAATTTGCCCAACCTTTTCTAACTTGGTTTATGGTTCACTTCATTTCTTTCTAGCATTTGCATTGCATAGAATTTTTCATTGAACAGGGGATCAAGAGGTTGTGCATAGCAAGAGGAGGTTACTCAAGAGTTTTGAACCTAATCAAGGGGTGTTACTAAAGTTTGAATGGTCATCAGGTCATCTAGAAGTGGTCAATAGTCTTGTGAAAGGATGGATGGATGTATGTGGGTCAGCTCCTAACTTGGAGGCCAGTTAAAGATCATCAGAAGTTTGTGAATGCATAATTATGAATGTGGGATGTTGATAGAGCTCATTGAGTGCTTTGAGAGCCATATTGGAGCTTATTCAAGTTGTTGTGTGATGTGGAAGGAGCCACAGTCAAAGGTGTTGCAGCTAGGGTTTTCATTTGGTTAATCCTCAGTCAAATGTGAAACTGAAGGAGATTAAAACTCAATTCCAAGTCTCTATGGTCATGGGATGTTATTTGAGATGTCTAATATATCATTTCAAGATCAATTCATCAAGAATCAAGAGTGTCAGAAGTTACTAAATTAGGGTTCTTAGTGTAAAATCACGTGTTTAGTCCTCAACTTCAAGACCACCTTTCTCAAGATAGAAGTCTCATATCATCTTGACATGGTCATGAAACATGTAGAGCATGTTCTTAGATTTCTTTTGAGTACTAGAAGTCATTCATCTGATTTTTAGAACTCAAGTTATGATGTTGACAAGTTACTGGTCCTCAGATGAATATAATTTTGGTCAACAAAAGTCAACCAACTTCCAAGCCATTTTTGACCTAGAAGGATGTTTCTGCTCAATTTTTGATGAACATGAAATTTGTTCCACATGATCTTAGCTTTCCAAAGAGTACTAGAAGTCTTTCATCTGATTTGTAGAACTCAAGTTATGAGGTTCGCAAGTCAGGGGTATTTTGGGAAAATAAGACTATATGTCATAAAATTATAGGTCCATTTCACCAACTTGCACACCTCAAATGGAGATTTTCCCAAAATCAAAATTGCTCCAAATGGTGTCATTTGCTCAACCAAATCATCTCTTTTCATGGTTGAAGTTTGGATTGAAGAATTCCTAAAGTGATTTTCATGGAAAAGGCCTTAAAATGAGAAAATCAAACTTAATTCATATTGGATCAATTTTGTGCAAGTGAGTACATATATTGAGTGCAAAACATATTTCAAACACAATGGCAATTTTAGAATTTGAATTTGGAGAGTTTTGATGAGCCTTTTCCAAGATTACTTCAAGCTTAAGTTACACTTGCAATATTCACCATTAAGATCAAACAGGGGTTTAATCTTGGCCATTCATGTTCCCTACTGTCGCTACTGCGAAAAACAACCGGCGGAAAAAACAGAAGAGTCGCCACTTTCGTTATTTATCCCAAAGAGAGGGAAAGGAAACGATCCCAAAAACCTAAAGAAAAGAGGAAAGACAAGGTCATCGCAACCATATCTGGATTCGGGAGTCGGTTACGCAAGGGGAAGGTATGAGCACCCCTCACGTCTGTCGTAATCGACGGGATCCACGCTTGGGTTGTCTAGTCTATGGGTGAAAAACAATCTATCTACGGCTGCTAAAGTTAAACGGAAAGAACTGACTCGATAGAGCATCGCCTCTCTATGCCTACGTATTCCCTCGTGCAATGGGAAAGTCAAAGTCAACGTAGTTCGGAAAACTACGAGGGGAGATTGCTCGCCAAGACGTCGCGTCTTGTGCCTATGTATTCTCATCTAGAATGAGAAATCAGAGCAAAACGTAGTTTAGGCTAACTACGGGTAAACAATGATGTTCTCGATCACACGGGGGTGAGAGAAAAGGTTGACGATACTAGCATGCGCATTCTAGCAGTTAGGTGTATTGCTTCTCGACCATTGGAGACTTAGGTGTTACCTGTTTATGGTAGAACGGGCGTAGTATGTCGGGGTTTAAAGGTACGGGAACCTGCAAGAACTAGAATTACGGTCTGGTCTCGATTGCGCTAGGGAAAGAGAAAGGGAAGATTAGTCGTTAGCGGGGAAGTCTCGATCGCACGGCAGCGAGAGAACAGAGAAGTTAGTTGCTAGTGTGCTCGCTAGGATGTCGCATCCTATGCCTACATATTCTCGTCTGGTACGGGAAATCAGAGCAGCTCTAGTTCAGCTAACTACAGAAAACAGGTCTCGATTGCACGCGGGTAAGAGAAAAGAGCTTAATCGCCAGGACGCGAGAGAAAAGGGGAAGTCTCAATCGCCAGGACGCGAGAGAAAAGGTCTGAAGCGGGACGCACACGCTAAGTCCTAAACATAGGAGCGAGTGCGTCGCATATCACCCAAAGGGTGTACACTAAACACTCTAGACAAATGAGAGGAAGCCCCCTACTTATCATTTCCCACGTATTTAAACGAAAACTCACAACACTCGACGATTGTAAAGAAAGAGATGAAAGAAGTGAAATAAAAGCAATGTTACCGAACAGAGTGGTTCCGTTGACCCTTGACTTTTGTGTGCAAGCTCCTTTCCAGGCTCTACTCTTTTATCCTTGATGATGATATTTCGAACCAGAACCAATGTGACGATGAACCGTCATAATTCAGCTTATAAAAGAAGTCAAACCCCAAGAGGTAGCGTATTGATATCCGTGTCAAAGACAAGATGGAGAAATGATATTGAAAATCATTCTCCAATTGAATCATGTCACACGGACAACACAACAGAAAATCAAAATAAAATCAGAAGAAGAAGAAAAGATGAGGAGAGGAAAAACGGTCTCGGATCCTACATTATCCAACAACATTTTGATTTATAACGCTTTACGGAGGTCTCGTCATCGACCTACAAAAATGAAATGGTGAGAAAAACCAATAACAAAAGGAGATGAGAACTCAACTTTAATAAAAAATAACTTATAACAAGAAAATAAATTCTAAAAGAAATTATTAAAAGAAACGAAGAGAAAATAGAATATATATAAAAAAATATATATAATAAATACATATAATATTCTAAAGAAAATATTGCTATAAAAGAAAATATATGCATAAAAAAAATACAATACATAAAATATGTTTACAAAAAGAAATAACAAAAAGAAACTACAAACAACAGGGGGGTGCAGTATCCAAACAGGGGTGCAGTCCTGAAAAAGCACACTGGGCTTTGATCCATAATCCAATAACCAGAAATACCAAACAGAGGGGGTATGCAGGGGAGAAACGAAGGGTATGTCCTCAGAAATCCATTGGGCTTGGCCCAATTCCACCTACAACAAACAACAAGGGGGGAGGATAATTGGAAACGTGGGTATGATAAGAAAAAAAGGAAAATGGGCCGGACGGCCCACTGACCAAACTTGAGGAGTTCGTGAACCGTTTCATCTTCCTCACTTCAGCTTGGTAAACAAAACCCTAAGTTGCGCCCTTTGATCTCTCTCCGTCCCAAACTTTCTCTTCAATTCGGTCATCTTCTTCCTCTGTTAAAACCAAAACTAGACAATAACAAACAAAATCACAATCCAGCTTGCCCTTCCAGTAAACATTGATCGTTGCGGTTGATGATGTTGAACAAAGATGGAAAGCGGTTTGAATGTTGAAAACTTGTTGCTCGATGAGGCTTCATATGCAATTTGCAAAGTTTCGGATCACGAAGCTGGCGATGATGGTTGAAGGAGATATGGAGTTGCATGTTCATCTTGATCGTTTGGAGTTGGAGATCGACGGTCCATGGATCGTGTGGTGATTTACAAAGCTTTGTTGATTGAAGATGAAAACGGAGGTTGATGAAAGGACGAACGTAAATCTGGAGAAAAGTTTTGGTTGAAGGTTCGAAGTTAACAGAGGATTTACATGTTGAAGAACGCGGTTTAGCCTTTGAAGAAGTTTGGTTCGAGATTTGGAAACAAGTTTGTTGACGTCGCGGTGTTTAGATCACGTGAGGTTTAGAGGGATGCAGATTCTGAGATTTGAAATTTGGATCGGTGATATTAAGTTTGAATCTGGAGATGGAGGTTTAGATCTGGGAAATTGTATGAATATTGGATGAACGTGTATGAATATTGTTGAAGAATATGATGAAATCTGAAAAATGGTTTGATGAACGTATGAACTGGATGAAGGTTCTGGAAAAATGTGACGGAGATTAATGGAGGTTGAAAGAACATTGATGAATTTGCTAGAAAAACTGGAGAAAAGGATGAACACGGATGAATGTATGAAGATTTCGATGACTTGATGAATTTCCCGATGTATTTCCGGTGAGCGTTTTGATTCGTTTGATTTTGCCGGTGAGGATTCCGGCGGTTTGCATGGCCTTGGGACGCGTGCCGAAAAAATTAATGAGGCTATTTATAGCCTGCTGACACATGTCACAGAAATGATGATGGGCCTGCAAAAAAATCTGAACAAATGATTAATGGACAGATTAATTAATTAAACTAAGATTAAAAAATTAAAAGCTGACCAAAAACGAAAATTAAAAGCTAATTATTAAACTAACTAAATAAAACTATTAATAACAACTAATCAATTAAGAGTTCTAATCTAGATTAATAAAATTCTAATGAAAGAAATTAAATGAATTAATAAAATCTAAATATATTCTAAAAACAACTAAAAAATCTAGATAATATTAAAACGAAATTAACTATTTAACAACCAAATATCATTCTAATAAACTATTAAAAATGGAAAAAACTAATTAATCTATTAAAAACTAGATTTAAAAATTAAACAAAGGATTAAAAATATAATAATATCCTAAAAACGTCTAGAAAATTGAAATTAAATCTAAAACCTATTTTAAAATCTAAAAACTATGCCAAAAATAGGAAATTAAATCTAGAAAAATAAATTGACGAACGAAAAAATGCGAGAATGCGACAAAGTAAACAGTAATAAAACCGGATACCGAGATACCACCGAAACCAATAGCGTAGACTGAATAACCGGGCAGAGCGCAAATTCCACAATAAATCTCCGTATCTGAAACGGTTTGAATCGTCTGAAACACGAGGAAAAGGGTTGTAATCCCGATAAAATCAATCCGGCTGCAAAAAATGTACAGTATGCGGTATGCAGATGCAAATGCAAATGAATCAAAACATAAGCCCAAATATAAGAAACGGTTGGTCAAATTTTGTGGTGCGACAGCTGTAACACCCATTTTAATTGTTTAGTCTTTTTGATGTTATTTTAATTATTGTATTTTGGTGTGCCCTTAGGTGGGGGTGTGATGGAGTGTGTTGGTGGGTATCCTTGATTTATAAAGATTACTTGATAAATGTAGAGTTGATATAATAATATAATGATTTAATAATTAATAGTAATATTGGTGGTATTATTATTATTATTATTATTATTATTACTATTATTATTATTATTGGTGGTGAATATATATTATTATTAGTATTATTATTTTTATTATAATTATTATTGGGATTAAGTAATAAAATAGGAGTTGAGGGGATAATAAGGAGTTAGAGAGAGAAGTGAAAAGTCACGATAAAAACTGTCAGAGAAGAGAATTGGGAGAGACCGTGAGAATGAAGAACAAAGAGAAAGGGAAGAGGCTAGGGCTGAAGATTCTTGAGGAATTCTTCATCAATCGGAACGACTATCGAGGTAAGGGGGGAGAAACTGATTGGGATTGGTTGTATGCATGAAATTGGATAGAGGGGATTCCCAAACCCCGTAGGGATTTGATGCGTATAAGTTTTATATTGGCATGCTTATTATTATTGTTGATGTTGTTGAATTGATGAATGCTGATGATGCATTTTGGTGCATATGTTATGGTGATGTTGGTGAGATTCTATGTTGTTACTGTAGTGTTGATGATGACCATGATTACGACTTTGGTGAGGTTCTGAGCAACTCTGAGGTATTGGTGATGTACCAGAATGTTAATTTTGGAGTGAAACTTAGGAAGAAATTGATGAGGGTAGTATGTAATATTTGTACTGTTAATAGGATAGAAGTTGGAGGTAGCATGTTAGGCTTGGAATTGGCTCAGATAGCATTGTAGAACAGTGGGAATTTTGGGGTATCGCAACATTCACTGGGTTTCTCCTGGCGAGTGTTGGCGAAGGTTCGCCTGGCGAATGTTAGCGAGCAGTGGCGAGTAATTCCAAATAAACTCCCAGACCTAAAGGGTATAAAGTTCGCCTAGCGAGCGTGGCCAGTGAAGGTTCGCCTGGAGAATGATCCCTTCGCCCTGCGAATGCACGATAGTTAAGAGGGGCTTCGTGAGCAGGTTCGCCTGACGAGCTGGTAGCGAGCATTCGCTAGGTCTTCGCCTGGCGAATGAACCAGCGAACATGACAGCAGAATGTGGTTTTTGGTACTGTTTTGCCTTGTGCATTAGCCTTGTAGGATCCCTTTGATCATGATGAGTGTAGGGATGGTGATTAAATGATTTAGGGTGCATACTTTGTGATAGGAAGTGATTTCCCTGATACTTAATTTAAGTAAATGATTAAGTGGTGTATGGAGTATATGAATGTAGGATGAGGTGATTAGTAGGATCGTGTGCATCCGGTGTGTTGGAGTATGAGGATACTTGGTATTAGAAGGTGGACTTTCTTAATATCTAATTAATTTATATAATTGAGTGGTGTGTGATTGTTTGTAGGATCCCTTGAGTTGTGATAAGTAGAGAAATGGTGTTTAGTAGTGAAGAGTGTATACTTGGTGTTGAAAGGTGAAATTATGAAATGTTGGATTTAGTAGATATAATTAATTGGTGGGTAAGGTATATGCATATATGCATATATAGAGTGCATAGTGAGGTGATCGGGAGGATCGGGTGTACTCGGTGTTCAAATATGAGTTTCTCCTATTATTCGATTTGATTCATAAGCAGATTGGTGTATGGATTGTTTAGAGTATGGTGAGGTGATCAATAGAATGGTATGTACCCGGGTCTTGAGGTACGAGTATACTTGGTGTTGGAACGTGAACTTTATAAATGTTAAACGTAATTAATATAATTGATTGGTGTATGACATATATATGTATATGTGATGTGATCTGAGAATCATTTGCACAATGTGTGCTTGTGTTCATTTTATGCATTTGGTGTTATGCATATCATGGTGTATTGGTGGGATGAATCATTGCTCAGAGGAGTGTATGTGATTCATCCGTATTCCTTTGAGTGGGGAATGGTGGGGACAAATCATGGCCAGGGACGGGTGTATGTGATCTATCCCGGTTCCATTGAACGAACCAATGAGTCGGTACCGCATGCATGGTGTTGCGTTGCATATTTGCATTATGGTGTGTTGCGTTGATGTTGGACTATAAGTCGTGTTTGATGAATGTTGGGTGATGAATTATATGATTGGTGTATTTACTACCTTTATTCCATGTATTATATTACCGATAATTTTGATCATGTTTTCTCACCCCTTTGTTGTTGTTGTGGTCTGTGCTTCTTCGGAAGTACAGATAATCCAGGTGCATAGCTAGCTTGGATAGTGGTGTGCGAGTCGAGTCTTAGGATGCTCTGATACGTAGCATAGGACATGGGTGTTTTAATGTTTTTATGTCGAACTTGTTGAAATCCTGTGACGTATCATATTTTGGTGAAAACTTTTTAATAAATGTTTTTATAATTGGCGGATGGCCAAGGATGAGGAATTAAAGATTATTCCGCTGCTTTATTTTGAAAAATGATTAATAAAGTATTTTGGTGAATTTTGTGATGTGATATCCCACTATTTTGGTGAAAACTCTGATGTTTATTTATAATGTTTATATTTTATTTAATTTGGGAAGTGGGGTGTTACAACAGCTGCCCCTATTCAAACGGCTTGGACCTGAAGAATTGAAGAGAGAACAACTTTCAAACATTCAACGGTAAAAGACGGTTGAATACCAAAGAATCCGGAAATTTCCCAACCGCAAAAACAGAACCGTAAACTCTGACATATTGGAACAAAATCTCCGGAAGATAGCTGAACTGATCACAAAAATACTCCGCTGGGGAAGAGAGGCTTAACCAAACAACTCTGGCAGGGAGAAAACGAGAGAAACTTAACCAAGTAACTTCGTTGGGTAACACATAATAAGATGAACTCATCCATCAAAACTGCACCATGGTCTGGATACCATGCGGGCCACATAATTCAACTATCTGCTGAAAACACATCTGAGAATAGAGCGGTAACCACCTGACTTTTGTTTCAAATGCATATGTTTGAGAATGGCGTAATGCTCCATACAAGATGGAAATGCTACGCGTTTAGGTAGATGCTATGCACGATGCAAAATGCAAGGAAACCGATCCAGCAAAATAAATGCTGGAGAGAAGAAAAGCCAACTCCACCGAGGATCCAATCAAAACCCTGCTGAGGAAAACGCCTTGGATGGCACACCAGAATACGGCTCTTCTGGGAAACAAACGTCTCAGCTGGAGGAAACATGCCCACTCTACTGGGGAATTTACAACTCTGCAGGGGATAACCATCAACCACTGAAATTGAATCTCGCTTCATCGAGGAAATAACCCTGAACAGCTTCCTAGGACACCAAAGTCTCACTAGGATACAAAATACTCATCTGAAAGTAACAGCTTCACTGGGGAAAAATCCAAATCCAACCTACCGGGGATACTCAGCTGGGGAATAATCTACCTTTGCTATAGATTACTCAGCGAGGGAATCGGCACCGACCTCTGCTTGGGAATTAAATTCATCAATATCGACCTCTGATTAGGGAATGAGTCAATGATCTGGACTCTGAGGGTAAAGGAGCCAAATACTTGGACTCTGTGGGAATACAACATTGCACTCGTCCCACTGCTGGGGAAATAAACCCAAATCCGCTTTGTCAGGGAAAAACTTCAATCCTAACCCGTTGGGAATGCGCAATGAATCTATCCACTAGGGATGGCTCAACTCTGTCGTGGATATTAATCTTGACCTGCTGAGGATAATCAATCTTAACCGCACATATTTGCCGGGAAATTATTCCTGATTTAACCACATCACCCCCTAAGGGAATATAGAACAACAATCATGGAGAACTGAGATCATTTGAGCCCCGTTTCGAGGAATGTGGCAACCTGCAAGCCACTGGGAATTATCATGCCAGGTACAGTTAGGCTTTTTCTGGTTTTGGGCTGAAGATAGGTTTATGGTGATAGGGATTTATTTCTGGTTTCCAAAAAAAGTGGATTTTAGAGGGAGAACACTATACGAGAACTAGCATTCGAGGGTAGACTACCAGACGAGAACTGGTGGTACAAGGGTTTAAATTGTCAGATGAGAACTGACTTCTGGGTTTTGTTATCAGATGGGAACTGATTCTTGGTTTGGATATTAGACGAGAACTGATTTCCGGTTTGCCAGATGGGAACTGGACTTTAAAATTGCGTTAGCCAGACGAGAACTGGTTAAATAGATGATAGGTACCAGAAGAGGACTAGTATTCTAAGAAAGGTGGTCCAGACGAGAACTGGTTACCGGTTTGTCAGGCGAGAACTGGGCTTTGGAGGTTTGCCAGACAAGAACTGGGCTTTGGAAATGATTTTGGTTACATGGTGGGTAACATGTTTAGGCTGTAGGATAACAATCCAATGACAACAAGGCTTTTTTCGGAAGGTTAAGGTTATTTGATGAGGGTAATGACACGATTCCCTGACACTCAACTCTTGCTAGGGAGAACAAACTGCTTGCACAACTTGCCCCAGTGCAGTTCAACTTGCCCCAGTCTGACTCTTTGGGAAAGTTCAAAAAGTAGCTTTCCATGAGACGATCTCGAGATGGCTTGCCCCAGAATTCGTTCCATTAAAGGATTCATCCTTGATTAACCAACTGTCAGCATGGTTGGTTTCAATATACTCTTGAAATGGCTTGCCCCTAAATGAGCGTTGAAGCGACTTAACCTGATCTGATTGAATACTGGAGGGATCTGCCCTCAAATCAAAGAACCCCGGGTGATCTGCCCCTGATTAGGTCTCGAGATGATTAATCGCTGATCAACTGCTTCTCGAATAAACTGTCCCATAATCAACCGACGCTTCGGGACTTTTCCTCAGATTAACTAATTCCAAACTCACTGGATGTCAATGCCCCAGATTCACAGGGTTCAACGTATACACAATTCTGATCCAGACTGTTGAATGATCTAGTCCTATTCGATTATTCACTGATGGAATTTCCTCCATGTCAACTACTGACCTGCGATTAAAATTGTTTGTCCGCGAATGGTAATTTTAATGGGGTATTCATGCAGATTTTGAAAGGAACGTCGCTTATCAAGTGTCGTGATAGTGAGTGACGAATGAACCAAAAGTTCAAACATAATGCTGATTTGATTAGTGCAAGAAATAGCAAGGATATGATTAGCAAATCATGTAGGAGTCAGGTTACTCAACCTTATCGTAATGCTCTTTCAGATTAAACCCTACCTCAATTAGGTCTTTTAAGGGTTGTATCATGGTCGGGTTCACGGTTCGTGAAACAAAGGATATTAGGCTCAAAGTATGATTTGTACCCACCCCTTCCCCGTGATGATCTCCAATACTAAGTTCAGTTAACTTGGTACAAGCGCTCAACTCTTGAAAAGCTTAATGTATGGTAGGAGTGATGGTTATGGAACTCACAAGGTTTCTAGAGTGACAGTTACTCCTCTTCGTCTTCGGTGTCTGTATCTACACGACATTGCCCTTGTTTGAGGATTTTTCTTTTGAGATCCTCTCATTTTCATTCTTTTGATTCCCTAATTTTATCCTGGACTGACTCTTTTGAGTTCTCGTCGATTTTGAAGTCCAGCGGGATGCCCTGATTTTTGCCTAAGTATTTGCTTTCCAGCTTTTCTTTTCTTTTTACTTAGTGGGCTTTCTTTTTTCTTTTTTCTTTTTTTCTGAACAAGTCGTGTTGTTGCTACTGCGAAAATCGGCGCCAGCTATGACAGAAGAGTCGCCACCGTGCGTTATTTATCCCAAAGGAGGGAAAGGAAACGCCCAGAGTAAACCTAACGCAAAACGGGAAAGGAATGGTCGTCGCAACCAAATTCCTGGATTCGGGAGTCGGTTACGCAAGGGGAAGGTATTAGCACCCCTCACGTCCGCCGTACTCGACGGGATCCACGCTTGTTTTCTATCTAAGGGATTGTATTCTATCTACACTAAAGGTCAAGGGACAAAAGGAAAGAAATGAGAAAAGAGACTCGATAAAGCTTCGCCGCTCTATGCATACGTATTCCCTCGTGCAATGGGAAAGTCAGAGTCTACGTAGTTCGGCTAACTACGGATGAAGGTGGGAAGGTTGCTCGCTAGGATACGACATCCTATGCCTACGTACTTTCATACAACATGAAAGATCAGAGCAAACGTAGTTCGGGCTACGGAAGACACAAGCTTGTCTAACTGTTTTTTATTACCTTATGAAAGGGTTTTTCTTGATTAAGAGTCCAAGCGGACAAAAATGACACTTTGATGTTTGTTTCGAATCTTTTACGAAAGAAGTATTTTTTTAGTTTGTTTGCAATCTATGACGCACTAGAGACTATGATTTGAGAGTGACTATGTCGCGTGTCACCCAAAGGGTGCCACACTAAGCAGCCAGACTACTTGAAATAAGCTCTCCAGCAACCCTTTCTCAAACAGCTTAAGGCTCGTAACATACGACATCGATTAACCTTATTACTGTATTTTTGAGTTGTTTTGAGATAAGAAGAGAAAGAAGCTCTAAAAAACCTAGGGTTGAAAACGGAATAAAAACTAACCTAATGTTGTCATGCATGGATAAGAATCCTAATGTCTGTCATAATTTCCTCCTGCACAGAGGAAATCAGAGATCCTAGGGGATAAACAGAAAAGAAAGCAAGCAAATACAGTAAAATGCATGCAATGCAGCAATACAAGCGAGTCAAGGGAGTCCCGCTCTACCTCGAACCTGGGAAAACAACAGGCAAAGTGAATCAACATTCACTTCAAACCTAGGGGGCAAGCTGTACAAGCCAACAAACAATACAGAGAAACAAAAAAACAAAGCAGAGGAGGCAGCCCAAGCAGCAGCGTCAAACTCCTACAGCAAACAGCACAAGCAGCAGCTCTAAAAGCAATAGGTGATTAAACAACAAAGAGTTGACAGCAACAACCTTCATCTTCATGAATGCTCCTATCCTCAGGCTTCAATAAACTTTCACTCTTCAACAAGCACCAAGCTTCAACAAGCTTCAAACTTCAACAAGCAACCAGCTTAAACCAGCAAACTTCAACCAGTAAACAGCTTCAACAAGCTCCTAACTTCATCTTCAACAAGCAGCAAAACCCTAGCTTCAACAAGCAACCAACTTCATCTTCAACAAGCTTCAGCAAGCACAAACTTCATCTTCAACAAGCTTCAGCAAGCAACCTCCAAGGCAGAATCAATTAACAAGATCAAGTTGGAATGTTACGTAACTTAATGACAACCAAAGGAAGCCACTAAGAACTTAACATTATAGTAGAAAAGTACCCTCAAAGTTCTATTCTTAAAGCATGACATTCATCCCTCCAAAGGAGATATGTGGCTTCTTTAATAGGACTTTATGTCATTGGATTGAATGGAGATGAACAATATACTCCATGTTTGAAGAAACAAGCAAAACTAGTCTAGTGCTCTTCCTAAAACCCTAATTTCCTAAGCTCCTGACAAGCACTCCACAAGAAGACAAGGCTTCAACTCCAAGCTTCTTCAAGCACTCCATATCAACATCAACATGTCTTCATCTTCATCCAAGCACAAGAGCACCACCACCCTAATCTAAGGGGAACTATTGAATTAAACCAGTCAAGTTAGTGTGTTAGAAACACCTAAATGTTAGTCCTAAAACTAATTCTAATTAAAATACGAAAAATGATTTTAAAATCCTATAAAAAAATTCTAAGGGTTCCTAAACCTCTTAAGAATCACTCCATACAAAAACCAGGGGGTTAACCATTCATTAAGACCTAAAATTATGCCCTAAACCTAAGGGTACTATCTTAAAACCCTAATCTAAACCACCTATTGTTTAATGTTCAAACTAGCCTAAATTTATCTCACAAAATTATGAGAAAAATACTAAGGGTACATTCATTTCTAAGCTACATAACCCAAAAAGAACCACCTAAAAATTCTACACCAATCTCCCATACCAAAATCAGCAAGATCATGCACCAAACAAATCCAAAATAAAAGCAATTAAAATGCAAAATATGTAATTAAAATATAAAATGCATGAATTATGAATTTTTTTATCCTATTAAATTCTACACTCTTTAAGGTGTCAGAGGAAAAAAATCTCACCTAAATTGCTTAATTTTTCTATTTGTTATGATTTTATTTCTAACTATATGCAAAACATAAAAATGAAATAAATATGAAGAAAATTAATAAAAGAGCGTGCCAGATAGCAATTAACCTATGTTGTAATCCAGGCTGGGCCCAACAGGGGGTGCGCGTATCAAATTGCCTTAAGCCCAAAAACCAATTAAAAGAAATCAGATAAAATGAAAGAAAATTGGAAAACGCTTGTGTTGAATAGCAACTATATCACGTTCATTTCAGGATATGGGCCTAAGGTAGGGTGTGTATAGCAAGGAATCTCATTCAGCCCAACACAATTGAATTAATGAAACGGTGAGTTTCATCAAACTCACTCTCTTCAGAAAATGAAACGGAATCATGGCCATGTATTCATGCTCTCAGTCAAAGTCAAGCTAGCATCCAACGGATGAGAAGTCATCTTCTCCAAAATGTTCAAAAATGGGAGGGAAGGTTTGGGACGGTGGCCTGAGACACAGAGCCACCGTCGTCTCCGGTGAGAGGTCCCCAAAACGCACCAAACAACACAACTAAACATCCTATCCTACCTGAAATTTCATCCTGAGTCCAATTATGCCCTTAAAAATCGTTGATTCTTCCTCTATCCTCAAAACCGATACAAGTTTCAGAAAACCACTCAATCTTGATTGTCACGATTCTTGCAATTAAAGTCGTCAATGTGAACTACACGTATCAGGCATCAAATCTTGCTATCCAAAGGTGATTGAAACCTCAAGAATCAAGAGATATAAGCTTCAACAGAAATCTACCTCACACCTAAAGTGTCTCTAAACACTCGATTCTTGCACTGAAATCCATCTAAGCACTATCAATAACCTATCCTCATGATCATTTCTACCTAATTCCCTGTAATTTAAAGCAAAAAATGAAAGTTGCAAACCTGGTATAAAGTGATGAACAAATGATGAATTGGCTCGAATCAACCTCCAATCTTTCCCAGAATCACTCAATACCAACTCCTAAAGCTTCTGAAACAATGAATTGGCCTTGAAATCAACTCAATCTCCAAACACGATTCTTGATGCAGCTCTTGCAATTCAGCTTGCTTGCTCTGTTTCTCTTCACCTCTTGCCCAAAAAACTTGCTGAATACATTGCAATGGTTATATAGAGTGTGTTAGAACACTCTAGAACTTTCTGTAACTAACCAAATGAGAAATTGAAAATCTCATCCTCCTTGAAAAAATCATATGTGCAACTCGTGCTTTGCTCTATTCTTGGCCTTGATTTTGCTTGAATTTCTCGCCTCATGACATTTTGAAATGAATGGATATGATAGCTTCCTTGTTTTTAATCCCATGGTATGCAATTCAAGTGTTGCTTCAACCTTAAGTTACCAAATGGAAGTGCTTGAAAATGGCCTCAAATGAAAAATGTAACATTTCCAACCTTCTCAAAATGCCTTTTCTGATCAAAATGACATATAACATGACCTTGTTTGACCCTAAATCAAAAAATCACATTTTTTGGCCTTTTAATGACTTTAATTTCTTCCATTTTAAGCCATTTCAAGCAACTTTGTGTTCCAAGCCAAACCAAACTCCCATGACCACTTTTTTGCACTCAAAACATCATTTTGAACAAGTTCCATGTTGAACAAATTTCCATTTGAAGCTTGCAAGTTGGAGATATGGACCTATAATCCAAAGTGACCTATAATCTCACTTTCCCAAAATACCCCTGGCTTGTAAAGATCATAACTTGAGTTCTACAAATCCTATCAAGTACTTCTAGTACTATATGGAAAGCTAAGAGGATAAGGAACAACATTCATGTTTACCAAAAGTCCATTTGAAAACTCCTTGAAGGGCAAAAGTTGCTTGGAAGTCAAGTGACTTTTACAGATAAATTTCATAGTCATCTGATGACCTGTAACTTGCAAGGATCATAACTTGAGTTCTATAAATCCTCTTGAGGACTTATAGTACTCAAATTAAAGGTATTGAGATGCTCTACAAGTTTCATGTTGGCAAAAGATTCATTTGAAACTTGTATTTTGACTTATGTGACTTTGAAGTTAGGCACTAAACAGGGTGATTTTACACTGAAACCCTAATTTAGCAACTCCCCACCTTCTTGATTCTTCTTTGCTTAATCTTGGCACAACACCACACATGTATCAACATACCAATCCATGAATCCCATGACCTCAAAGTAGGCTTTGATTCTCTTCAATTACTCAATTGACCTAGGATTGACCCAGATGAAACCCTAGTTGACTGCACCTCAACTGTGGCTCTCATACTTGAATCAATGACTTGTCTCAGCTTCAATAGGGCCCTCTAGGAATTCCATGAGATCCATACAAACCTCAAATTCACATTCCATGTTTCACATCCCACTGATGATTCTCAATATTCCTCAAGATAGGAGCAAAACCCACATGTAGGCACTCAAACTTCTCAAGACTTCAAATCACTTCTTGATGGCTTGGATGATCTCTCAAACTTGGATAAGACCTCTTGCTAGGCTTCTTCTGATAAGAATCACACTTGGACCCCTGTTGGATGAGTGATATGATATGATATGCCAATGATTGAACTATGTACATGATGTAACTATGCAAATGAAATGCAATGAAACATAAATCAGGCAAGAAAAGATTGAGCAAATTTTGGGGTACAACACGTGTGACACTGGCTGTCTTGATTTATCCGAAGGGATGATAACTGTCTCACTCCTGACTAGTGAGGTTTAACCATTGCGGCTGATGAGGTACACCCTTTTGAGAGGGATAAGATGTGATTGGTCTATGAATGGAAACACTCCTCTATAAGATTTGAACGCTCAGTCAAGATAACTGACAACTACCCTGCCCCAGGTTAAGATTTAAGGGTTGGAAAGTCCAAAAGAAACTCTTACTTCTCGGCTAGAAGTGGTTAACTAGGGACTAACTCCTTATATCTCCAGTGTTTAGGGGATTTGAAACAATGCTTGTACATCATAGGCAAGATTTTATCCGAAAGCATACGATCATCAATTATGGGTATTCAGTTTTCGTCATCCTCCCTCCTTGCTAATCAATAGTGATAAAGTGGAGTGGATAAAAAGTGCATGTGTCTATGCTGTGCAATAAATGAGCGAAAGCGACATGATTAGTTCAGAACAAATGCAAAGTCACTTCATTAATATTACCATTCAAAACAACAATGTTTAACATCAAGTAGCAACTAACATAAAAAGAAACTACAAATGCAAATGATAAAAAAGTCCAAGGACTGCCAATGCTGAGGACGTCTGCCTGTCTGGACCACTGGCTTCTGGAAATAAAACTCTGAATCTGCGAGCTTAGACATCTGAAAGGTCGGCATGAACAACCAAAACTCCTTCTGGAAAGGAAATGCACCCTTTGTCGATCAACTGCTGCACTTTTGCCTGAAAAGCTTTGCAATCTTCGGTTGAATGCCCTATAGATCTGCCATGATATCCAGAGTGAGCATGGGGATCGTACCCTGGAGGGTAAGGTTCTGGCACTGGCTTAATAGCTTTAGGTTCCACCAAAGAATTCTGAATCAAATGTGGCAAAAGTTGGCTATACAGCACAGGAACTGGATGAAAAGGAGCATTCCTTCGTTCCAAATTGTTACGAGGCCTGTTCTGATTCTGACGTTGATTCTGATAACCTCGGCCACGGGCTCGGTGATTTGCATGAGGAGTGACCAAAAGTATCTGATATGGTGCCCTAGGCACAATTGTCTGTCCAGAATAACGAGGCACTAAAGATACTGACCGCTGAGAAGATGAAGAACCAAAAGATTTCACCGATTCATCTTGAGAATACCCAACATCTGTTATGACTGCATTGACCACAGTTTCGTCTTCAGCTTGAAAACTACAGAGAGATTCAGTTTCACCAGCCTGACCGCTTGAAACATTCTGAATTCTTCCAGTTTTTACGCCATACTCAATACGTTCTCCTGCTCTTATCAATTCAGAGAAATTTGGTGTAATCCCAAGCATTCTTTCGAAGTACGGGCTCTGCAAGGAGTTTACGAACATGTCTGTTAACTCTCGATCTAGGAGCGGTGGTTGCACTCTGGAAGCAAATTCTCTCCATCTCTGAACATACTTCCTGAAAGGTTCATTGTTTTCTTGAGACAATTCTTGCAACTGCATGCGACTGGGAGCCATGTCCAGATTATAGTCATACTGTTTCAGAAAATCTTTGGCTAAATCCACCCATGATCGGATCTGATTACTCTCCAACTGCATATACCAACTCAAAGATGCCCCAATCAGACTGTCCTGAAAATAGTGAATCATCAACTTGTCGTCATGCACAAACGAAGTCATTCTTCTGCAGAACATCACCAAATGTTGCCTCGGGCAGCTATCCCCTTTGTACTTTTCAAACCTCGGTGCTTTGAAATTCGGAGGTAACACTAGGCTGGAAACCAAACACATGTCTGAAGCATTGAGACCAACAACATCTTTAACTTCCAAGGCTTTGAATCTTTTGTCCAACGCGTGCAACCTCTTAACATACTCAAGAGCTCTCGGGTCCTCAGTCTTCGCCACCGGAACTTCTCTTCTGGAAATCAACACAGAGGAAAAAGCATCATGATAATCTGAGGTATCAAGAAGAGAAGAACACTCACTTCGAACAACAGACTTTTCATGTAGATCCCGGTTCTCAACAGAAAGCTGCACAGGCCGAGCTTCAGTCAAGTTGTTTACTTGCAGAAAATCTTCATCGAGCAAAGAACCATACAGATGATTGGAAATCACAGTAAAACCTGACAAGGTATTAACATTTAGGAGGTCGTTCGCTGACATAGTTATCAACAATTTTCGACAAACTTCACTGCTTGACACTGCTTGATTCTACTTCAACAACTTGGTCGTCTTCTAACAATCAACACTGGCTCAGACCAAACACCGGAGAATCACCTTCTGAAGCAAAACAAAGGTTGGATAAGAGCTCTGGCTAGCTGGAGAAATGATATGCAAAATGATGCAAAGATGCTAATGCAAATGCAATGCAAGATGCAGCAAACACGGGATCACAACCCCCACAAAGCTCTGAATATTGCTGCACTGCTGACTGAGTAAGTTCGCTCTAAAGAGAAAACCAAAATACCGGGTTGGCTGGAAGTCAAGTTTCCTGCATAAACCCTCCCACTCACGGGTGTGGACCTAAACTGACAAGGTACGACATCCTATGCGTTTGTCAGTGTCATAGACTTTCAAGGAATGATGATACGTTCACCATTTCTGGTTTGGCATCATCGTCTCCTGAAGAGCCCTCACTTAGCCGACTCACAAATGATCGGTTCCCAGAGTCGACAACTCTCAAATCCAAAATTCCCTCGAGCCCAAAGGGCCAGAAAGAAAGTTGTCTAAGAGAATCTCGTCCGAGCGTGAATTTCATGGTGAGCTAGTACGAGCAAAGCAAGCACACCCACCACTAATCTCCACTACTAATGCTAGATTTGTACTCAAGCCTGGGTTTTGGCTTATCTCTCGGAGGAACAACCACCCAACAGCACAACAGCAACAAATAATAATATAGTGAAGAAAATGTAAATACAGTAATATACAAAATACAACATAAATATACACACCCACAAACCAAAACAGACAAGCGCTAGGATTGACTCGCATAGGGGATGCTCATGTCCCCAGCAGAGTCGCCAGCTGTCGCTACTGCGAAAAACAACCGGCGGAAAAAACAAAAGAGCCGCCACTTTCGTTATTTATCCCAAAGAGAGGGAAAGGAAACGATCGCAAAAACCTAAAGAAAAGAGGAAAGACAAGGTCATCGCAACCATGTCTGGATTCGGGAGTCGGTTACGCAAGGGGAAGGTATGAGCACCCCTCACGTCCGTCGTACTCGACGGGATCCATGCTTGGGTTGTCTAGTCTATGGGTGAAAAACAATCTATCTATGGATGCTAAAGCTAAACGGAAAGAACTGACTCGATAGAGCATCGCCGCTCTATGCCTACATATTCCCTCGTGCAATGGGAAAGTCAAATTCAACGTAGTTCGGGAAACTACGGGGGGATATTGCTCGCCAAGATGTCGCGTCTTGTGCCTACGTATTCTCATATGGCATGAGAAATCAGAGCAAAACGTAGTTCAGGCTAACTATGGGTAAACAAGGGTGTTCTCGATCACACGGGGGTGAGAGAAAAGGTTGACGATACTAGCATACGCATTCTAGAAGTTAGGTGTATTGTTGCTCGACCATTGGAGACTTAGATGTTACCTGTTTACGGTAGAATGGATGTAGTATGTCGGGGTTTAAAGGTACGAGAACCTACAGGAACTAGAACTAAGGACTGGTCTCGATTGCGCTAGGGCAACAGAAAGGTAAGATAAGTCGTTAACGGGGAAGTCTCAATCACATGGAAGCGAGAGAACAGAGAAGTTAGTTGCTACTATGCTCGCTAGGATGTCGCATCCTATGCCTACATATTTTCGTCTGGTACGGGAAATCAGAGCAGCTGTAGTTCAACTAACTACCGAAAACAGGTCTCGATTGCACGGGGCAAGAGAAAAGAGCTCAATCGTCAGGACGCGAGAGAAAAGGGGAAGTCTCAATTGCCAGGACGCGAGAGAAAAGGTCCAAAACGGGACGCACACGCTAAGTCCTAAACGTAGGAGCGAGTGCGTCACATATCACCCAAAGGGTGTACACTAAACCGTCTAGACAAATGAGAGGAAGCCCCCCACTTATCATTTCCCACGTATTTAAACAAAAACTCACAACACTCGACGGTTGAAAAGAAAGAGATGAAAGAAGTGAAATAAAAACAATGTTACTGAACGAAGTGGTTCCGTTGACCCTTGACTTTTGCGTGCAAGCTCCTTTCCAGGCTCTACTCTTTTATCCTTGATGATGATATTTCAAACCAGAACCAATGTGACGCTGAACCGTCATAATTCGACTTATAAAAGAAGTCAAACCCCAAGAGGTAGCGTATTGATATCAGTGTCAAAGACATGATGGAGAAATGATATTGAAAATCATTCTCCAATTGAATCATGTCACACGGACAACACAACAGAAAATCAAAATAAAATCAGAAGAAGAAGAAAAGATGAGGAGAGGAAAAACGGTCTCGGATCCTACATTATCCATCAACATTTTGATTTAAAACACTTTACGGAGGTCTCATCATCGACCTACAAAAATGAAATGGTGAGAAAAACCAATAACAAAAGGAGATGAGAACTCAACTTTAATAGAAAATAACTTCTAACAAGAAAATAAATTCTAAAAGAAATTATTAAAAGAAACGAAGAGAAAATAGAATATATATAAAAGACTATATATAATATATACATATAATATTCTAAAGAAAATATTACTATAAAAGAAAATATAATAGAAAAAATATGCATAAAAAAATATAATATAAAAAATATGTTTACAAAAAGAAACTACAAACAGCAGGGGGCTGCAGTATCCAAACAGGGGTGCAGTCCTGAAAAAATACAGTGGGCTTTGATCCATAATCCAATAACTAGAAATACCAAACAGAGGGGGTATGCAGGGGCAAAACGGAGGGTAATTCCTCAAAAATCCATTGGGCTTGGCTCAATTCCACCTACAACAAACAGCAAGGGGGGAGGATAATTGGAAATAGGGGTATGATAAGCAAAAAAGGAAAATGGGTCGGATGGCCCACTGACCAAACTTGAGGAGTCCGTGAACTGTTTCATCTTCCTCACTTCAGTTTGGTAAACGAAACCCTAAGTTGCGTCGTTTGATCTCTCTCTGTCCCAAACATTCTCTTCAATTCGGTCATCTTCTTCCTCTGTTAAAACCAAAACCAGACAATAACAAACAAAATCACAATCCAGCTTGCCCTTCCAGTAAACATTGATCGTTGCGGTTGATGATGTTGAACGAAGATGGAAAGCGGTTTGCATGTTGAAAACTTGTTGCTCGATGAGGCTTCATATGCAATTTGAAAAGTTTCGGATCACGAAGCTGGCGATGATGGTTGAAGGAGATATGGAGTTGCATGTTTATCTTGATTGTTTAGAGTTGGAGATCGATGGTCCATGGATCGTGTGGTGATTTACAAAGCTTTGTTGATTGAAGATGAAAAGGGAGGTTGATGAAAGGTGTAACGCCCTTCTAAACCCCGCAAATAATATATGCATAATCAGAGTAAAAGTTAACATGCATTCATAAAAGGGCATCACACAAAACTTGCACCACATTAAAACAATCTGTCATGCTCATAACACCTTTCCATTTAGCAGCGGATTCATTAATGAAAATCCTTTAAAAGAAACATTTACTTTCATCATATAAAATCAACATCTCTAGGCACTAAGGCCAACATCTCATTATCTCAATTACTCCAAATATGAAAACATAACTTAGGTTACATAATGTAATCCTAAAACATAAGCAATCGATCCCCGTGTTACACGACCAGAGCATGACTCGACCCATAAATAATTACTAAACCGCTACACACGTAGCAACCTCGAACTACAAGCAGAACTTCATAAAGGCCTCCAGCAACCTAATCTGCAATGCCTCATAGAGCATTATAAAACAGCAGAAGGGTGAGAAATATTACCATAATAATCAAAGCATAAAATCATGTATACATAGGTATCATATAATTAACTCCCTATTTCTCACCACAATTCAACTCATAGTCATTTACATCGTCACTTATATATATACAACATGAATATTCACCAAGCATTTTACATCATGCATACATCCACAATTCCACAATCTTAACATTCACATGTAAGCATCTCTTCATGCACGCTTCATAAGTATTCAACAAACATCTCATTCACATGCATACTTCATATATCAATGACATTATACAATGTGACTCAACAACTCAATGCAACTCAATGCAATGCGGTACCGACTCTCGTTATCTTTTTTCGGTTTTTACATTAAACCGGGTCCACTCTTCTAGACCGATAACCCGTTATCTTTTTTCGGTTTTTACATTAAACCGGGTCCACTCTTCTAGACCGATAACCACAAAGGCCCGTCCTCTAAGCCTTCAAACCCACTCTTCTAGGTTTGGGACAAGCCACTAGTTTCCACGAAACTAACAGACATTGCCTCTTGACTAAATGATGCATGTACAATCAGCCACAACAAATGCACTTAAGACCGACATCTTAATCTCATGCATTCAAATAATTCATCTCTTCAAGAATTACATTATGATTGCACACACAACATATTCACATAACATTCATCGATGTATTCATAATTCAACACTATCACCATATTATCACTCACAATGCACACATATCCACGATATGTTCTCATGCATTCTTCACAGTTATCAAACAATGCACACATATCCACGATATGTTCTCATGCATTATTCACATTTAATCACATACATACAATATGCATTTACAACATCTATCAAGCAATGCACACATATCCATGACATGTTCTCATGCATTCTATTCATACCACCATATACCAACAATATACATTCACAATTCAATATCATCACCGCATTATCAACAATGCACACATATCCACAATATGTTCTCATGCATTCTCAAGTAATTCATCATACAAGAATTACATCATGCTTACACGCATAACACATTTACCACGCAATGTACATATATTCACGATATATTGTCACGCATTGTTCATGCATAATCGCATCCAATCAATACAAACATCATATTTATCAAACGATGCACGCATATCCATCAATATGCTCTCATGCATTCTTCATGTATCTTAACATACAACCGCATATAAACAATATACATCCACAATACATTTTTGTATTATGTTTATTATTCATCTCATGCCATTTCATACAAGGTATACATGTCACAGTACCAATAATACAATTATAAGCTATGCACACATATATCCACAATGTTCTCATGCATACTCATCACATAATTGTATACCCATTAAGCATTCGCAAGTTCATTAGACAATACACATACATTCATCATTGTATTCACATGTATTTCTATTTATCATAATTAATACGCATCGCACATCAACTAGGATTCACGCCGGAGGCTACCCACAGTACACATCATCACAATAGATCATATCTATATCATATCATAGAGGTATTAACCTATGTGAATCAATCAAACAATCACCACATGAGCAACACAGCAAAAGAAAAATGCTGTCACATTCGCCTTCATTCGCCTGGCGAACCCTCGCAGCGAACCTTCGCCTGGCCTTCGCCTGGCGAACTCTCTCAGCGAACACTCGCTAGGCTTCGCCTGGCGAGTCTTCCCCGCGGGCCCAAGTCAATAGCCACTGACTTCATTCTCCACCATTCGCCAGCACCTTCGCTGGGCGAACCTTCGCTATCCAACTTCGCTTGGCGAACTCGCCAGCGAAGTCCACTGGGACTTAATCATAATTACTCGCCAGCATTCGCTAGGCTTCGCCTGGCGAAGCTTCGCCTTCGCTTGCCTGGCTAGAGCCAGCGAACCTGCGCAGAACAGAACCCTATTCTGCCTCTCCTTCATCAATCCATCATCAACCAAACCTCAAACATCCAAATCAGTACAAATAGCATCAATACATGTTACCCGACTATTCTACGACATTATTGCTCAGTTTCAACCGATTTAAATCATCAATCTACCGATTTATCCAACTTTTGCCCTAAATAGAAAGTGATGAAAACTCTACCAAAACCCCAACCCAACATACATAACATCATGCAATGATCAAATAGAAACATTTCTCATCCTTACCTCGATTAATCGGAGCTTTGGTGTTGGTTCTTGATGATTTTCCACTTTCCTCTTCTTCTCCTCCCTTTCTCTTCTTCTTTCTCTATTCTTCCTCTTCTATTTCCTTTACCTTACTATCTTTTCTTTCTTTTCCTTCTCTATTATATATTTCCTTTATTTTCCTTCCTTCCAATTTCCTTCTCAATTCTCTATTAATTCCAATTAATAAAAATTAATTTCCAACATTAATAAAAATCCACTAAATCAATTAATTACTATAATTAATTATTTAATGAAATTTCGGGTTGTTACAACTCTCCCCCACTTAGGAATTTTCGTCCTCGAAAATGTTATCTGATCCAAACAACTCTGGATACGACTCTCGCATTCCAATTCTTCCAAATCCAATTCCCCCATAACTACTTCCACCAAAGGAATCTCTATACTTCGAAGTTGTTCCTTATCAACAACTAGAACTAGCCACGCCTCCGATGTCAAATTCTCTCTCACTTGTACACCATCCACCTGAATCAATGTACCTCTTCAACTTAGACATATGATACCACTAATGTAACACCTCATGCAATCCTCTCAAGCGACAGCGGTAAAACAGTCTAACATGCTATCCGCCTCACGCTTCCGCTGCGCTACTCTGATACAGATCAACAAAACACAGGGTGCTCACGAGACTTCAAGCTCGACCAACACCAATTACTACCATAACTCTCAAAGCACAGCCTTACTTGGATTCTTTGATCGTTTCCATCGTCCCTTGCACGGTCTTTGATCCGAGTACAACACTCCCGTTGAACATGCAACAACACAAAGGAGTCATACCCTCTTACCCAACAAACTTCATACGATGTTGTTTCTGATACGAAAATGGCAACAATTATTGTAGGCAACTCCATCAACGACAATTAACTACCCTTAGATCCATCTTGGTCCAACACACAAGCTCTCAACGAGTCCTCTTCATACTGGATAGTTTTCTTCGTTTGTCCATGCCATTCACGGACGCTAGTCAGAGTTCATCTTCAACATGGCACCCAACCGCTTTCGCAATCTTTCCATAATCTTAACGAAAAACTTGAGTTCCCATCTAACAGAATGATTCATCTTCACTGGTAGGCAACGAGTTACTCTTGTTAATCCATTCTTAACTGTCCAAATCAGATCATACTTCCTCAAATTCATCAGAAAAACCCGGCACAAAGCCCATGGGAATACTATCCCATCCCACTCGAAATACTCAACAGTTGTATCAGATCCAACCATCTCTAATGTCCATACTTTAATTCCCAGCAAGTCTAATCAACATATACAAACTCAATCAAATTCCTTCTCCATCTATGGCTATCCAAAACTATTTCTCAAATTCGGTCGCATCTTCCTAGTACCTGCACGGATACTCCATCTTTCTCGATGTACTTCTCCCTGAGTACTCTTATCCAACTCACACTATTCAGAATACACACTTCATTACGACATCTCACAATACCATTTCCCTTAATTCAAAAATAAGCCCTCTGACTTTTATCCATTAAATTCAATTAATCTATCAACTCAACTCAGAATTCCGATTTTCCTCGAACCTCATCAGAATAACAAAAGTCAATCTCAACATCCAAGGCTCAACTCCATAAGAAGTCTCTTCACAGGCCGAACTCATATCTGAATTTGCTTAATCAGTTCTAACTTCCTTACCATCTTCATTAGTGTATACCAAAATTCCCGATTCGATATCTTAGCTACCACTTGGTCTCATCCGAATGGTAATTTAACCAAAACCATACTCCTTCAGGAGTTCCAATTACTTCTCTGTCTCATATTTGACTCTCTCTCAAATAAAACAAATACCTTAAGGTCAGTAACCATCTCAAATCTCAACTAAACAATTGAGGCTTCCAAACTCCGGTACAACACACAACAGCAACCCACTCCAAATTACTTGTCAGATAATCCCTCTCTGTACTTTATATTGCCTTCAAGCATAACCAAAACTCATTAATGTTGTACTTAACACATCTCTTAATCATATCAACAAAGTATCTCAAAACACAACGACAATCCTGTCGGACTTGGCAAAACCAATACACGAACTGTTGACAGCTTTCTCAAAACTCTTTGAACTTTCTTCACAGTAGTACATCACTTCCTCTTCCCCAATACTAATAACTCAAGTTCCCGTACGCTCAACATGAACCCCTATACTCTCCGAACATATCCAAACACCATCGGTTACATAACCATTGACTCTCTCAATCAAGTGTGGAAAATCATTATATCAAACGGACACTCAGCTGTGAACTTATGGTGATAACACAAACCGCACTCTCCGCGCTTACCATAACATCCAAACATTTTCGCCAATAAATACTTAATTCCATGTCACTACTTTCCCATCACATAGAGCACTGTAATATCTTCCAACGCTTCTAATCTTGCGTCATTCCGAATTACGGTTTCCGTTACGACAAAATCACGGAAACAACCCTTCCACACTTAAAGGTCATCCAATACCTCTCCAACTCTTGAAATGCTTAAGGGTCCAATTATACCAACCATGTATTCCACATCTCATTTCCTTTAGTAATCACTAGAAGTCATTATTCACCCTTATACTCAACTCCACAATCTGTTGCCGTAGCACACACACCAGACATAATTCTCAACACTACTCAATCAATTTAATTCTTCGACTGTCCAAACAGATATAATTAGTCGGGCAAAACCGTCATCTTCCACTTTCATTAGCACCCCGAATTCCCATCAAAATTAACCATCTCCTCACTGTCTCGTGCCGACTCATCAACACACTTCTTAAGCACCTGGCTTAGCTCCAAACAATTCTCTGCTCACGCCACCTAAGCTTGCAAGACACGTCCATCCCATCCAACAGAACTCCAACTACTATCAACAAGAGATTAAGGGTGATCAGTTCCTCAATTTGTCAATAGGCAGCTGAAAATCATGATGGAGTATAGACTATCTTTACCAAACCACAAGAGTGTTAACCACCCACTGA
The DNA here is from genome assembly GCA_963859935.3 of Lathyrus sativus. Lineage (NCBI taxonomy): Eukaryota > Viridiplantae > Streptophyta > Magnoliopsida > Fabales > Fabaceae > Lathyrus > Lathyrus sativus. Next base: position 9,233,612 of record CAWUDS030002219.1, on the reverse strand, counting down.
GCTACAACTTCTACACCTGCAGCATCTTGGAGAAGCACAACTTCTCCCCCACTTAGATCATTCCCACTTCTCCAGACAAGGTTAAGCAACAACATGTGTCGACAGTGTTTTCACACACATGTCGCATACAAGGGAACAAATAACATTAGACAACTTGGCCGGACGGACCGACCTGCTCTGATACCACTAATGTAACACCCTTCTAAACCCGCAAATAATATATGCATAATCAGAGTAAAAGTTAACATGCATTCATAAAAGGGCATCACACAAAACTTGCACCACATTAAATCAATCTGTCATGCTCATAACACCTTTCCATTTAGCAGCGGATTCATTAATGAAAATCCTTTAAAAGAAACATTTACTTTCATCATATAAAATCAACATCTCTAGGCACTAAGGCCAACATCTCATTATCTCAATTACTCCAAATATGAAAACATAATTTAGGTTACATAATGTAATCCTAAAACATAAGCAATCGATCCCCGTGTTACACGACCAGAGCATGACTCGACCCATAAATAATTACTAAACCTCTACACACGTAGCAACCTCGAACTACAAGCAGAACTTCATAAAGGCCTCCAGCAACCTAATCTGCAATGCCTCATAGAGCATTATAAAACAGCAGAAGGGTGAGAAAATATTACCATAATAATCAAAGCATAAAATCATGTATACATAGGTATCATATAATTAACTCCCTATTTCTCACCACAATTCAACTCATAGTCATTTACATCGTCACTTATATATAATACAAACATGAATATTCACCAAGCATTTTACATCATGCATACATCCACAATTCCACAATCTTAACATTCACACGTAAGCATCTCTTCATGCACGCTTCATAAGTATTCAACAAACATCTCATTCACATGCATACTTCATATATCAATGACATTATACAATGTGACTCAACAACTCAATGCAACTCAATGCAATGCTGGTACCGACTCTCGTTATCTTTTTTCGGTTTTTACATTAAACCGGGTCCACTCTTCTAGACCGATAACCCGTTATCTTTTTTCGGTTTTTACATTAAACCGGGTCCACTCTTCTAGACCGATAACCACAAAGGCCCGTCCTCTAAGCCTTCAAACCCACTCTTCTAGGTTTGGGACAAGCCACTAGTTTCCACGAAACTAACAGACATTGCCTCTTGACTAAATGATGCATGTACAATCAGCCACAACAAATGCACTTAAGACCGACATCTTAATCTCATGCATTCAAATACTTCATCTCTTCAAGAATTACATTATGATTGCACACACAACATATTCACATAACATTCATCGATGTATTCATAATTCAACACTATCACCATATTATCACTCACAATGCACACATATCCACGATATGTTCTCATGCATTCTTCACAGTTATCAAACAATGCACACATATCCATGATATGTTCTCATGCATTATTCACATTTAATCACATACATACAATATGCATTTACAACATCTATCAAGCAATGCACACATATCCATGACATGTTCTCATGCATTCTATTCATACCACCATATACCAACAATATACATTCACAATTCAATATCATCACCGCATTATCAACAATGCACACATATCCACAATATGTTCTCATGCATTCTCAAGTAATTCATCATACAAGAATTACATCATGCTTACACGCATAACACATTTACCACGCAATGTACATATATTCACGATATATTCTCACGCATTGTTCATGCATAATCGCATCCAATCAATACAAACATCATATTTATCAAACGATGCACGCATATCCATCAATATGCTCTCATGCATTCTTCATGTATCTTAACATACAACCACATATAAATAATATACATCCACAATACATTTTTGTATTATGTTTATTATTCATCTCATGCCATTTCATACAAGGTATACATGTCACAGTACCAATAATACAATTATAAGCTATGCACACATATATCCACAATGTTCTCATGCATACTCATCACATAATTGTATACCCATTAAGCATTCGCAAGTTCATTAGACAATACACATACATTCATCATTGTATTCACATGTATTTCTATTTATCATAATTAATACGCATCGCACATCAACTAGGATTCACGCCCGGAGGCTACCCACAGTACACATCATCACAATAGATCATATCTATATCATATCATATAGGTATTAACCTATGTGAATCAATCAAACAATCACCACATGAGCAACACAGCAAAAGAAAAATGCTGTCACATTCGCCTTCATTCGCCTGGCGAACCCTCGCAGCGAACCTTCGCCTGGCGAACTCTCTCAGTGAACACTCGCTAGGCTTCGCCTGGTGAGACTTCCCCGCGAGCCCAAGTCAGTAGCCACTGACTTCATTCGCCACCATTCGCCAGCACCTTCGCTGGGAGAACCTTCGCTATTCAACTTTGCTTGGCGAACTCGCCAGCGAAGTCCACTGGGACTTAATCATAATTACTCGCCAGCATTCGCTAGGCTTCGCCTGGCGAAGCTTCGCCTTCGCTCGCCTGGTGAGAGCCAGCGAACCTGCGCAGAACAGAACCCTATTCTGCCTCTCCTTCATCAATCCATCATCAACCAAACCTCAAACATCCAAATCAGTACAAATAGCATCAATACATGTTACCCGACTATTCTACGGCATTATTGCTCAGTTTCAACCGATTAAATCATCAATCTACCGATTTATCCAACTTTTGCCCTAAATAGAAAGTGATGAAAACTCTACCAAAACCCCAACCCAACATACATAACATCATGCAATGATCAAATAGAAACATTTCTCACCCTTACCTCGATTAATCGGAGCTTTGATGTTGGTTCTTGATGATTTTCCACTTTCCTCTTCTTCTCCTCCCTTTCTCTTCTTCTTTCTCTATTCTTCCTCTTCTATTTCCTTTACCTTACTATCTTTTCTTTTCTTTTCCATCTCTATTATATATTTCCTTTATTTTCCTTCCTTCCAATTTCCTTCTCAATTCTCTATAATTCCAATTAATAAAAATTAATTTCCAACATTAATAAAAATCCCATTAAATCAACTAATTACTATAATTAATTATTTAATGAAATTCGGGCTGTTACAAAAGGACGAACGTAAATCTGGAGAAACGTTTTGGTTGAAGGTTCGAAGTTAACAGAGAATTTACATGTTGAAGAACGCGATTTAGCCTTTGAATAAGTTTGGTTCGAGATCTGGAAACAAGTTTGTTGACGTTGTGGTGTTTAGATCACATGAGATTTTGAGGGATGTAGATCTGAGATTTGAAGTTTGGATCGGTGATATTGAGTTTGAATCTGGAGATGGAGGTTTAGATCTGGGAAATTGTATGAATATTGGATGAACGTGTATGAATGTTGTTGAAGAATATGATGAAATCTGAAAAATGGTTTGATGAACGTATGAACTGAATGAAAGTTCTGGAAAAATGTGACGGAGATTGATGGAGGTTGAAAGAACATTGATGAATTTGCTGGAAAAACTAGAGAAAGATGAACACGGATGAATGTATGAAGATTCTGGTGACTTGATGAATTTCCCGGCGTATTTCCGGTGAGCGTTTTGATATTCGGTTTTGATTTTGCCGGTGAGGATTCGACGGTTTGCATGGTCTTGGGACGCGTGCCGAAAAAATTAATGAGGCTATTTATAGCCTGCTGACACATGTCACAGAAATGATGAGGGCCTACAAAAAAAATCTGAACAAATGATTAATGGACAGATTAATTAATTAAACTAAGATTAAAAAATTAAAAGCTGACCAAAAATGAAAATTAAAAGCTAATTATTAAACTAACTAAATAAAACTATTAATAACAACTAATTAATTAAGAAGTTCTAATCTAAATTAATAAAATTCTAATGAAAGAAATTAAAATAATTAATAAAATCTAAATATATTCTAAAAACAATTAAAAAATCTAGAAAATATTAAATCGAAATTAACTATTTAACAACCAAATATCATTCTAATAAACTATTAAAAATGGAAAAAAACTAAATAATCTATTAAAAACTAGATTTAACATTTTAAACAAAGGATTAAAAAGCTAATAATATCCTAAAAACCTCTAGAAAATAGAAATTAAATCTAAAACCTATTTAAAAATCTAAAAACTATGCCAAAAATAGGAATTTAAATCTAGAAAAATAAATTGACGAACGATAAAATGCGAGAATGCGACAAAGTAAAAAGTAATAAAACCGGATACCGAGATACACACCAAAACCAACAGCTTAGACTGAATAACCTGGAATAGCGCAAATTCCACAATAAATCTCCGTATCCGAAACGGTTTGAATCGTCTGAAACACAAGGAAAAGGGCTGTAATCCCGATAAAATCAATCCGGCTGCAAAAAAATGCACAGTATGCGGTATGCAGATGCAAATGCAAATGAATCGAAACATAAGCCCAAATATAAGAAACGGTTGGTCAAATTTTTGGGGTGCGACACCTACATTCCAAGTAATTGATTTGAGCCAATTTGCAGCTGTTTTTGAAGTAGAATTCATGCACATGGCCAAGGCAAAATGCTCAAGTTTCATGAATTTGCAATTGGGCTGTGTAGGCTGCCATTAGGCTTTCTCTTAATCACAATCCATCATATAAAAGTTTTCCATCATAAACAAACCCTCAGAACTCGTCTTTGGTGGAGAATTGGCAGAGAGCAATTTGAAAAAGTGAAGAAAATTTGAAATACGAATTCTGAGATTCAAGCAGTTTTAAGGCAAATTGAGGATTGTAAAAGCTTTATTGAGGATTGTGGAATGTTTCTGGACATTTTTCTTTGAGCTTCATCAAGAGTTGAAGGCTCAGTGGAAGTTCTCCACTAGGTATTTACAATTCAACTTATCTCTCTCATTATGCCATGATTCTTTGCCATTTTTGCATATTTGAGACCTAGAAAGCATGAGGATCATTAATAACTAAAACGAACTGGCATTTGTGATGGTTGGTGCTGTGAGCTCCAAACTGTTTTGGCTTGATGTGATCTGTTCTTGAGGCTTCGTGTTTAATTGTTGCTTGATTTGTGACCTGTGTAACATATAGATGATTTCTGGATACTTTTGATTGATGTTTGAGAACACTTTTGTTTTGAGCTTAGAACAGTTTTGCTTCAATTTGAATTATGTGTACACAATTAATGGAAATGGATGTCGGATTCGTGTTCTATGTGATGAGTAGATGAATTTGCATATAAACTTCGCATGATTTGGTTCAGTGTAGCTAGCTGTGTGTTTGTTGTGCACTGTGCGCGGTGGCCGGAAGTTTAGAGAAGACGACCGGAGGCGTTTTCCGACCGTCTGGTTTCCCTCCCTATTTTGAAGGTTGAGGATGACTGCATGGCACGTTCTTGTTCACTGGATCTGCATACTTTTCACACACACGGTTGGGATTAAGATGTACGGTGCACACACTTTGACTTCACACACATGATTGCATTTGAATGTTCATTAATTGACATGGCTTAATGTGAGTCCCTTGATTGGATTACTTTTTGATCAGACACATCACAGCGCTTTCCACCATGCGCCTTGTTTGACTTAGCCACATGTGATCACCAGGATTTATTTTCAGTTTTGTCTTATTCGCTTGTGGACTTGGGCCTCGCTTGCTTCTGGCACTCCCCTTTAAGCCCAGCTTGGTTTTTTTAACGTGTTTTATTCTGCTATCCACACCGTCTCCTTTTTATTTTATTTTCTTTTTTTGACTTTTATTTTTGTTCTTTGTTATCTGTTTGAATTTAATTCATTTAAAATAGTTCCATTGTTCCAAAAACTTCCACAAAAATATTTTTTAGAGACTTTGAGATGTCCTTTATTTTTAGGATATTTTTTATTTTATTTTATTGATTTTATTTTTCAATTAAAAAAGGAATTGAACATTGGAATTGTTTTAAGTGAATTAAATTGTGACATTGGTTGCTCTTTGATTTATTCTCTCCTATCTTTTTGATCCAATGATTGAAAATCAATCCTCATACTCATGATGAGTTAAATGATTTTTGAGGATCATTTTTCCCCTGGTTTGTTGACTTTAGGGTTGACTTTTGTGGCTTTTCTTTTGACCCTCGATTCTCCATTTCAAAGTGGTACAACTTGAATATTACTTTCTTTTTATGGTGCTTTGAGGGGATATTTGCTTTGAACTCTTGGCCTCTGGTTGCCAACTTGTTTGTGCATCTCTTGTATTTTGTTTGGAAATTTTTGAACCATTTTCCTAATTTTGAGGTAACTTGCAAGTCAAGTTACCTCCAAGGAGGGTTCATACAAGTGCATGACCTAGTTTGAATTGGAAATGACATTTGTGGATCCATTGAGCTCTCAACTCTTCTTGTTTCACATATTAGACATGTTGAGCTTGCTGTATGTTTATTTTTAGGTAAAAATTATGTTCATTGCTTGTTCATTTGTGTGTTTCTTTTGTTGCTTCTATTTAGGGTTTCCATATGTCTTATGATTGCATTGTTTGTGTGATATCTCTTTTTGTGTGGTTTCTTTTTGTGCATTTCTTCTCCTCCTTTCTTCATTGCATTTCTCATATGCATGCTTGGTTGAGATGAGCTTGTGGAGGCTACTGCCCCACACTATTTTCCTCTCCACTGTTCGTCCTATTTGTGCATTCAATGTGTGCAATATTTCATTTGCATGTTTCTTTTGTGTTTCTTCTTCTCCTTTTGTCTTTCTTCCCCTAGGATTTCTAACCTCTCTGTTATGATAGATATTAGGGTTCTAAACATGCATGATAACATTAGGTAGCTCCCTTTCAAACTCACTTTAAGTCCATTTTGCATGACACCTTTTAGGATTGAATTAGTCTCCCTTTAGTTTGTCCCTTCTCTTCTCATCTTCAATTAACATACTTAATAACGATAATGGATGTTGTGCCATGAGCCTTGTACTTGGGAAATGGTGATTGAGGAGGCCACCTCTCAATTGCCTAGAGTGTTTAGTATACGTCCTTAGGACGATATGCGACGCATTCGATCCTAGGTTTTTAGACTTTAAGTAACAACATACATTGTGAACACTCAAATTTAAATAACTTCTTCTCTAAAAGATACAAAATCACTTCAAATCTCTTTCACCCTTTAGGGTTCTTAATCAGGAAAGTCTTTTCAGATAAAAGAGTGTCGTTAGCTCTTAGTTATACCGCAAAACGGTAACGCCTAAGTCTCCAATGGTCGAGCTGCATACACCAACTTCTAGAACTACTTGTTAACCCTACTCGGGCCTAAAAAACTTTTGAACCAAACCAGTGTTCCTTTTAGCCCGAACTATGTTTGCTCTGATCTTTCATACCAGATGATAGTACGTAGGCAGAAGACGTGATGTCTTGGCGAGCAACCTTTTCGCCCATTTTCTCCCGTAGTTAGCCGAACTACATTGACTCTGACTTTCCCATTGCACGAGGGAGTACGTAGGCACAGAGCGGCGACGCTCTGCCGAGTCACTTCTCTTTTCTTTTTCTTTTGTCCACTGAGACCTTTAGCTAGATTTTTTCAACACACACCTTTTAGATAGACAACAATGCGTGGATCTTGTCGAGTACGACGGACGTGAGGGGGTGCTAATACCTTCACCTTGCATAACCGACTCCCGAATCCAGACAATGGTTGCGATGACCTTGTCCTTTCCTTTTTCGTTAGGTTTTTCTGATAGTTTCCTTTCCCTCCTTTGGGATAAATAACGAAAGTGGAGACTCTTCTGTTTTTCCGCCGGTTGTTTTTTGCAGTTGCGACACCTGGCGACTCTGCTGGGGATCGAACCCAAAATCTCTGGTTCCCTATGCGAGTCAATCCTAGCGCTTGTCTGTTTATCTTTGGGTCTTGTACAATGTGCGCTTTATTTATTTTCCCGTATTTATTTTCAGCATCATATATCATTGTTGTTGTGCTGTGGGGAGGGAAGTTTCGTTGAGTGATAAGTCGGACCCGAGCTTGAGCACAAACCTAGTATTAGTAGTGGAGACTAGTGGGGGGCACTATTTGCTTAGCAGATACAGTTCCCCATGAAATTCACACTCGGACGAGATTCTCTTTGATTAATTTCCTTCAGATCCTTAGGATCGGTTGGGATGTTGGATTTGAGAGTTGTCGACTCGGGAACCGATTATTTGTGAGTCAGCTAAGTGAGGCCTCTTTGTAAGATGATGATGCCAAACCAGAAATGTTCAACGTATCATAATTTCACGAAAGTCTATGATGCTGATGAACGCATAAGATGTCGAACCTTGTCAGTGGATAGGTCCATACAGGTTAGAGAGATTGGGTTATGCAGGAAACCCCGGCTTTCAGAATACCCAGTTTTGTTATGAATTTGTTTTCCTGATATCAATGGTCCTACTGTCGGTACTTTATTCTTGCTAAGGCGGAGCGCTGGTTCTTCTCGACCAACGGCACAACGGTCTTGATCCCCTGTTTGCATTTGCATTTGCATTTTCATCTAAATTTCATTAACATGTATTTGTGTTGCAGGTGCATATTTCCTTCCTGATTCTAGTGATCTTGCTATGGAGCCTTTGAAGAGTACAATGGCCTACAGGTTTCTCAGCTCCAGACATTAGCACTTTGTTGAGTTTGATTGCCTTGGGTGGTAAAGCAGTAATTGAAGATTTCAGGAAGTCTTATGGGAGATTATTGAGATACGTCTATAAGCCCTCTGCGTATGATATCAGTGGTGTCTATGCTCTCTTACAGTTCTATGATGCCCAGTTGAGATGCTTCGTTTTCCTGACTATGTCCTGGCTCCTACCCATGGAGGAATATTTTGAGCTGTTAGGGGTACCCATTAGGAATCAGATGCCGTTTTTCCATGTTGATACTGAGCCTGATCTGGCTGAGCTCGCCGCTATTTTGCATCTTGAGGCTTCAGAGTTAGATGGGAAGATGATCCGGAGACTTAGGATGTATGGTTTTCTTTTACCTTGCTTGATTGAGAAAGCTCAGCAGTGCGCTAAGGATGGTTGTTGGATTTGTATTTAGTGCCATCCTGGCTCTTTGTATTATATGGCATTGTTTTGTTTCCTAATCTTCCGGACTTTGTGGATGTAGATGCGTTACATATCCTAGCTTCAGGCAATCCAGTGCCTACTCTTCTTGAAGATGTGTATCATTCTGTTCACTACAAGAATGAGAAACGAAGGGGAAAGAATGTGGCTTGCTGTGTTCCTCTATTGTACGCTTGGTTTTCTAGTCATATGCCCAATATGAATCTGTTTGTTGCCTCTGCTAGTACTTCAGAGTGGTCGAAAAGGTTGATGGGTCTATCTGCAGAGAACATCGTTTGGTTTGACCGAGACATGCTTGGTACAAATATTGTTTATAGTTGTGGTGTTTTCCTAACGTCCCTTTGGTCGGAAGGAAAGGTTGCATTAACTATAACCCTTCTCTATTAGTCAGATAGTTTGGGTACGCGCTGAGGGAGGCCTCCTAGAGAAGAGGAGATATAGGAATCTCTGTATCTCACCGGTTTACTGGAGGGTGAGACTTTGGGCAGACTTGAGCATGCATGGAATAAACATTCATCGGAGAGGGAAATTAGCTTTGGGGAAGAGTAACAGCCGAGCATATGATCCTTATCTGACTTGGATTCACGATAGAGCTGCGAAGTTCTTGATGCCATTTCCTTCAGTTGTACCTTTGTATCCTCTCATTGTCGCTACTGCGAAAATCGGCGCCGGCTATGACAGAAGAGTCGCCACCGTGCGTTATTTATCCCAAAGTAGGGAAAGGAAACGCTCAGAGTAAACCTAAACGCAAAGAGGGAAAGGAATGGTCATCGCAACCAAATCCTGGATTCGGGAGTCGGTTACGCAAGGTGGAAGGTATTAGCACCCCTCACGTACATTGTACTCGACGGGATCCACGCTTGTTTTCTATCTAGGGTATGTTTATCTATCTACTCTAAAGGTCTGGGTTAAAAAATAAAGAAAGAAAATAAAATGACTCGGCAAAGTATCGCACTTTATGCCTACGTATTCCCGTCTGGAACGAGAAATCAGAGTCAACGTAGTTCGCCTAACTACGGGTTAAGGGGGGAAGGTTGCTCACCGAGATGTCACGTCCCGTGCCTACGTACTTTCATACGGCATGAAAGATTAGAGCAAACGTAGTTCGGGCTACGGAAGACACAAGTTTGTCTGACAGTTTTTTATCTCCTTATGAAAGGGTTTTCCTGATTAAAGGTCCAAGAGGACAAAAACAGAGTTTGAATGTTTGTTTGAATCTTTTACGAAAGAACTGTATTTTTAGGATGTTTGCAATCTCAGTCGCACTAGAGACTATGACCCAGGAGTGAACGCTTTGTATGTCACCCAAAGGGTACCACACTAACACCCAAATCACTTGAGAGAGACCCTCCACCAACCTTTACCCAGATAGCTTAAGGCTCGTAACGCACAACTTCAATTAACCTTATTACTGTGTTTTTGAATTGTTTCGAGATGTGAGGAGAAAGACGCCCTGAAGCTATGGGTGAAAGGGAATCTACCTACAATTATCATGCATGGGTCAAAACCTAATGTCTGTCAGAATTCCCTCTTGCACAGAGGAAATCAGAGATCCTAGGGGAATCAGCAAAAGAAAACAAGTAGTAAACAGTAAACAGTAAAATGCATGCTATGCAACAGTACAAGCGAGGCAAGGGAGTCTGGCTCAACCTCAAACCTAAGAAAACAAGGCAAGAGGAGACAAGCTCCACCTCAAACCTAGAGGTAAGCAACACAAGCAAACAGACAATACAACAAAAGAAAAGAAGCAGAGGAAGCAGCCCAAGCAGCAACAACAGTCTTCAGCAACTTCAATACTCAACAGCAGCTCTAAACAGCAAATCCTCTTGACAGTAAGGTTGACAGAAAAATGGCTTCATCTTCAAGCTAGCTTTTATCTTCAAGCTTCCTCAAACTTCATCTTCAAGCTCAAGCAAGCACACTCTAAGCAGAGGATTAATCACTAAGATCAAGGTTGCAATGTTGAGAACCAAATGAAAACCAAAGCAAATCATCAAGTACCAACATTGAAATGGAAAGGAATCCTCAAAGTTCTACTCAACTATGGGCATACCACACATCCCTCCAAAGGAGAGATGGAGTTTCCCTAGGAGGACTTTACATCATTGGATAGAATAGAAGCACACAATGCATTCTATGTTTGATGAAAGAATGAAAACTAGTCCTAATGGCTCTTCCTAAAACCCTAATTTCCTAAGCTCCTAAAAAGCTCCAAAAAGAGAGGAAAGCTTCAACTCCAAGCTCCAATCTTCAAGCCACAGCAGCTACACCAAATCCAGAAGACCTCCCAAGAAAGAATCCAAGCAAATCCAGCTCCAAAGTCACCAACAAGACTAAACAAACAAGAGCACTAAAGATAGAACACCACAAGCACAAGCAACTTGCAAAATACAACTAAAATAGAAAACAAAGTTGTAAAATTCTAATAAATTTCCTAGGGGAACATACATGTTTCAACAACCTAGGGTTAAAATATTAAAGCCTAATTCAACTTCTAAGTCATCTAAATAATTTCTAAGTAGAAAGGTATCAAGGTGATCCACATGTTTGGGAAGGCTCTAATCTCAACACCTAAAACAGAACCTAAAGTTGTTCTAAAATTCTAACAAAAATTCTGAGGGAACATGAATATCTACCCTAAGACATACTAAAAAATAAAAGCCAGATTCAACACCAATTGAGAGAACAAAATTCAACAAGGCAGATGATCAAATATGCAAAAATTAAAGAAATCAACAAAATAAGAAAAATCAAATAAAATTGAAAAATGCATGAAAATGCAATTTATTGATTTCAGAAAATCACAAATTCAATCAGGAGGATGGAGATATTTTTACAATAATTTTTGGATCAAAATTGAAATTACTTTGATTTTTAGAATCAATAATGCATTTAAAATAATCAAAATCAAATAAAAACTGAAATAAAACACGAGCGCTTGGATGAGGAGACCGGTCAGCTGATCCAATGCACGAGAGCCTGCCAGCACATTAAATGGAACGCTGTGTTCCATGGCTTCAGAAGTCAACAAATTCAATTAGAAAGTGGTCGTTGGATGAGTAGTTTGGTCTTCAGTCTGAGCAAGATCCAATGGCTCAAAGATCATCTTCTCCAAATTCAGGTCAAATGGAATGAGATCAAGCGTGGTGGCCGGAGAAGAATTCGGTTGTCTTCTCCGGCGAGGCAACAAGTCACAGGTGGCCAAAATGCACAAACCTCATATCATTCTCACTCAGTTTTCAACAAGGATTTCAAATCTCTAGTCCAAATGTTCCAACTCTCAATGGATTTTAAAACACGAAGCAATGTTCAGAAATGGCATCCAAATCAATTATCACCAATTGCAAATCTAAATGCACAGAAATCATCCTTATGCTACACTGATCATCCTGATCTAATCAACTTGCTCTAACTCCTCATGAATCAAGAGATTCGAATCCAAATAGAATTGCTATGTCATGATCAACTATCACCAAATGTTTCCAAACTGATCCTAAAACGATCTACATCTTGCCTAGATCCTAACCACAAGTTAAAATCTAACTATCTCATGCTAATTCCTGTGGAATTTTGAAAGATACTAACCTGTTGTAGATCTAGTAACAGATGCACTTGGAGCTTGATTCTCCCTTCAAAACTCTCCAGATACATTCAATGATGCAAGAGGATGATGCTTCAACCTTCAATTTGCTTTGATCTTGCTTCAAACTGAAAACTCGATTTCACTTGCTCCTCTTGAATGTTCAACTACAACTTCAGCTTCTGGCACGAAAATGACTCCAAACTTGCTCTGGAATCACTCCAATGAATATATAGAACCTTTCCATGGGCTTTTGAATTCAATTTGAGGCCCAATCCAGCCAATTGCATTTTCTGTTTTTCTCTTGAAATGCCATGTAGCAGTCACGAGTTCAGGCTGTATAACTTGCTCTATAAGGTTCCAATCAACTGTAAATTACCTTGTGAGCAAAATTGAAACAATAGAATGGCCTGAATTGCATTGTTGAAGTGTTTGGATATGTAACTTGCATTTGAAGCAACCATATGGCAACTTGTAAAACTTGGCCTATGCCCAAAAATCTACCAATGTCAATGTATCTAAAATGAAATTTACAATCAAAATGATCACTTATTTGACATGCTTTGGTCATTTAACCAATTATTTGAATTTTTCAACTTTTAATCCTTTGAAAATCTTCCTTATTCAAACCATTTCAAACCAAGTCTTTCTATGAGCTCAATCAATCCATCATAACCTCTTGGTTAACCTAAAAACCACATTTTGAACAACTTTCATGTTGAACAAAAATCCATTTGACAAGTGCAAGTTGGAGATTTTGACATATGATTGAAAATGGCCTATAATCTCACTTTCCCAAAATACCCCTGACTTGTAAACCTCATAACTTGAGTTCTACAAATCAGATGGAAGACTTCTAGTACAATTTAGAAATCTAAGATCATGAGGAAAAACTTTTCATGTTGGCCAAAAGTTCAGGTGAAACCTCCTTCTTGGTCAAAAATAGCTTTCAAGTCAGATGATTTTCACAGACAAATTTCAGAGGCATCTGAGGACTTGTAACTTGTCTGGGTCATAACTTGAGTTCTATAAATCCCCTTGATGACTTATAGTACTAAAATGAAAGTTATTGAGATGCTATACAAGTTTCATGTTGGCCAAAGATCTATTTGAAACTTGTATCTTGACTTATGTGGTCTTGAAGTTAGGCACTAAACAGGGAATTTTGCACTGAAACCCTAATTTAGCAACTTCCCACACTCTTGACTTTTCTTGACTTGATCTTGTCACAACACCCCAAATGTCTCATCATATCATTTCATGAACTCCATGACCTAAAAGTAGGCTTTGATACTCTTCAATTGCACAGTTTACCTAGGATTGACCCAGATGAAACCCTAATTGCTTGCACCTCAACTGTGGCTCTTGCATTTGACACAATGACTTAATTAAACTCTCCCATGGCCTTATAGGCATTCTATGAGCTCCATACACATCCTCTTCTCACATTCAACACTTCATAACCCTCTGATGGTCTTCGGTTGATCCTCAAGTTAGGAGAAGATTCACACTCAAACATCTAAACCCTTAGGCACTCAAACCACCTTCTGATGACTTTGACAACTTCTCAATCTTGAATGAGACCTCTTACTAGGCTTCTCTTGATAAGAATCACACTTGATCCCCTGCTATATGAATGATACCATGATATGCAAATGATATAACTATGCAAATGTTAATGCAATGAAACATAAACCAGGTAAGAAAAGGTTGGGCAAATTTTGGGGTACAACAGCCGCCCTTATTCAAACGGATTGGACCCGACTGGGTGAAGAGCGAACGACCTTCAAACAATCGAGGTAGCAGACGGTTGAATACCAAGAAACCCAGAAATTTGCCAACCACAGAAATACACTGCGAAAACTGCTTGGGGAACAACATCCGTTGCGCTGAACCAGTTGTTATGGCAACAACTGATCAATCATCTGACAAAACTTTGGACTTCAACACCAACCCCCTGTGTGACGCCACAGGCATCAAATTAACTTTGTAAGAAACACCTCCGTCCACAACTGAACTAAACTTCGTCAACACGAGGAGAGACTCCATCACCATGGGTACAATTCCGTCCATAACTGAATTACGATCTCTGTCAATCACAGGTAATGACTCCGTCAACACGGATACTAATCATTGTTAACTTTACTGGGGACAACTCCGTCGATCACGGGTAACGATTACCGTCAGCACGGATAACAATCACTGCCAACACAGGTACGATTCTGTCAACACGAATAATAATCACCGTCAGCACGGGGAAACGATTCCGTCAACACGGATAACAATCACTGTCAACACAGGTACGATTCCGTCAACACGGATAACAATCACTGTCAACACAGGTACGATTCTGTGAACATGGATAACAATCACTGTCAATACAAGGACACGAATCTGTCAACACGGATAACAATCACCGTCAGCACGGGGAAAGAATTCTGTCAACATGGATAACAATCACCGTCAGCACGGGGAAACAATTCCGTCAACACGGATAACAATCGCTGTCGACACAGGTACGATTCCGTCAACACGGATAACAATCACCGTCAGCACGGGGAAACAATTCCGTCAACACGGAGAACAATCTCTGTTGATCACAGGTAACAATTCCGTCAACACGGATCCGTTTGAAGAATACTTTGCTTGGGAATACGAGAAACTTAACCAAACCACTCTGTGGGGAAGAATTTCACTGGGGAAATCACTAGTGATAACCCTGAAAGTTTGAGCCATGAAATCTTTTAACGCTAACGTAACAGCAAATCCGGGGAGAATCCCGCTGGGGACGAAGAGAACCTTAACCAAGCAACTCTATTAGGGGACAAACGTTATCATCACCTATCTCACGTTGAGAATTTGAATATCTATAAATTCTTCTGAGCAAGAATCTCACTCCTCTATAGGGAACAACACCTGAAACCGAAGAGGTAACCAACTTGGCTTGTGTTTCAAAATGCGTATGTTTGACAATGGCGTAATGCTCCATACGACATGGAAATGCTACGCGTTTGGGTAGATGCAAATATGATGATATATGCAAAATGCAAAGATGCCAAGAGGCGCTTCAACAAAATAAATGCCGAAGACAAGACCCAATCCGCTGGGGATGAACTGGTATCACAAAGCATTCCAGCAAAATAAATGTTAGACATGTGAACCCAACTCTGCTGGGGGATAACCTTCCTGTCGGAGGATGGCTAACAAGCTTGAAATTACGACCTCTGTTGAGGATATTCATCCTGTTGGAGGAAAAACAACCTGGTGGGGAGAAGGAAAAATAGTCTCTCGCAGGGATAATCCTTCTGAACCAAAGACGGCTTGGTTATATTCTGCGGGAATTACCCATGCTGGGGATTGATTGTGTACATACTCACTGATGGGAATGCACCTTCTGTTGGGGACATCAAAATCCACTGAGGATACTCTCTTGGAAACTTTCCTGGGGAATATTCTTCTGGGGAAGACAAACCACATCCAGTAGGGATAATTACCATCTCAACTCTCTCTGGGATAAGCTGTGACTTCCATCTGCTGGGGAGTGATACCATCACTATGTCACAGTACTCCGACTGGGGAAACGCAAATTCCCTGACTGTTTGCTTCAAAGTTGAGAACCTTGCAAAACACAAACGAGACAGAACAAATCTACATAACAAGATCTATCCCGGTTAGTATCCGTGACATTCATTCAGTCGATTCGAAGTTTTAGCAATTATTGGCAAGGGCCAGTAAGTTTATGTACATGCAAGTTCACCAAGAACATCGGCGTTTTTTACAAGCAAAATAGTAAGGAACAAGCATCAAATACTGAATAATATGCTTTATTGATAACGGGCCTGTAAATAGGAAAAATTTTGTACACTAGATGCAACTCCTGAAAAGAGGAAGTTACGCACAAGCAAAATACAAATATTACAGAAGCACAAAGAAAAAATTTGTGTACATGTCGGCAACGTGGTACAGACGAACACCATGAGCTGATCCTACTATGACTCGCCTGACTCTGACGCTTTCCCGATACTCGATCTTCGGAAGAGATTTTTTCGGATATACGACCCTCAGGTACTCCCAAACCACTAAGCAATGCAGTATCAAACTCGGACCGCAATCATGTGCTTTTTCAAATCCCTAACTTTTGCGTGAACCGCCCTTTGCAGGTTTTCAATTCACCGGGATACCCTTTTTTTCCGAAGTCGCCCTTTTCAGGTTTTCAACTTCGCGGGTGTACATCTTTTTTCAATTTTATCCCTAACTTTTGCCCGAACCTTTTATTCCCTTTTTTATGGTTCGCCGGGATGCCCCATTTTTTGCCTGGACTCTCTTTTTTCTGTCCAGCGGGTCTCTTTAAGCAAAGTATTTTTTAACTGCGTCCGAGTTCACAGGGGATGTAAAATCCTCACCATCCATGGTGGATAACAACAAGGCTTCTCCAGAGAAAACCTTTCTAACGACATATGGACCTTCATAGTTTGGAGTCCATTTTCCCCTGTGATCTGATTGTGGTGGGAGAATCTTTTTCAGCACAAGATCGCCCGTCTGAAAGCTTCGAGGATACACCTTCTTATCATAAGCTTTCTTCATCTGACTCTGATACAGCCGACCATATGCTAGAGAAGCCAGTCTCTTCTCGTCCATTAAACTGAGCTGATTCAATCTATCTTATCTAGTTGGACATCACGCAAAACCCTCAGAGAAGGAATCTCAACCTCCAATGGTAGGACAACCTCCATATCATATACCAGTAAAAAAGGAGTTGCCCCGGTTGATGTGTGTACCGTTGTACGATAACCGTGCAAAGCAAAAGGCAACATCTCATGCCGGTCCTTGTAGGTCACAACCATCTTCTGAACGATCTTCTTTATGTTTTTATTGGCCGCTTCAACAGCGCCATTCATCTTGGGCCGATAAGGAGAAGAGTTGTGATGTTCAATCTTGAAACTCTGGCACAATTCCTTCATCATCTTATTATATAAATTTGAACCGTTGTCAGTGATAATCCGCTCCGGGATTCCATATCTGCAAATAATATCTTTCTTAATAAATCTGGCCACCACCTGCTTGGTAACATTAGCATATGACGCCGCTTCAACCCATTTGGTGAAGTAATCAATAGCCACCAAGATAAAACGATGTCTGTTGGATGTCGTGGGCTCAATCTTTCCAATCATATCAATTCCCCACATGGAAAAAGGCCAAGGTGATGACATAACATTCAGAGGGCTCGGAGGCACATGAATCTTGTCCGCATAAATCTGGCATTTATGACACCTCTTTGCAAACTTGAAACAATCTGTTTCCATCGTCAGCCAATAATACCCTGCTCGTAATAACTTTCTCATCATTGCATGTCCGCCAGCATGTGTGCCAAATGTACCCTTGTGGATCTCTTCCATGAGCAACTTAGCCTCTTTCTCGTCCACACACCGCAAAAACACCAAGTCATGGTTTCTCTTGTACAAAACACCATCCGGGTTCAGATAGAAGTTGCCAGCCAATCTCCTAAGAGTCTTCTGATCACGACTGGATGCCCCAGCCGGATACTCTTGGTTCTTCAGGAAATTTTGGATATCAAAATACCACGGTTTACCATCGGAAGCTTCCTCAATGGCAAATATGAAAGCGGGCCTATTAAGGCGAGAGATAACTATCCTGGGAGCCTCATTCCAGAAGTTAACTTTATACATTGAGGACAAGGTTGCGAGAGCGTCTGGCATCTGATTTTCTGCTCGTGGTACATGGTGCAATTCCACCTTGTCAAAGAAAGGTAACAACCTTCTTGCATAATTCATATAAGGTATCAGATTGGGCTGACGAGTCTCCCACTCTCCCTTGATCTGATTCACAACTAGAGCAGAGTCTTCGTACACATCAAGATTTTTAATTCTCAGATCAATAGCTTCTTCGAGCCCCATAATGCATGCTTCATATTCTGCCTCATTGTTGGTAACTGGAAAGTTCAATCTAGCAGTGAATGGGATGTGCGACTCATGGGGAGTAGTAATGATTGCCCCTATTCCACTTCCATATGAATTGACGGCACCGTCAAATATCAATTGCCATTTGGAACCTAACTCTGGACCTTCATTCGGCGACGGCTCTTCACAGTCCTTCATTTTTAAGTACATGATATCCTCGTCAGGAAAATCAAACCTCATCGGCTGGTAATCATCAATTGGTTGCTCAGCTAGGTAGTCTGACAGAACACTACCTTTAATAGCCTTTTGAGAAACATACTGAATATCGTATTCTGTCAGTACCATCTGCCATCGGGCAATTCTTCCGGAAAGGGCTTGCTTTTCAAACACGTATTTGATCGGATCCATCTTTGAAATTAGCATAGTTATATGATTTAGCATGTATTGCCTCAAACGTTTGGCAGCCCAGGCTAGCGCACAACACGTCTTTTCGAGCATTGAGTAACGGGACTCACAGTCTGCAAACTTTTTACTCAAGTAGTAAATCGCATGCTCTTTGCGTCCAGTCTCGTCATGTTGACCGAGAACACAACCCATACTTTTCTCAAGAACTGTCAAATACATAATCAATGGTCTCCCAGATACTGGGGGTATCAATATTGGAGGTTCCTGCACATATTCTTTTATTTTTTCAAACGCCCTTTGACAATCTTCATTCCAGGTCACAACCTGATCTTTTTTCAATAACTTGAATAATGGCTCGCACGTGGCCGTTAGATGAGATATGAACCGAGCAATGTAGTTCAACCTCCCTAAAAAACCACGAACATTTTTTTCTGTTTTCGGCGTTGGCATTTCTTGTATTGCTTTTATCTTAGCAGGATCAACCTCAATTCCTTTTTCGCTCACAATAAACCCCAATAGCTTACCGGATCTCACCCCGAAGGTGCACTTGTTAGGATTCAGTCTTAGCCTGAATTTCCTAAGCCTCTTGAACAATTTCAGAAGATTGACCAGATGCTTTTCCTCCGTCTGGGATTTGGCAATCATATCGTCAACATAGACTTCGATCTCTTTATGCATCATGTCATGAAAGAGTGTCGTCATAGGTCGTTGATATGTTGCCCCGGTGTTCTTCAAACCAAAGGGCATCACTTTGTAGCAGAACGTTCCCCACGGGGTGATAAAAGTTGTTTTCTCCATATCATTCGGCGCCATCTTTATCTGATTATAGCCCGAAAAGTCGTCCATGAAGGAAAACACAGAGAATTGAGCGGTGTTGTCGACCAGCACATCAATATGAGGAAGCGGAAAGTCGTCTTTTGGGCTCGCCTTATTCAAATCTCGATAGTCCACGCACATCCGCACCTTACCATCTTTCTTTGGCATAGGTACTATATTGGCGACCCATGAGGGATAAGTTGTAACAGCCAGAAAAACAGCGTCCCACTGTTTCTGAATTTCCTCTTTAATTTTCACAGCCATATTTGGTCGAGTTCTTCTGAGTTTTTGCTTAACCGGCAGACATTCCTCGCGCAATGGCAAACGGTGAACCACCATATCAGTATCCAACCCAGGCATGTCTTCATAAGACCAAGCAAAGATATCACTATACTCTTGAAGCATCTTGATAAGCCTTTGCTTGATATCACTTTACAGTGCAGCCCCTATCCGGATATTCCTGACAACCTCTTCGGACCCCACGTTGATAATTTCAATTTCCTCCTGATGAGGCAGAATTATTCTCTCTTCTTGTTTCAAAAGTCGAGTCAGCTCGTCTGATAAGTCATTATCCTCAACAATCTCTTCTTCTGCTTGAAATATCGGGTGCTCGAAGTCGAAGCGAGTCATAGGAAGTTCGTGATCGGTGTCATCTGAAATATGAATCCTGCAATGAGAATGGTTAAATGTTTCAAATAATGCAAACAAAGCACATAACCACGTTGCCATTTTATTGTTAAAGCAAAAACAGGAAAAACAAGGATCACAAAATTTGCATGAGAAAAACGCCTTTATTAATGATTAAACAAAGTACACACATAAGCAGGTAGCCCTAAAAACAGAATCACCATGCCCCGGGTAGGACACAGGATTATACAATAATTGAGAAAACAAATCATTACTGTTTTGTAGTCACTGGGACAAGTTCCTGGATAGACCAGTTGCACAGATTCTGTCCTGGCACGCTGGGCTTGATCCACGAGTCCATATCGCAGTCACTATCTCTGTCTTCAGCATCGGAAACAACATTAATCGATTCATAACAGACCCCACCTGGAGTGATCACCACTGGTCCTTTGATCTTTGGCACGCCTGATGCGGAAGCTGACGATGTCAGGCGATACCCCAACCCAAACTTGTCCATCTTGACAGGAATTTCTAAGACTTGGCCCCATCTTCTGGTTTCTCCAGCCTGAACCACTGCCTGAGCATCTTTGTACGAAGACATGGCCACCTCTGGCCCTTTGCTGGGAACATGAGAGTTGTCCTTGATCTGCAACCCCTCGAAGGCTTGGCATGGCGTCTCATGGATCTCCCCATCCACTTCGACGTACTTGAATGACGAAAGATGACTAACCAGAATGTCCTCCTCTCCGCAAATAGTAACAACACTGTCCTCGACCATGTATTTAAGCTTCTGATGTAGCGTGGACGTCACAGCCCCTGCAGAATGTATCCATGGTCGCCCAAGTAAACAGTTGTAAGCTGGATGTATATCCATGATGTAGAACATTGTGTCAAACACTTCCGGCCCGACCTGGAGTGGCAATGTTATGGACCCAAACACCGACCTTCTGGTCCCATCAAAAGCCCTCACTACCAAATCACTTGGCGTGCATATGATTCCTCGGACATCTAGCTTCATCATAGCCTTCTTCGGCAACACATTCAAAGATGATCTGGTGTCTACAAGAACATGCGACATAACAGTGCCCCGGCATTCTACTGAAATGTGCAAAGCCATATTATGGTCCCGACCTCTAGGCGTCAAATCAAAATCAGTAAACCCCGGGCTGTGTCCGACATTCACATGCGCCAGTACCCCCTCAAGCTGATTAACAGTTACTTCCTGAGGTACAAAAGACGTGTCCAAGATTTTTAACAAGGCATTCTGATGGGCCTCGGAACAAAGCAACAATGATAGTATTGAAATTTTGGAGGGCGTCTGCTGCAAGTGCTCCACGATCTTATAGTCACTTTTGCAAATCAACCTCATACACTCTTTTACATCCTTGACCGATGTTTCCTTCTCTTTTGACTGGGAAGGTCCTCCTTCATTCACTTTGGCTTTGCCTCTAGCAATCCTTTCAGCCTCGATTTCAGGTGAAGTGAAGATTCTACCACTTCGGGTCATACCTCCCGCTCCAACAATATTGCCCACTGCCCCTGCTGGCTGGCTATCCACATTAATCTTTTCCCCGTTGCAAAAAACTTCCAACCCATAATTCCATGGAATGGATTTCGTACTTTCATAGGGAACGGGCCCTGCTTTCATTATCGTGATAGTTGGCCGCTTGACGGGCGCTGATATCGTAATAGTCTTTCGTGGAATTGTAACTGTTGCGACCTCACCCTGCTTTTCACAGTTTACCTCACCAGGTTTCTCAACAGCAGTGCGGTCAAACTGTAAAGTTCCCTCATCAATCATGGCTTGAATACCCCTCTTTAAATCCATACAGCCTTCTGGTCGGGTCCAACAATCCAAACAGTACTCATCACATATGGGGAAGACCCCTCCTTTTAACAATCTGCTTTTAACATAGCTTAAAGGTGTCTTCATATCATTTATGTCCATAACCAAATCCAAATCTTCTTTTGTCAGAATAGCATTCGCTCCATGATTCGGCATTGGTTTCTGTACAATATTGGGACCATCATTACTGAAGTTAATGACTTTACTATCAATCAAATCTTGGACTTTATGTTTAAAAGCATGACAACTCTGGATATCGTGTCCGGGTGCCCCAAAATGAAATTTACACTGCTTACTAGTATCATACCCGTAAGGAAGCGCTCCTGTGGGTGGTTCCAATGTTCTCTTCTCAACCAGATTCAAACTTAACAGCGTCTGAAGCAGTTCTGCATACGTTGACGGAGGTGTATCAAATACCCTCTTTGGCTTCCCATTCTGAATCCTTCTCTGAGCAGGATTCTGCCTTTGTTGTTGTTGCTGCTGTTGTTGTGGCTGTTGTCGTTGTTGAGGTATAGGGATCGTCACACTAGCAACCTGTTGTTGAATATACTGATTCCTACCTCTACCTCGTCCTCGACCACCATAAACTGCGTTGGCGTCTCCTTGTCTTTTACCACCAAAGACCTTTTTTGTACCTCTTGCTGAGGTCGATTCACTGGCTTGAATCTTACCAATTTTGATGCCATTTTCAATTCGTTCCCCCATGAGTATCATGTCAGAGAAACTACCCATCGAGCAATTGAGCAATTTATCATAATACATCCCAGAGAATGTCCCAACAAAAATATCAATCAATTCCCTTTCAACCATAGGTGGGTGGACTCTTACCGCCAGATCCCGCCAACGTTGGGCATACTCCTTGAAACTTTCCCCATTCTTCTGTGAAAGACTTTGAAGCTGAACCCTATTTGGTGCAAGGTCACTGTTGTATTGGTAGTGTCTGACGAAAGCATCAGCCAATTCTTTCAAACTTCCGATTTGTGCAGACTCTAGTCCCATGTACCATTCCAGCGATGGTCCTGACAAACTATCTTGGAAAAAATGCATAAGCATCTCCTCATTATCAGAGTAAGCAGACATCCTCCGGTAGTATGAATACACATGAACCCGTGGGCATGTATCCCGTTTATATTTATCGAAAGTGGGAGCTTTGAACTTCAATGGCACCCTCAGCCCAGGAACCAGCCCCGTGGTAGCCATGTCCAAACCTGCAGAATTTTGATTGGCTATACCTCTCATCTGTTCCTCCAGCATTTCAATCCTCCGATCATTATCAGTGGGACTCTCAAAACCCATGCCTTGCCCAGAAAAGGCATCTTCCTGACGATCTCTATTCCAGTACGGACCCTCATTACCATATCCGTCATAAACAGCATTACGACCATGACCATGACCACTTTGGAAGAACCTGGGGTCATATCTCAGATTGCCAAGCTCTTGATTAGCAGCCACTGTCCCAAAGCCAGTATTGAAAGGACCCATCCCAGCACCATTGATATTCACATTGCCAAACCCAACATTGCCGTAGCCATTATTACCGTAACCTTGATTGTTATCACCAAACCCTCCGTTGCCGAAGCCCTGATTATTGAAGCCATCATTGCCATCCCGATTGCCAAAGCCAAGACCCTGATTGTTGTCACCGAAACCAGTATTGATACCAACATTCCTGTTGGTTTCCACATTCCCATTAACATTATCAGCATTTCTGTTACCAGCGTTGCCATTGTCATTGCCAGTACCATTCTCACCAACATTTGGTATCACTTCCCCCCTGCGAGGAGTCTCAACATGAACAGAGTTGTATTCAGTATTTCCAGCCGCTCGCGCCAGTAGCGGTTGCACCAGAGTTTGAAGATGTTCCTGGCCTTTGGCCACAGCCTCCATTGTCTGCATGAATTAGGCCAACCTATCTCGGATCTTCTGCATCTCAGACTGTACCTGATCCATGATCTTCTTACTGTTGCTTCTTGTAGCGTACCGGTGAATTCTCTATTTGTCAATCTTGAAACAACCTGTAAGACGCAGGAGATAAGATTCGAGCTCAAAAAAAGTACCTTCCATGCAATATGAAGATGCAAATGCACACGTGTAAATATGCAACAGGTTAATTTCCCCCCCCCCCCGATTCTAGTTCCGGAGAATAAGCCGTAACGACAATGGAGTCCTAAGTAAGCAAGCGCAGAATCAGAAAACTCATACATAAACAAATGCCAAGAGGCAGAGTACAAAGATACAACCGAATACAACTGAAAATACCTCGGCCAACAAGCCTGGCGATGGTGAAAATACAAGTACGAATAACATACTACAAGATAAAAACAAAGATAAATCAGGACGGATGGCGCGCCCGGACATCTCCCAATAGCCTCAACGTATCCGGATGACCTGGTCTGGAGATCAGTTCCTGTATCAGTAATGCATGTCGCCTAACAGTGGATCTCAACTTTTTGGCATCCTCTACACAGGCTCCCTTGCCAAAACACTCATCAAGCCTGCATCTCTTGAAGCCAGCCTTCAGTTCACAACCCCTCATTTCTTTGACCATGCTGCTCACTCTAAACTCAGCGTCACGTCTAAGAGATGCCTCTTCAGCAATCTTCGCATCCTTAGCGTTGAGCTTCTCCTCTAACCGGGAAATCTGCAGCTTTAACTCATCTTCACGCTCCTTCCGGCTAGTAAGCGTGGCATTCCACAAAAATTCCCATTTGGAAAGTCGAGAATAAGCCTTGTTCAGAAGCTCTTTCTTAGTAGCAAGCACACTACTAACACCATTCAAGGCTACTCCCACCTTCTCTCTCCTGCTGGTTTCTTCAGTCAAATCTGAACCCAACCTGTTAATCATCTCAGTCTGCTTCTTCAAAGTGAAGGTTGCCTAATTCTTCTCATGCCAAAGCTGGAAAATCTCTTTCTCTAACTCTTCATTTGCTCTTTGCAACTCTTCCTTTTCAGCCAGCAGCTTGTTATACTTCTCAATTTCTAACGAAGTAGGTTCCTCAACCACCGAAAGATACAAAGGCTCTACAGCAGGATATGGCATCAAAGAAGTCCTAACTCTCTCATGGATCCAGAGTCGATAAAGATTATAAGCTCGACTGTCACTCTTGCCAAGCAATGTCTTTCCTCTTTTGTGAATATTACCCCAAGCACGCCTCAATCTGACCAAAACATCTCCATCTAATAAACCCGTGAGATACAGAGATTCCTATATCTCGTCTTCAACCGAAGAATCCCTCAAAGCATAGCCAAATTGTCTCACAAGCAGAGAAGGGTTATAGTTAATACAACCTTTCCGTCCAATCAAAGGAACGTTTGGAAACCCACTGCAACTATATATAATATTCACTCCGAGTAGGTTACGATCAAACCAAACAATGTTCCCAGCACACAATCCCATCAATCGGGAAGACCAATCTAAAGTACCAGCAGTATCAATAAAAGGTCCCGTCTTAGGAAGATGTCCCTGAAACTACCTGTATAGAAGAGGTACACAGCAAGAAACATTCTTTCCCCGATGCTTCTCATTCTTATAGTGAATAGAATGATAAACATCACCCAAGAGAGTAGGCACCGGATTCTTCGAGGCAAGAATAAAGAAAGCATCTGAGTCAATAAAATCAGGCAAGTTAGGGAACAATACAATCCCATAAATGCAAACAGCCAGAATAGCATTGAAGACAATCCAACATCCATCCTTCGCACACTGCGTAGCCTTCTCAACCAAGCAAGAAATATGAAAACCATAAGCTCCATTCAACTTGACCAAACCTCTGGGGAACTCAGAAGCATCTAAACTGACAATCTCAGCAAGCTTAGCCAACTCAGGCTCAGTATCCTCATGAATAAAAGGCATATGATCTAACACAGGAACTCCTAGCATATCAGGATATTCCTCCAAAGCAGGGGCCAAAATAAAATCAGGGAACAAAAAGCATCTCAACTGAGGCTCGTAAAACTGCATCAAGGTATACAATCCAGTCATCTCAAACACAGAAGGTCTGCACACCAAACTGAGCAGTTTCCCATAAGACTCTCTAAACTCAGCCCTCACTCTCTGATCTGCTAGAGCAACCAACCGCAACAAGGAACTGACATCTGGAGAAGGCAACCTGTAAGCAACTGTTCTCTTCATGGACTCCATGTCTGGCAAGAAGAACACTAGAATCTGAGGGGAAAAAACACACCTGCAACATAAATACACGTTAATGAAATGCAAACATGAAAATGCAGATGCATATGCAACAGGGGATCAAGTGCAATAATGAAGAACTGTGTTGTGTTGTACTGCAGCTTGAGAACCATCAGATCTTCTCCTCAAACCAAACCAACCACAAAAGAAACCTCACAACCAATTCTCACTGACAGAGACAAACCAGGTATTCTGAGGCCAGAGTTTTCCTGCAAAAAGACCCACCTACCCCCTCACAGGTATGTACTTAACTCGCAGACGAGGTACGACATCCTATGCGGTCATCAGCGTCACAAACTTTCAAGAGCGATGATATGATACCCAGAAGGTGTGGCATCATCATCCCTTGAAGAGGCCTCACTTAGCCGAATCCCAAAATGATAGGTTCCCAGAGTCGACAACCCTCAAATCCAACAACCTGTCGAGCCCAAAGGGCCAGGAAAGATGCCATCAAAGAGAATCTCTTCTGAGTGTAAATTTCGTAGCTAGCTGGTGCGAGCAAAGCAAGCAGGCTAACCACTACTCTCTACTTCTAAGTCTATGTGCACTCAAGCCCAGGTCCGACTTATCTCTCAAACTAACCCTCTACCCATAGCACAATAACAATAATATATAGTACTGAAAGTAAAGACAGAAAGATAAATACATACAAAACCCCAGACGGGAAAACAAGCGCTAGGATTGACTTGCATAGGGAACCGTTAGAGTCGCCAGCAGAGTCGCCAACCGTCGCTACTGCGAAAATCGGCGCCGGCTATAACAGAAGATTCACCACCGTGCGTTATTTATCCCAAAGGAGGGAAAGGAAACGCTCAGAGTAAACCTAACGCAAAGAGGGAAAGGAATGGTCATCGCAACCAAATCCTGGATTCGGGAGTCGGTTACGCAAGGGGATGGTATTAGCACCCTTCACGTCCGTCGTACTCGACGAGATCCACGCTTGTTTTCTATCTAGGGTATGTTTATCTATCTCCTCTAAAGGTCTGGGTTAAAAAAAAATAAAATAAAATGACTCGGCAAAGTATCGCACTTTATGCCTACGTATTCCCGTCTGGAACGAGAAATCAGATTCAATGTAGTTCGCCTAACTACGGGTTAAGGGGGGAAGGTTGCTCGCCGAGATGTCGCGTCTCGTGCCTACGTACTTTCATACGGCATGAAAGATCAAAGTAAACGTAGTTCGGGCTACGGAAGACACAAGTTTGTCTGACAGTTTTTTTATCTCCTTATGAAAGGGTTTTCTTGATTAAAGGTCCAAGAGGACAAAAACAGAGTTTGAATGTTTGTTTGAATCTTTTACGAAAGAACTATTTTTTTAGGATGTTTGCAATCTCAGTCGCACTAGAGACTATGACCCAGGAGTGAACGCTTCGTATGTCACCCAAAGGGTACCACACTAACACCCAGATCACTGGAGAGAGACCCTCCACCAACCTTTTCCCAGATAGCTTAAGGCTCATAACGCACGACTTCAATTAACCTTATTACTGTGTTTTTGAATTGTTTTGAGATGAGAAGAGAAAGACGCCCTGAAGCTATGGTTGAAAGGGAATCTACCTACAGTTATCATGCATGGGTCAAAACCTAATGTCTGTCATAATTCCCTCTTGCATAGAGGAAATCAGAGATCCTAGGGGAAACAGCAAAAGAAAACAAGCAGTAAACAGTAAACAGTAAAATGCATGCTATGCAACAGTACAAGCGAGGCAAGGGAGTCCGGCTCAACCTCAAACCTAAGAAAACAACAGGCAAGAGGAGACAAGCTCCACCTCAAACCTAGAGGTAAGCAACACAAGCAAACAGATAATACAACAAAATAAAAGAAGCAGAGGAAGCAGCCCAAGCAGCAGCAACAGTCTTCAGCAACTTCAATACTCAACAGCAGCTCTAAACAGCAAATCCTCTTAACAACAAGGTTGACAGCAAAATGGCTTCATCTTCAAGCTAGCTTCTATCTTCAAGCTTCCTCAAACTTCATATTTAAGCTCTAGCAAGCACACTCCAAGCAGAGGGTTAATCACTAAGATCAAGGTTGCAATGTTGAGAACCAAATGAAAACCAAAGGAAATCATCAAGTACCAACATTGAAATGGAAAGGCATCCTCAAAGTTCTACTCAACTATGGGCATACCACACATCCCTCCAAAGGAGAGATGGAGTTTCCCTAAGAGGACTTTACATCATTGGATAGAATAGAAGCACACAATGCATTCTATGTTTGATGAAAGAATCAAAACTAGTCCTAATGGCTCTTCCTAAAACCCTAATTTCCTAAGCTCCTAAAAAGCTCCTAAAAGAGAGGAAAGCTTCAACTCCAAGCTCCAATCTTCAAGCCACATCAGCTACACCAAATCCAGAAGACCTCCCAAGAAGGAATCCAAGCAAATCCAGCTCCAAAGTCACCAACAAGACCAAACAAACAAGAGCACTAAAGATAGAACACCACAAGCACAAGCAACTTGCAAAATACAACTAAAATAGAAAACAAAGTTGTATAATTCTAATAAATTTCCTAGGCGAACATACATGTTTGAAAAACCTAGGGTTAAAATATTAAAGCCTAATTCAACTTCTAAGTCATCTAAATAATTTCTAAGTTGAAAGGTATCGAGGTGATCCACAAGTTTGGGAAGGCTCTAATCTCAACACCTAAAACAGAACCTAAATTTCTTCTAAAATTCTAACAAAAATTATAAGGGAACTTGAATATCTACCCTAAAACATACTAAAAAATCAAAGCCAGATTCAACTCCAATTGAGAGAACAAAATTCAACAAGGCAGATGATCAAATATGCAAAAATTAAAGAAATCAACAAAATAAGAAAAATCAAATAAAATTAAAAAATGCATGAAAATGCAATTTATTGATTTCAGAAAATCACAAATTCAATCAGGAGATTGGAGATATTTTTAAAATAGTTTTTGGATCAAAATTGAAATTATTGTGATTTTTAGAATCAATAATGCATTTAAAATAATCAAAATCAAATAAAAGAAAATAAAAACTGAAATAAAACACGAGCGCTTGGATGAGGAGACCGGTCAGCTGATCCAATGCACGAGAGCCTGCCAGCACATTAAATGGAACGTTGTGTTCCATGGCTTCAGAAGTCAACAAATTCAATTAGAACGTGGTCGTTGGATGAGTAGTTTGGTCTTCAGTCTGAGCAAGATCCAATGGCTCAAAGATCATCTTCTCCAAATTCAGGTCAAACGGAATGAGATCAAGCGTGGTGGCCGGAGAAGACTCTGGTTGTCTTCTCCGGCGAGGCAACAAGTCACAGGTGGCCAAAATGCACAAACCTCATATCATTTTCACTCAGTTTTCAACAAGGATTTCAAATCTCCAGTCCAAATGTTCCAACTCTCAATGGATTTTAAAACACGAAGCAATGTTCAGAAATGGCATCCAAATCAATTATCACCAATTGCAAATCTAAGTGCACAGAAATCATCCTTATGCTACACTGATCATCCTGATTTAATCAACTTGCTCTAACTCCTCATGAATCAAGAGATTCGAATCCAAACAGAATTGCTATGTCATGATCAACTATCACAAAATGTTTCCAAACTGATCCTAAAATGATCTACATCTTGCCTAGATCCTAACCACAAGTTCAAATCTAACTATCTCATGCTAATTCCTGTGGAATTTTGAAAGTTACTAACCTGTTGTAGATCTAGTAACAGATGCACTTGGAGCTTGATTCTCCCTTTAAAACTCTCCAGATACATTCAATGATGCAATACGATGATGCTTCAACCTTCAATTTGCTTTGATCTTGCTTCAAACTGAAAAATCGATTTCACTTGCTCCTCTTGAATGTTCAACTACAACTTCAGCTTCTGGCACGAAAATGACTCCAAACTTGCTATGGAATAACTCCAATGAATATATAGAACCTTTCCATGGGCTTTTGAATTCAATTTGAGGCCCAATCCAGCCAATTGCATTTTCTTTTTTTCTCTTGAAATGCCATGTAGCAGTCACGAGTTCAGGCTGTATAACTTGCTCTATAAGGTTCCAATCAATTGTAAATTACCTTGTGAGCAAAATTGAAACAATAGAATGGCCTGAATTGCATTGTTGAAGTGTTTGGATATGTAACTTGCATTTGAAGCAACCATATGGCAACTTGTAAAACTTGGCCTATGCCCAAAAATCTACCAATGTCAATGTATCTAAAATGAAATTTACAATCAAAATGATCACTTATTTGACATGCTTTGGTCATTTAACCAATTATTTGAATTTTTCAACTTTTAATCCTTTGAAAATCTTCCTTATTCAAACCATTTCAAACCAAGTCTTGCTATGAGCTCAATAAATCTATCATAACCTCTTGGTTAACCTAAAAACCACATTTTGAACAACTTTCATGTTGAACAAAAATCCATTTGACAAGTGCAAGTTGGAGATTTTGACCTATGATTGAAAATGGCCTATAATCTCACTTTCCCAAAATACCCCTGACTTGTAAGCCTCATAACTTGAGTTATACAAATCAGATGGAAGACTTCTAGTACAATTTAGAAATCTAAGATCATGAGGAACAACTTTCATGTTGGCCAAAAGTTCAGGTGAAACCTCCTTCTTGGTCAAAAATAGCTTTCAAGTCAGATGATTTTCACAGACAAATTTCAGAGGCATCTGAGGACTTGTAACTTGTCTGGGTCATAACTTGAGTTCTATAAATCCCCTTTAATACTTCTAGTACTCAAATTAAATTTATTTAGATGCTCTACAAGTTTCATGTTAGCCAAAGATCTATTTGAAACTTGTATCTTGACTTATGAGGTCTTGAAGTTAGGAACTAAATAGGGAATTTTGCACTGAAACCCTAATTTAGCAACTTCCCACACTCTTGACTTTTCTTAACTTGATCTTGGTACAACACCACAAATGTCTCATCATATCATTTCATGAACTCCATGACCTAAAAGTAGGCTTTGATACTCTTCAATTGCACAGTTGACCTAGGATTGACCCAGATGAAACCCTAATTGCTTGCACCTCAACTGTGGCTCTTGCATTTGACACAATGACTTGATTAAACTCTCCCATGGCCCTCTAGGCATTCTATGAGATCCATACATATCCTCTTCTCACATTCAACACTTCACAACCCTCTGATGGTCTTCAGTTGATCCTCAAGTTTGGAGAAGATTCACACTCAAACATCTAAACCCTTAGGCACTCAAACCACCTTCTGATGACTTTGACAACTTCTCAATCTTGAATGAGACCTCTTGCTAGGCTTCTCTTGATAAGAATCACACTTGATCCCCTGCTATATGAATGATACCATGATATGCAAATGATATAACTATGCAAATGTTAATGCAATGAAACATAAACCAGGTAAGAAAAGGTTGGGCAAATTTTGGGGTACAACACTCATGATAGAGGAATCCACTACTGTAGACATTCAGAAATACAATCAGGTACTATTGGAGAAGGAAGAGTTGAGAAGAGAAAATGAAGAATTAGGGAAGGAAATCATTTAACTTCGAAGCGAGAAGATTGATGTTGTCAATTCTTTCAAGAGACAGACTGAGCTTGTCAACAAACTAGGTACGGATTTGACAAAGGAGACTAGTGACAGAGAATGCACAGGCCGAGATTTGAACGCTGTCCAAAGTGTGCTTGCTACCAAAAAGAAGGATCTGGACAAGGCTTACTTAGAGATCTCTAAGTTTGAATCAGTATGGAATGCACGCTTACTAACAACAAAGAGTGTGGAGATAGGTTAAAACTTCAGATCAGCAAGTTGAAGGTGCGACTCAATGCCAAAGCTGGGTTGATTGCAGCAAAAGCATCACGTAGACGAGATAGCGAGTACAGGTTTGAACGAAGCGATCGCGAACTTGAAGGATCTCAAGTTGAGAGCTGACTCTAATAGATGCAGGCTTGAGGCATGTTTCGGGGAAGAAGCTTTGGAATACCATGTTGATAGTCTACATCATACTGTTAGCCAGCAGGATTTGCTTATTCAGGGACTACTTGCTAGGCCGGATCATCGTGAGATGCTGAGGCTGTTAGAGGACTTCCGATCACGTCACCCTGCTTGACTGTCTTGTTTATTTCGGTTGTAGTTTGTTGCTTTTTTGTTGTATTGACCATCACCAGGCTTGTTGGTTGAGGTATTTGTCTTATTGTACCCAGTTGTAGCTTGTACATTGCCTATTGGCCTATGCTTATATACGAGGAGTTGTTGTTCTATGCTTGTCCGTAGGTTCTCCACTGTTGTTTTTCCTGGAAACTAGAATCGTGGGGGAAATTTCCCTGTCGCATACGTACATGTCTTCATTTTATCATTTTTCTTGCATTTACAGGTGCACCGGAACTATTAACCTTATCTCTCTTGTGGTTTACTAGTGTTTCAGGATTGCTGACTTAACGACTCACCAGTACGTGACCAGGAGACAACCAGAAGAAAGTAATGGAGCAGATGCAAGCAGAAATGCAAGAGATGCGAGACCGTATGATCGAGTTTATGGAGGTTATGCAAGGAGTAGCCAATAGACAGGAGCAACTCCGGACCCTAGTGCAGCCCTTGGTTGCACGTGTTGATGGAAATGGAGTGTTGCAAGGTGGAAATGCTGTTAACCCTCCTTGTATTGAGACTCCTCGGGCTGACAATTCTATGCCTACCTTAGTCATCCCTACTGCTGGAGGGAGTGGTTACGCTGCTGGTGCCGGTAATGCGGTAGGTTTCAAAAATGCTGGTTTTGTTAATGGTGGTAATGGTAATGGAAACAGTTATGGTCCTGACACTACATGTGCTATACATGGTAGCATGGACCACACCTGGAATGAGGATAGGCAGGAGGATATGTTCTCGCCAAGAGTTGTAACTATTGAATTACCCTCCGATGCTGATAGGAGGATTAAGATGATTGAAGAGAAAATGAGGTCTCTTGAGTGCCAAAACTCTATGGGGCTGGATATGGCTAACCTGGGGCTGATCCCGGACTTGAGAGTGCCACTGAAGTTCAAAGTCCCAAACTTTGATAAGTACAAGGGTACCACTTTCTCGAGGGTTCATCTGAGGTCCTATTATCGCAGGATGTCTGCTTACTCAGAAGACGAGAAATTACTCATGCATTTCTTCCAGGATAGTCTGTCTGGTCGCTCGTTGGAATGGTACATGATCTTGGAGCCCGCAAATGTCCGTAGTTGGAGAGGTTTGGCCGAAGCATTTGTGACATATTACCAATATAATAGTGACCTTGCTCCCAACAGGGTCCAGCTTCAAAACCTCTCACAAAAGAGCAATGAATGTTTCAAAGAGTACGCTCAAAGATGGCGAGAGTTGGCAGCTAGGGTGCAGCCACCTATGGTAGAACGTGAGCTCGTGGATATGTTTGTTGCCTCCCTGCTAGGCGTTTATTATGAATAGCTCATTAGTAGCATGTCAGGAAGTTTTTCTGACTTAATCATCACCAGGGAGAGGGTGGAGAATGGAATTAATTTAGGAAATATTAGTGCTGGTGAGATGCCCTCGGCTGGAGGGAACAAGAGGTTGTTCGGAAACAAAAGGCGAGAGGGAGATACTAAT
This sequence comes from Lathyrus sativus, assembly GCA_963859935.3. Classification (NCBI taxonomy): domain Eukaryota; kingdom Viridiplantae; phylum Streptophyta; class Magnoliopsida; order Fabales; family Fabaceae; genus Lathyrus; species Lathyrus sativus. Next base: position 9,199,642 of record CAWUDS030002219.1, on the reverse strand, counting down.
GTTGTATCCAATTCACGTGGAAGGAATAGAGATCAGAATCGGCAACAACAACAGATTGCCAGTATTACCATTCCAGCTGTTCAACAACCACAACAACAACAACCTCAGCAGAATCAGTAGGGGTACAGAAGATACCAAGATAGAGGTCGGGCGGCAGCGAACAGACATTTTGATGCTCTTCCCATGCCTTATTCCCAGTTATTGCAAGCTTTGCTACAACTACAATTGATTCAAAAAAGGACTATGGCTCCTTTGACTGGACCACCTCCACCTGGGTACGATGCAAATGCCCACCGTGAGTTTCATTCGGGTGCCCCGGGACACAATATTGACAATTGCAAGGCCTTTAAGCATAAGGTGCGAGACATGATTGACAGTAAGGCGATTAATTTTTCCAATGATGCTCCTAATGTGGTGCAAAATCCCATGTCGAATCATGGGCAGGCTAGGGTTAATGCAGTTATCGAGGAGGATATTTTGGATTTGATAACAGATGTTGATGAGCTGGGGACACCTCTGAGCTTTGTGACAGCCAAATTGCTGAAGGGGGTGTTTTCCCGGGTTGTGCATAGGACTATGCTGAGTGTCTGGTTAATCCTGAGGGAGGATGTGGATTGTTGAAAAGATATGTTCAGGAGATGATGGATAGTGGAGTTTTACAATTTGACTGGTCTATTGGAGGAGAGCCTGAGAAGTTGGTGGCTGAAGAAAGGGATGAGATAGCGACAATCTCTATTCCATACAAGACTGTTACTATTTATGCACCAAAGCCACCAACGATAACTATCACAAAAGTGGGTCCTGTGCCATTTGAAAGCACTAAGGCTATTCCGTGGAACTACGGAGCCGAAGTGTATTGCAATGGGCAGAAGATAAATTTGAATGATCCCCCTGCAAATTCAGTTGATAATCTCGTGGAGGCAGGAGGTATTACTCTCAGTGGCCAGGTCTTTTCGTCACCTGAAGTGACTGTTGATAAGGTGGAAAAGGGGGAAAAGACCGATGGTGGAGGAGACTTCTCAATCTGGGGAGAAGGAGTCTTTGTTAAAATACACGGAGGAGTTTATGAGGCTAATTCAGAAAAGCGACTACAAGATAGTCGATCATTTGCAGCAAACTCCTTCCAAGATATCTATCTTTTCGTTGCTACTTTTCTCTGAGGCGCATAGGAATCCACTCCTGAGAATATTAAATACTGCTTACGTGCCACAGGAAATTTTGGTCAATCAACTCGAGGGAGTTGTGGCGCACGTAAATCCAGGAAATGGCTTAGGCTTTACAGACCTGGATTTGATGCAAAGAGGCAGAAATCATAATTTTGCGTTGCACATATCTTTAGAATGCCGAGGGGCTGTCATGTCTCACGTGCTTGTGTATACTGGATTGTCCTTAAACGTACTTCTGAAGAAAGCTCTAATGAAGTTAGACATGAAGGGGTTGATTTGCATGCCAAGCGATTTGGTGGTGCGTGCGTTTGATGGAACCCGAAGATCTGTGTTTGGGGAGGTAACTTTGCCTATTCAGGTGGGACCTGAAGTCTTTGATGCAATGTTTTACATCATGGATATCCATCCGACCTACAGTTGTTTACTAGGCCATCCATGGATTTATTCAGCGGGAGCTGTGACCTCTACGCTGCATCAAAAGCTGAAATACATGGTTGGCGGTAGCGTTGTTACGGTATGCGAGGAGGAAGATATCATGGTCATCCATTTATCCTTTTTCAAGTATGTTGAAGTGGATGGAGAGATCCATGAAACCCTTTGTCAAGCCTTCAAAGTAGTCAAGATTAAAGACAAGTCTCCTGTTGGGAATAAAGTACCGGAAGTGGCCATGTCTTCGTTTAAAGAAGCTCAAGCAGTGGTGCAGACTGGGCCAGTGCAGGATGAAGCCAAGTGTTGGAGATCCCTCACAAGCAAGACAAGTTTGGTTTAGGGTACCGAATGTCATTCTCCTCTCCTTCATCCTCACAGAGCGCGCCGCGCTATAAAGGACCCGTATAATTCACCAAGGGGGGAGTCATCTTTGAGAGAATCAATGATATGTCTGATGAAGAAGGAGACAGTGATTGTGATATGGACGTCTGGATCAAGCCGTGCATTCCGGGACAGAGCCTGCGCAACTGGACTGTTGAGAATTCATTCAAGTGACAACAAAACAGTAATGC
>CAWUDS030002219.1:9142875-9196975 GCA_963859935.3 Lathyrus sativus | reverse complement strand
TACATATCTGTTTTGTTTTTGCACAGCTTCCTCTTTTCAAGAGTTGCATCTGTTGTAAAACTTTGCCTATTTACAGGCCATTTATCAATAAACATATACTATTCAGTATCTCACTTGTTTTTTTTTAACTTCTACTATTTTGTTTGTTAAAACTCCCAATGTTTTGATAAACTTGCACTTACATAAACTTGCAGGCCTTGTCCAATAATTGTTAAAACTTTGAATTAATTGAACAACGTCACGAGCGATGACTGAGATAATTCCGTTTGCGTAGGATATCTTATCTGTTTGTTCAGTTTTGCAGGGTCGTTACCCTTAGGGCAAATAGGTGTGGATGAAGTTCGTCTTATCCCCAACCTGAATCTATTTCCCCCAGTCAGTGAAGTTCGTACCTCTATCCGTTGCAGAGTTGTATGCAGTTTGAGTGAGCAGGTAGCGTGTACGCTTTCCTTTGGCAGTTGGTGCACATGTAATCCCCGCAAGGTGCATTCTTGTATGCACTCCTCAGTGAGTGTGATTGGATTTTCTTCCCACTGAGTATTTTGCAGCCTGGTTAGGTTCGTTCCCTGGTGAAGCAATCCCCAGCAAGTGGAAAGGCGTGGTTTCCCCCAACAGATTTGTTCCTTTTTCCCTAGCAGAATGGTGGAATGTTGTTACATCGGTATTTTCTTTGCAGGAAGCCATCAAGGGACGGTTTTTTGGCATTAGCTCAATTGTTATTGGCATGAGCACGTTTGTGTTCTATCCCCGGCAGAATCGTTGATTCCCCCAGCAAGGTTATTTTCTTACCCCAGCAGGGTGTTTTTTGTATCTCCAGCATTTATTTTGCTGATTCAGTTCCTTTGCATCTGCATGCGTGCATAACATCTACCCAAATGCGTAGCATTTCCATTTCGTATGGAGCATTACTCCATTATCAAACATATGCATGTGAAACATAAGCCAAGTTGTTATCTCTTTGTTTCAGGTGGATCTCGCAGATGATTGGTATCTTTGCCCATGCGGTTGCTAGATCCTGACTGATGTTATTTCCCCAGCGGAGTTTATCTATGATTATTATCAGTGGGTGATCTTAACTTCATGTGGATTTTGATGCTCGCTCTTATTTATCGAAGGTCTGGCGGCGATGTCGGAGGTTTCTCAGAAATGTGGTTATCTGACGACGATGTTAGGTGTTCATCAGATTTATGTTGGTTTGGCGGCGATGCCAGATGTTTATTAGCATTGTGGTCGTCTGGCGACATTGTCAGAGTTCTTTATCCCCACAGATACTTGATGGTGATGTCAGGAGTTTCACAGAGTTATGGTTAGCTGACGGCGCTGTCAGATGGTTATTATGGTTACTGACGGCGAGGTCAGCTTTTCGCAAGAGTTATGTTTATCTGGCGGCGAGGTCAGATGGTTGTTGTGGTTACTGGCGGTGAGGTCAGATTATCTTATCAACTTTATATGTTCGTCAGATTTATGGTTGCTGACGGTGATGTCAGGGTTCTCTTACTAGATTTGTGTCTTGTTTCTTGCGGCGATGTTAGATGTTTAGTTTTCCAGCGGCGATGTTGGATGTTTGTTTCTGGCGGCGATGTCAGGAGATTTGGTTTTCCAGCGACGATGTTGGATGTTCGTTTCTGGTGGCGATGTTAGGATATTTGGTTTTCCAGCGGCGATGTTAGATATTCTGGATTTTTGGTGGCGATGTCAGATATGTTGGTTCCTGGCGGCGATGTCAGATGTTTTGGTTACTGGCGGCGATGTCAGTAGTTTATTCAACTTTATGGTTGTTTGGCAGTGATATCAGATGTTTTATTTTGACTGACAAAGATGTCAGGTGTGATTTAATGGTTGGATATTTTGAATGACAGGCGGCGATGTCAGAGGATCGTATCTTTGGATTCGATGCCTGTTTTATATAACAGAAGTCTAACTGCGATATTAGCTATTTTACCTACTTGAAGTAGAAGATTGACGGCGATGTCAATTGTTATTATAGATGTAATGTCTATGACTGGCGGCGAGGTCAGGTGTCTGACGGTGATGTTAGAGGATTTTAGTACGGATAGTTGACGGCGAGGTCAGATGTTGCTCCAAATTGGCGGTGATACCAGAAGTTTATTGGAATTAATGTTGATGCTTGACGGCAAGGTCTGGTGCCTGACGGTAAGTTCGAGGATATTTTTCTTTCCAAATTAGTGTCAATAATTGACGGCGAGGTCATGTGCTCTTCAGACTGCGTGTCATTATTGTTCTTCGGATTCAGTTTTCCAGAGATTTCATCCCTAGTCGGGGTCTGCAGTTTTATTTATGCGGTTGGAAAATTTCCAGGTTCGTTGGTAATCAACCACCTTTTACCTTGATTATATGAAAGTCGTTCGCTTTTCATCCAGTTAGGTCCAAGTCGTTTGAATAGGGGCAGCTGTTGTACCCCAAAATTTGCCCAACCTTTTCTAACTTGGTTTATGGTTCACTTCATTTCTTTCTAGCATTTACATTGCATAGCATTTTTCATTGAACAGGGGATTAAGAGGTTGTGCATAGCAAGAGGAGGTTACTCAAGAGTTTTGAACCTAAGCAAGGGGTGTTACTCAAGTTTGAATGGTCATCAGGTCATCTAGAAGTGGTCAATAGTCTTGTGAAAGGATGGATGGATGTATGTGGGTTAGCTCCTAACTTGGAGGCTAGTTAAAGATCATCAGAAGTTTTTTGAATGCATAATTATGAATATGGTATGTTGATAGAGCTCATTGAGTGCTTTGAGAGCCATGTTAGAGCTTATTCAAGTTGTTGTGTGATGTGGAAGGAGCCGCAGTCAAAGGTGTTGCAGTTAAGGTTTTCATTTGGTTAATCCTCAGTCAAATGTGAAACTGAAGGAGATTAAAACTCAACTCCAAGTCTCTATGGTCATGAGATGTTATGTTGATATATCTAATATATGATTTCAAGATCAATTCATCAAGAATCAAGAGTGTGAGAAGTTACTAAATTAGGGTTCTTAGTGTAAAATCCCCTATTTAGTCCTCAACTTCAAGACCACCTTTCTCAAGATAGAAGTCTCATATCATCTTTACATGGTCATGAAGCTTGTAGAGCATGTTCTTAGCTTTCTTTTGAGTACTAGAAGTCATTCATCTGATTTCTAGAACTCAAGTTATGATGCTGACAAGTTACAGGTCCTTAGATGAATGTAATTTTGGTCAACAAAAGTCAACCAACTTCGAAGCCATTTTTGACCTAAAAGGATGTTTCTCCTCAATTTTTGATGAACATGAAAGTTGTTCCTCATGATCTTAGATTTCCAAATAGTACTAGAAGTATTTCATCTGATTTGTAGAACTCAAGTTATGAAGCTTGCAAGTCAAGGGTATTTTGGGAAAGTAAGATTATAGGTCATACAATTATAGGTCCATTTCACCAACTTGCACACCTAAAATGGAGATTTTCCCAACATAAAATTTTCTTCAAATGGTGTCATTTGCTCATCCAAATCATCTCTTGTCATGGTTGAAGCTTGGATTGAAGAATTCCTAAAGTGAATTTCATGGAAAAGGCCTTAAAATGAGAAAATCAAACTTAATTCATATTGGATCAATTTTGTGCAAATGAGTACATATTTTGAGTGCAAAACATATTTCAAACACAATGGAAATTTTAGAAATTGAATTTGGAGAGTTTAGATGAGCTATTTCCAAGATTACTTCAAGTTTAAGTTACACTTGCAATATTCACCATTAAGATCAAACAAAGGTTTAATCTTGGCCATTCATGTTTCGTACATTCCAAGTAATTGATTTGACCCAATTTGCAGCTGTTTTGAAGCAGAATTCGTGCACATGGCCAAGGCAAAAAGTTTTCCATCATGAACAAACCCTCAAAACTCGTGCACATAGGCTGCCATTGGGCTTTCTCTTCATCACAATCCATCATATAAAAGTTTTCCATCATGAACAAACCCTCAGAACTCGTTTTGGTGGAGAGTTGGCAGAGAGAGCAATTTGAAAAAGTGAAGAAAATTTGAAATACGAATTCTGAGATCCAAGCAGTTTTAAGGCAAATTGAGGATTGTAAAAGCTTTATTGAGGATTGTGGAACGTTTTTGGACATTTTTCTTTGAGCTTCATCAAGATTTGAAGGCTCAGTGGAAGTTCTCCAATAGGTATTTACAATTCAACTTATCTCTCTCATTATGGCATGATTCTTTGCCATTTTTCCATATTTGAGACCTAGAAAGCATGAGGATCATTAATAAATAAAATGAACTGGCATTTGTGATGGTTGGTGTTGTGAGATCCAAACTATTTTGGCTTGATGTGATCTGTTCTTGAGGCTTCGGGCTTAATTGTTGCTTGATTTGTAATCTGTGTAACATATATATGATTTCTGGATACTTTTGATTGATGTTTGAGAACACTTTTATTTTGAGCTTAGAACTGTTTTGCTTCGATTTGAATTATGTATGCACAATTAATGGAAATGGATGCCGGATTCATGCTCTATGTGATGAGTAGATGAATTTGCATATAAACTTCGCATGATTTGGTTCAGTGTAGCTAGTTGTGTGTTGTTGTGCACTGTGCACGGTGGCCGGAAGTTTAGAGAAGATGACCGGAGGCGTTTTTCGGCCATCTAGTTTCCCTCCCTATTTTGACGGTTGAGGATGACTACGTGGCGCGTTCTTGTTCACTGGATCTGCATACTTTTCACACAAACGGTTGGGATTAAGACGTACGGTGCACACACTTTGATTTCACACACGTGATTGCATTTGAATGTTCATTAATTGACGTGGCTTAATGTTTGTCCCTTGATTGGATTACTTTTTGATCAGACACATCACAAAGGAATTGAACATTTTTTAGAGACTTTGAGATGTCTTTTATTTTTAGGATATTTTTATTTTATTTTATTTATTTTATTTTCAATTAAAAAAGGAATTGAACATTGGAATTGTTTTAAATGAATTAAATTGTGACTTTGGTTGCTCTTTGATTTATTTCTCTCCTATCTTTTTTATCCAATGATTGAAAATCAATCCTCATACTCATGATGAGTTAAATGATTTTTGAGGACCATTTTGCCCCTAGTTTGTTGACTTTAGGGTTGACTTTTGTGGCTTTTCTTTTAACCCTCGATTCTCCCATTTCAAAGTGGTACATCTTGAATATTACTTTCTTTTGATGGTGCTTTGAGGGGATATTTGCTTTGAACTCTTGGCCTCTGGTTGCCAACTTGTTTGTACATCTCTTGTATTTTATTTGGTAATTTTTGAACCATTTTCCTAATTTTGAGGTAACTTGCAAGTCAAGTTACCTCCAAGGAGGGTTCATACAAGTGCATGACCTAGTTTGAATTGGAAATGACATTTGTGGATCCATTAAGCTCTCAACTCTTCTTATTTCACATATTAGACATGTTGAGCTTATTGTATGTTCATTTTTAGGTCAAAATTATGTTTATTGCTTGTTCATTTGTGTGTTTCTTTTGTTGCTTCTATTTAGGGTTTCCATATGTCTTATGATTGCATTGTTTGTGTGATATCTCTTTTTGTATGGTTTCTTTTTGTGCATTTCTTCTCCTCCTTTCTTCTTTGCATTTCTCATATGCATGCTTGGTTGAGATGAGCTTGTGGAGGCTACTGCCCCACACTATTTTCCTCCCACTTTCATCCTATTTGTGCATTCAATGTGTGCATTATTTCATTTGCATGTTTCTTTTGTTGTTTCTTCTTCTCCTTTTGTCCTTCTTCCCCTAGGATTTATAAACTCTCTGTTATGATAGACATTAGGGTTCTAAACATGCATGATAACATTAGGTAGCTCCCTTTCAAACTCAACTTTAAGTCCACTTTCCATGACAACTTTTAGGATTGAATTAGTCTCCCTTTAGTTTGTCCCTTCTCTTCTCATCTTCAAACAATCATAACATACTTAATAACGATAATGGATGTTGTGCCATGAGCCTTGTACTTGGGAAATGGTGATTGAGGAGGCCACCTCTCAATTGCCTAGAGTGTTTAGTATACGTCCTTAGGACGATATTCGACGCATTCGATCCTAGGTTTTAGACTTTAGTACAACATACATTGTGAACACTCAAATTTAAATCAATTCTTCTCTAAAAGATACAAAATCACTTCAAGTCACTTTCATCCTTTAGGGTTCTTAATCAGGAAAATCTTTTCAGATAAAAGAGTGTCGTTAGCTCTTAGTTATACCGCAAACGGTAACGCCTAAGTCTCCAATGGTCGAGCTGCATACACCAACTTCTAGAAATACTTGTTAACCCTACTCGAGCCTAAAAAATTTTTGAACCAACCGGTGTTCCTTTTAGCCCGAACTACGTTTTCTCTGATCTTTCATATCAGATGAAAGTACGTAGGCATAAGATGCGATGTCTTGGCGAGCAACCTTTTCCCCCCTTTTCTCCCGTAGTTAGCCGAACTACGTTTACTCTGACTTTCCCATTGCACGAGGGAGTACGTAGGCACAGATCGGTGACGCTCTGCCAAGTCACTTATCCTTTCTTTTTCTTTTGTCCCTGAGACCTTTAGCTAGATATTTCAACACACCCTTTTAGATAGACAACAATGTGTGGATCCCGTCGAGTACGACGAACATGAGGGGTACTAATACCTTCCCCTTGCGTAACCGACTCCCGAATCCAGACATGGTTGGGATGACCTTGTCTTTCCCTTTTTCGTTAGGTTTTTCCGATCGTTTCCTTTCCCTCTCTTTGGGATAAATAACGAAACTGGCGACTCTTCTGTTTCTCCGCCGGTTGTTTTTCGCAGTTGCGACAGCTTGCGACTCTGCTGGGGATCGAACCCAGAATCTCTGGTTCCCTATGCGAGTCAATCCTATCGCTTGTCTGTTTATCTTTGGGTGTTGTACATGTGTGCTTTATTTATTTTCCTGCATTTATTTTTAGCATCACATATCATTATTGTTGTGCTGTGGGGAGGGAAGTTCCGTTAAGTGATAAGCCGGACCCGGGCTTGAGCACAAACCTAGTATTAGTAGTGGAGACTAGTGTGGGCCTGTTTGCTTAGCAGATACAATTCCCCATGAAATTAACACTCAGACGAGATTCTCTTTGATGATTCTCCTTCAGATCCTTAGGATCGATTGGGATGTTGGATTAGAGAGTTGTCGACTCCTGGAACCGATCATTTGTGAGTCAGTTAAGTGAGGCCTCTTCGTAAGATGATGATGTCAAACCAGAAATGGTGAACGTATCATCATTTCGTGAAAGTCTGTGACACTGATGAACGCATAGGATACCGAACCTTGTCAGTGGATAGGTCCATACAGGTGAGAGGGATTGGGTTATGCAGGAAACCCCGACTTTTAGAATACTCAGTTTGTTACCGTATGAATTTGTGTTCCTGATATCAATGGGTCCTACTGTCGGTACTTTATTCTTGCTAAGGCGGAGCGCTGGTTCTTCTCGACCAACAACACAGCGGTTTTGATCCCCTGTTTGCATTTGCATTTGCATTTTCATCTGCATTTCATTAACATGTATTTGTGTTGCAGGTGCATATTTCCTTCTCGACTCTAGTGATCTTGCTATGGAGCCTTTGAAGAGTACAGTGGCCTACAGGTTTCCATCTCCGAACGTTAGCACTTTTCTGAGTTTGATTGCCTTGGGTGGTAAAGCAGTAATGGATGATTTCAGGAAGTCTTATGGGAGATTATTGAGATACGTCTATAAACCCTCTGCGTATGAGATCAGTGGTGTCTATCCTCTCTTACAGTTCTATGATGCCCAGTTGAGATGCTTTGTTTTTCCCGACTATGTCCTAGCTCCTACCCTGGAGGAATATTCTGAGTTGTTAGGGGTACCCATTAGGAATCAGATGACGTTTGTCCATGTTGATACTGAGCCTGATTTGGCTGAGCTCGCCACTATTTTGCATCTTGAGGCTTCAGAGTTAGATGGGAAGATGATCCAAAGACTTAGGATGTATGGCTTTCATTTACCTTGCTTGATTGAGAAAGCTCAGCAGTGCGCTAAGGATGGTTGTTGGATTGTATTTAGTGCCATCCTGGCTCTTTGTATATATGGCATTGTTTTGTTTCCTAATCTTCAGGACTTTGTGGATGTAGATGCGTTTCATATCCTAGCTTCAGGAAACCCAGTGCCCACTCTTTTTGGAGATGTCAATCATTCTGTTCACTATAAGAATGAGAAACTAAGGGGAAAGAATGTGGCTTGATGTGTTCCTTTATTGTACGCTTGGTTTTCTAGTCATATGCCCAAGAAGGATCCGTTTGTTGCCTCTGCTAGTACTTCAGAGTGGTCGGAAAGGTTGATGGGTATATCTGCAGAGAACATCGTTTGGTTTGACCGAGACATGCTTGGTACAGATATTGTTTATAGTTGTGGTGGTTTTCCTAACGTCCCTTTGGTCGGAAGGAAAGGTTGCATTAACTATAACTTTTCTCTATTAGTTAGACAGTTTGGGTACGCACTGAGGGAGTCTCCTAGAGAAGAGGAGATATAGGAATCTTTGTATCTCTCCAGTTTACTGGAGGGTGAGACTTTGGGCAGACTTGAGCATGCATGGAATAACATTCAATGGAGAGGGAAATTAGCTTTGGGGAAGAGTAATAGCCGAGCATATGATCCTTACCTAACTTGGATTCACGATAGAGCTGCGAAGTTCTTGATGCTGTTTCCTTCAGTTGCACCTCTGTATCCTCTCATGATAGAGGAACCCACTACTGTAGACATTCAAAAATATAATCAGGTATTGTTGGAGAAGGAAGAGCTGAGAAGAGCAAATGAAGAATTAGAGAAGGAAATCATTCAACTCCGAAGTGAGAAGATTGATGATGTCAATTCTTTCAAGAGACAGACTGAGCTTGTCAACAAACTAGGTACGGATTTGACAAAGGAGAATAGTGACAGAGAACGCACAGGCCGAGATTTGAACGTTGTCCATAGTGTGCTTGCTACCAAAAAGAAGGATCTGGACAAGGCTTACTTAGAGATCTCTAAGTTTGAATCAGTATGGAATGCCATGCTTACTAACAACAAAGAGCGTGAAGACAGGTTAAAACTTCAGATCAGCAAGTTGAAGGCGCATCTCAATGCCAAAGGTGGGGAGATTGCAGCGAGTACAGATAGCGAGTATAGGTTGACCGAAGTGATCGCGAACTTGAAGGATCTCAGGTTGAGAGCTGACTCCAAGAGATGCAGGCTTGACGAATGTTTAGGGAAAGAAGCTTTGGAAGACCATGTTGATAGTCTACAACATACTGTTTGCCAGCAGGATTTGCTTATTCAGGGACTACTTGCTAGGCCAGATCATCCGAGACGCTGAGGCTGTTAGAGGACTTCTGATCACGTCACCCTGCTTGACTGTCTTGTTTATTTCCATTGTAGTTTGTTGCTTTTTTGTTGTATTGACCATCACCAGACTTGTTGGTTGAGGTATTTGTCTTATTGTACCCAATTGTAGCTTGTACATTGCCTATTGGCCTATGCTTATATACGAGGAGTTGCTGTTCTATGCTTGTCCGTAGGTTCTCCACTGTTGTTTTTCCTGGAAACTAGAATCGAGGGGGAAATTTCCCTGTTGCATACGTGCATGTCTTCATTTTATCATTTTTCTTGCATTTGCAGGTGCACCGGAATTGTTAACCTTATCTATCTTGTGGTTTACTAGCGTTTCAGGATTGCTGACTTAACGACTCACCAGTACGCGACCAGGAGAAACTAGAAGAATGTAATGGAGCAGATGCAGGCAGAAATGCAAGAGATGTGAGACCGTATGACCCAGTTTATGGAGGTTATGCAAGGAGTAGCCAATGGACAAGAGAAACTCCGGACTCTAGTGCAGCCCTTGGTTGCACGTGTTGATGGAAATGGAGTGTTGCATGGTGGAAATGTTGTTAACCCTCCTCGTATTGAGACTCCTCGGGCTGACAATTCTATGCCTACCTTAGTCATCCCTACTGATGGAGAGAGTGGTTACGCTGCTGGTGTCGGTAATGCGGCAGGTTTCAACAATGCTGGTTTTGTTAATGGTGGTAATGGTAATGGAAACGGTTATGGTCCTAACACCACATGTGCTATACACGGTAGCATGGACCACACCTGGAATGAGGATAGGCAGGAGGATGTGTTCTCTGACTTTCCCATTGCACGACGGAGTACGTAGGCACAGAGCGGCAACGCTCTGCCGAGTCACTTCTCTTTTCTTTTTCTTTTGTTCCTGAGACCTTTAGCTAGATATTTTCAAGACACCCTTTTAGATAGACAACAATGCATGGATCTCGTCGAGTACGACATACGTGAGGGGTGCTAATACCTTCCCCTTGTGTAACCGACTCCCGAATCCAGACATGGTTGCGATGACCTTGTCTTTCCCTTTATGAGTAATAATCCCACTCAACAATAATTGCTATAAATCTTCATAAATACAAATCCCTAATTTTCCTCTCAAAATTTCAAACGGATTGGCATTCAAAGCTTTAGTAAAAGTATCAGCCAGCTGTTTTTCTGTTGTGACATGCTCTAGGGTAATTATTTTATTTTCAACAAGCTCCTTTATAAAATGATGGCGAATGTCAATGTGCTTTGTTTTGCTGTGTTGAATGGTGTTTTTGGAGATGTTTATAGCACTCAGATTGTCACAGTATAATGTCATGACATCTTGTGTGACATTGATCAGTGAATATTTATGCACATTCTCCTATATTTTTACTTAGGCATTTATTTTGATTATTTTTATGTTTTATTACATTTTTATATTTTATTTTATTTTTGGTTTAATTTGATTTTCGCACTTTATTTTTCAGCTTTAGTAGTCTGCGCGGAAACGATCATAACCCGAGTTTTGGGAATCCGTTTGAGGCGTTCTGAAAATCGCCGAAAATCTAAGAGAGAGAGTTACGACTTTCGTGTTGGAGTAGAAGTCATATACGGAACACATTTTCCAAGAATATTTGTTGAAGTTACAGTATTAGGAATTTGTTTTAGTTTTGGGTCATGTTTTGGGTCTGGGTTATATTTTCGACCCAGTTGGGTTTTGAAGCAGATCCATTGTTTTTCTTTTTAGGGGAAACCTTGTTTTACTGTTAACGATATACTATTCATGAAAAAAATGGAGAGAGAGGTTTGAGAAGAACTCATGGAAAACTAATACCTCCGGACAAATCCTGTTGTGTACGGTTTCAACACTTTGAGGTTATTATAATATCAATTTAAATCTGATTCCTTTCAATCCTTTTCTGTGAAGTCATTGGCTTAATTTGATTGCAACTGTTTGCTTAATTCAATTGTTGTTCATAGGATAAAATTGATTAAATTTGATTGTATGCATGTTCCTAAATTTAATTGTGTGTTATCGTTTGCTTAATTCGTTAATTCGTCATATTCTTAACCGTTTGCTTAATTCGGTAAACAGGAACATAATTCATTTGATGTTGGTAAGCGCTTGTCTGATTAATATCATAATCGAATAGGATTGGAGCTGTTTAGGGATTGATGTTATAATAGCCGATGATAAGTCGGAACCCGAATCAAGAGGATTATCCGTTTTAGCTTATTTTAATAATCACTTTTTTTATAGTCACTTATTTTAAGTATTTTTTTTCTCTTAATTAAAATACAAACCCCCATAAACTGTTACTTTATTGGTCAATCACTACAAGAATCCTTGAGAACGATATTCTGAGTTACTGTCGCTGTACTATAATTTTTACAAAAAGACTCGTTTTTTATCCGCGCGCGACAGCGGATCAGACATTATACTCGGTAAGCATTTTCTTCATCCACACAAGTTGAGAGCAGCTACTCCCAACAGCTATATATTCAGCTTCTGCAGTACACAGGGAGACACAATTTTTTTTCTTGCTAAACCACAATATGAGGTTGTTTCCCAAAATGAAGCAACCTCCTGATGTGTTATTTCTGTCATCAGCACTTCCAGCCCAATCATCATCATAGTAGCCAGATACCACACAACCAGATCCATGAGTGTACAACATCGCATATTCACTTGTCCTATTAATATGTTTCAAAATTCTCTTGACTTGATTTATATGACTTATCTTGGGTTCAGCTTGATATTTGGCACAGACACCCACAACAAATGCAATGTCAGGCCTGCTTGCTGTAAGATATAACAAGCTTCCTATCATGCTTCTGTAGAGACTTTGATCCATATTAACTCCTTTTTCATCTTTTGACAACTTTAGATGGGTAGGAGCAGGTGTTCTTTTGTGGCTGGCATTTTCCATTCTAAACTTTTTAACTATATTCTTGGCATACTTACTCTGAGATAGGAATATAGATTCTTCCATCTGTTTGACTTGCAATCCAAGAAAATAAGTTAATTCCCCAACAAGGCTCGTTTCAAATGCAGACTGTATTTGTTGCACAAAATGTTGAGCCATCTCATCTGACGTCCCACCAAAGACAATATCATCAACATATATTTGAGCAATCATGAGTTTTCCCCTTTCTTACTTGATAAACAAAGTTTTATCTATGCCATATTTTCTGTATCCGTTGTCAACAAGAAACTCTGTTAGTCTTTTATACCATGCTCTAGGAGCTTGCTTCAGACCATACAAATCTTTTTTCAATTTAAACACATGATTAGGAAAAGTTGGATCAATAAAACCCTTAGGTTGTTCATCATAAAAATCTTCATTTAGGTAACCATTTAAAAAGGGACTTTTAACATCCATTTGAAGCAGCTTGATTTTTAGAATGCAGGCAACTCCCAGAACATGTCTGATAGATTCAAGGCGAGCTACAGGAGCAAAAGTTTCATTAAAATCAACCCCTTCAATCTGAGTGTATCCTTGAGCAACAAGTCTAGATTTGTTCCTAGTGACCGCTCCCTTTTCATCCGACTTATTCTTGTAAACCCATTTAGTTCCAATCACATTTGTTCCTTCAGGCCTTTGCACAAGATCCCAAACTTCATTTCTCTTGAATTCCCCCGACTCCTCTTGCATGGTATTTATCCAGAATTCATCAGTTAAAGTTTCCTTGATGTTTTTAGGCTCAATCTTGGACACAAAACAAGAACTTGAAATAACTTCTCTGGATCTAGTGGTTACCCCTTTATTTGGATCACCTATGATAAGATCCATATGGTGGTCTTTCTAAATTCTGATAGATGGTCCTTTGTTAATTGGTTCAGATTTAGTGATGGTATGATTGGGATCATTGTTTCTGTTTTCAGACTCAGTTGAGATATCAAAGGATGTCCCGACATCCTCTGGGACATCAATCTCCTTATGCACATCATCAATAACAACATTGGTAGACTCCATCATGGTCTTAGTTCTGGAGTTAAACACTCTATAAGCTCTGTTGTTGGTAGAGTAACCCAAGAATATACCTTCATCACTCTTAGGGTCCATCTTTCTTCTATGATCACAACTGTAAGTATGTAACATTTGCTTCCAAACACATGGAAGTATTTTACAGTAGGCTTTCTTCCTTTCCATATCTCATACAATGTAGTCATTGTTCCTGTTCTCAAGGTAACTCTGTTATATATATATAGCAGGCAATGTTAATGGCTTCAGCCCAGAAGTGGTAGGGCAACTTATTTGCATGAATCATTGCTCTAGCAGATTCTTGGATAGTTCTATTCTTTCTTTCCACAACTCCATTTTGCTGTGGAGTAATGGGAGCAGAGAATTCATGACTGATTCCTTTAGAAGAACAAAATTCAGCGAATTTTTTATTCTCAAACTCTTTCCCATGATCACTCTTGATTCTAACAACATTGCTTTCCTTTTCTCTTTGAATATTTTAATAGAGATCTTGAAACACATCAAACACTTCAAATTTTTCTCTTATGAAGTTTACCCAGGTATATCTAGAAAAGTCATCTACCACCACATAGGCATACTTCTTTCCCCCAAGACTCTCCATCTGCATAGGTCCCATTAACTCCATGTGGAGAAGTTCCAATACTTTAGAAGTAGTGAGATGTTGGATCTTCTAGTGTGACATCCTTGTCTGTTTTCCTATTTGACATTTACCACATACTTTTCCCTCTTCAATCATCATCTTAGGAATTCCTCTGACTGCTTCTGTAGAAATGATTTTCCTCATTCCTTTTAGATGAAGATGTCCAAGCTTCTAGTGCCAAAATTTCACTTCATCTTCCTTGGATAGAGCACATTTGGAGTCCAGAGAGACCCATAGGTAGCAGTTGTCTTTAGATCTGACTCCCTTCATGATTAATTCTCCTTTTTCATTTGTAACCAAGCGTTCAAGTTTAGTGAAGTTGACATTGAATCCTTGATCACATAATTGACTGATGCTAATTAAGTTAGCAGTTAATCCTTTAACCATTAGCACATTGTTAAGGTCAGGAGCTCCTGCGCAGTTCAGTGTTCCAACTCCCTTGATTTCACCTTTGGCTCCATCTCCAAAAGTCACATAGCTGGTAGAGTGGGGTTGGATGTCTACTAGGAGATTTTTAATCCCTGTCATGTGTCTGGAGCACCCACTGTCAAAGTACCAATCTTCTTTAGCAGAGACTTTGAGGGACATATGAGCTATTAAGCAAGTGGTAGTAGCTTTAGGAACCCATTGCTTTATAGCAGGAGCTTTAGGAACCCATTGCTTCCTAGTTAAGTGAATATTGTGATCTGGTCTGGTTTCAGGATATCCATGCATGTCGAAGCAGAAGGGCTTTATATGACCCAAACAACCACATTAGTGACATCTCCATCTTTGAAATTTTCTTGGTTGTTTGGGTTGACCTTTGTCATGATGTTGAGACATCGAATGGAACATCTTTCACTTGGATCCAGAAGGCTTTTCGTGTGCAGAATGCTTATTGTCTGGAGGTGGTTTCTTTTCTTCATCAAACCCTAACCTTGTCTTGTCTCCTGTCCTTTTTCCAGATTGAACGATCTTATCTAGGGTGTTAGTACCACTGTTAATCATTCTAACAGACTTCCCCATTTGATCAAGTTGGGCAGTACGCTGAGTAACTTCATCATTCATCTCAATGATAGTTTTAAGGTGTTGAGTAACTTCAGTATTCAACTCAATGATAGTTTTAAGGTGTTCCTCCTTTTCATCCTTCAGTTTGATGATGAGTTTTTTCTGCTTTTTACCTTGATGGCACACTCATTCGCTTCTAAGGCACAACTCATTATAGGAGGCTGCAAGTTCATGAAATGTTAATTCATTTTCACTGGAGTCTTCATCAGAATAGTATCTTCCAGTCAAAGCAGTTACATGTTTGGCAGACTCTTCTTCAAGACCACTACAGATTCCTCATCAGTCCAAGAGACAACAAGACTTTTCTTTTGTTTCTTGAGATAGGTTGGACATTCAGCTCTAATGTGACCAAAACCTTCACATCCATGGCACTGTATCCCTATTCTATTGGTGGGTTTTTCTTCAGTCCTAGTTCTTCTATCTGTATAATTGGACCTACTGATGTCATGAGAGATGTTCTTGACATTAGGTATTAACATTATATCCATTCTTTTCATCACTTTGTTGAACTGTGTTCCAAGAAGCACTATGGCATTTGATAAACATTCATTTGTATCCTCATCTAATTCATCCTCTCCATTTTCAGTATTAGACATAAAGGCTATGCTTTTTTTCTTATCAGCTTTGTCACTTATTCCCACTTCAAAGGTTAAAAAAGACCCAATGAGTTCATCAACTCTCATCTTGCAAATGTCTTGTGCTTCCTCTATAGTAGTTACTTTCATGTCAAATCTCTTGGGAAGAGATCTGAGAATTTTTCTTACCAGCTTTTCTTCGGACATCTTTTCACCTAGGGCACTTGAAGCAATGGCTATTTCAAGAATATTCATATGAAAGGCATGTATGCTTTCATCATCTTTCATCCTTAGGTTTTCCAACTTTGTAGTTAGCAGTTGAAGTCTAGACATCTTTACCTTAGAGGTACCTTCATGGGTAGTCCTGAGTATTTCCCAAGCATCTTTAGCCACCTCACAGTTGTTCACCAATCTGAATATGTTCCTATCAATTCCATTGAACAGAGCATTCTAGGCTTTGGAGTTACCAAGAGCAAGCTCATCCTCTTCCTTTGTCCATTCTTTCTCAGGCTTCAAGTCAGATGTAGCCTTTCCATCTTTATCAATAATCACAGGATTTTCACATCCTTTTATAACAGCTTTCCAAAAATTTTAAGAATGCAACCATATGTGGTTTCCAATAGTCATAATTACTCCCATCCAGAACAGGTGGTTTGTTCACTAATCCTTCTTCTTTGTCCATGGTACCTGTTGCACCCCAAAATTTTCCTAACCTTTCTCTTTACCTAGCTTATGGTTCATTGCATTCATCATAGCATTAGCATATGCATTGCATTGTCATTTGTACCGGGGATCAAGAAATGTGCTCATCAAGAAGAGGCTATCAAAGGCTTTAAGGCCAATCAAGAAGATGTAGCCAAGTTATCATTCTCAACAAGCCTTCACGAAGAAGTCAAAGCCTCTTGGGAAAAGGGTGGATACAAGTGTGCATGCTTCCTATCTTGGGGGTCAATGAAGATTATATGATGATATTGAGTCCATGGCTATGGGTGGAATCCATTATGAGAGCATATTGAATGCCTTGAGGGTCATTAAGGAGCTTGTGCAAGCCATTATATAAAGTGTAAGAGGCCACAGCCAAAGGTGGTGCAGTTAGGGTTTTCACCTGGTCAACCCTCAGTCAACTGTGAAATTGGAGGAGATTAAGACTCAATTCCAAGAAACTATGATCATGGAATGTTGTTTTGGTACATTTAATATATCATTTCAAGATCAATTCATCAAGAATCAAGAGTGTGAGAAGTTACTAAGCTAGGGTTTCTAAGCTTGACAGTGTAAAATCCCCTATTATAGTGCCTAACTTCAAGACCACATAACTCAAGATACAAGTTTCATCTCATCTTGACACCAACATAAGACTTGTAGAGAATGTTCTTATATTTCTTTGAGTACTAGAACTCATTCATCTGATTTCTAGAACTCAAGTTATGAAGCAGACAAATTATAGGTCATCAAATGAATGTGATTTTGGTACTTGAAAGTCAACCAACTTCCAAGATATGTTTGAGCTAGAAGGATGTTTCTCCTCACCTTGACCCAAACATGAAAGTTTTTCCTTATGATCTTAGCTTTCCAAAGAGTACTAGAGTCCTCATTTGGATTTGTAGAGCTCAAGATATGAGGCTTGCAAGGCAGGGGTATTTTGGGAAACTTTGATTATAGGTCACTTTTGATTACAGGTCAATTTCACCACTTTGCATACCTCAAATTAAAATCTTTCCAACTTAAAACTTTCTCCCAATGGGGTCATTTGCTCAACCAAACATCAAGGCATCATTAAATTAGCTTGGATATGAGAATGCTTGAAGAAATTTCCATGGAAGAAAGCTTTGAAAGGCCTAGAATGGATCAAGTTCAAATTAAACCAATTCATGTCATATGTGTGCATATTTTGAGTCCAAATAATGTTCTAAATACAATTCCAAAACCATAAATCAATTTTGAGGTCATTTACATGGAAAAATTCAAGATTACTTCACTTTGAAGTAACATAATTCAAATCCACCATTGATCCACTTTCAAGGAGCCAATCTCATCCATTCATGTTCCTTGCATCAAAGGCAATTGGTATGAAGCAATTTGCAACAACTTGAGCTCTATTTTGGTGAGAATCATAAAGCTTCAACATGAGAAACATATATTTTTAATTGGACTCTCATGGGCTGCAATTGGGCTTTAAACTCATCCAAGTCCATTCCATATATTCATATCATCATCAACAATCACTGAGAACTTTTTTGGATTGTGAATAACTGAAAAACGGTTGAAGAAAACTGGGGAAAAGTAGAAAATCATTTTTGAAGATTCATCGAGCTTCAAGAGAAAGTGAGTATTCATAGACTTCCATTGAAGATCATTGATGGATTCTGGGCACTTTACTGCAAGCTTCCATAGCATTTGAAGACCCAATGGAGGTGCTCCATTAGGTAAATCACTTTTCATCCATACTCTCTGTTCAAGACATAATTATGCACCATTTTTGTAGATTTGCATTCCTTAAGATGCTTAGAACGATTCTGTATAGGTTTGGGGAGTGATTGCAACATTTCTTGATTCAACCTTCAATTTGGTTTAGGTTCGTTTTAGGAGATTTAGGCAAGAAAAACGAAAAAGAACACTAGAATGATGATCTACTAGGAGAGACGATCACAATGGTGTAAGAAATCAGGTTTTTTGGTTCATTTTCAAGACTGGTACTGTACGTAATGGCCGGAGAAGATGACCGGAGGTTTCTCCGGCCACCGTCTGCGTTTTTCCCACTCTTTCCACTTTTAAATCCCAGTTTGACTCACAATCGTTGGATCTTGTTGGAAGGTTTGGTCTTTACTTCATCAAACGGCCATGTTTAAATCTTATCTTGTGGTTAAAACTCATACGCTTGCGTGTCACCTTAACATCCATGAGATCATTTGACTAAGACTGTAACACACGACCATGATGGAGTCTCAGCGTGTTGATTCCCCTTAAGTGAAAAGGTGCATTTCGCGTGCACCCACCACAGCCCTTTGATCATATGACTAGTCTTGGAAGTGTGTGGCTATGATTAATTATTGGCTTGGCTGATGTTTAGAATTGGACTGGGCCCGTTTCATATTTTCACCCCTCATACGCTGAGCCTAACAAACACACGTGAAAACCTTGCTTTTTACACCACAGCTTTTTCAATTTTCATTTATTTTTCTTAATTTCATTGTTTTATGGCTGTTTACTTTTAATCCATTAAAAAGAGTAAAATGCTTCCAAAATTCATAAATTTTTTTCCAAGATCCCTCAGCATGTCAATTGATTTGTCAAATTGTTAGTTTGATTTTTTAGATCATTTTTCAATTTAATGAGGATTTTCCATGATTGGTTGTTCTTTAAATGTGAAAAATATACATGTTTAATTCTTGAATTTCATTTCCTTGTCGAAGCATAGAATAAACTTATGATTTTTTATGTGATGATTCTAGACACCTTGATTAATTTCTAGGTATTTTTGTCCTGATTTTTAGGTTTCATTTAGTTAGGGTTTGAAGTAGATCTTTAGCACCCTTTCCCTTTTCCTTATCCATAGAACACATTAGGGTTTTGGCCCCTGTTAGCATACTTAGAATTGGAGTTTTGCTCCACAATTTTAAAGATAGATTCCTAACATCTTAAGGACCCTCTAGGATTTTTATTAGAATTTTTAGGATTGTTTTCCTATTTTTAATAGATTTTTCATTCTGGCTGATGTTAGTGTGTTTTCTATTGAACCTTCACCTAGTTTTGCATTTTAGGTGATCCTTTTGCAATCCTTAGGCACCCAATCCTTGCATGATCACATAGTACATAGGTTGAAACCTTTTTAGGTTAATTTCCAAGTCCTTAACATGTCCATAGCTTGATTAGAATAGAGTTCCTTTAGAGCTTAACTTTTAGGGTTCCTTAGAAGCTTTAAAGTGATTGATTTCTCTTCTTTATGTGATTCCATTTTCCTTGCCTTGGTCAATCCTTCCACTTCCTCCAAGTCCTATACTCTTAGGATCCTTCTTGTGAGAGCCTAATTCTTCCTTTGGTTGAATTATGTGCATTCCATGAGAAGTTTGAGCCTTTGATGGACTCTTTGTGTTGATACACATTGATTATAGTGATTTCCTTTGGTTCACACTATACTCCCCTTATCTTTGCCCTATTATCTTAGGATCCTTCTTGTTAGAGCCTAATTCTTCCTTTGGTCGAATTTTGTGCATTCCATGAGAAGTTTGAGCCTTTGATGGACTCTTTATGTTGATACACATTGATTATAGTGGGTTCCTTTGGTTCACACTATACTCCCTTTCTCTTTGTCCTATTATCTTAGGATCCTTCTTGTGAGAGCCTAATTCTTCCTTTGGTCGAATTATGTACATTCCATGAGAAGTTTGAGCCTTTGAGGACTCCTGTGTTGATACACATTAACTAGATACCTTAGATTGACATATAGGTTCCACCATTCTCATTTGTCCTACATTCTTAGGATCCCTCTTGTGAGAGCCTGGTTCTTCCATTGGAAGAATTAAAGTGCATTCCATAAAGAGGTTGAACCTGGGATGGACTCTTGTGTTGATACACATCTAAACCTGATGTAGCCTTGGGATGATTTCCTTGTTGCTCATCTAGTTTATCTCTCTCCTTATGGATTGATTTCATTGTCGGCTTGTTGTGATGCATTAGGATAGAATTGCATGAGTATATACTCTTGTTTAGGTGCATGATTGCATTAAAGGTTGAGGTGTTCCTCCCTTTTCTTGGATGTTTATATACCTTTCATACCTGTCATGTTTGCATTAAAGGTTGAGGAGTTCCTCCCTTTGTTTAATTGTTTCTTTGCTTTCCTACTTGCCCATGCTTGACTGCATTGAAGGTTGAGGTGTTCCTCCATTTGCTTGTACTGTTGCATTGCATGTGCATCCAGTTATTTTATACTTCATATGCTTGATAGCTTTGTTTTGCTTCCATTGGCATGTTCCCTTAGGACTCTCACTTCCTTGTTTAAGGACAGTGATGATAGAACTTTAGGTTGAATCCTTTGCATGATAACATATAGGATAGATTCCCTTTCAAACTCAACATTAGGACCATCTTGCATAATAACATTAGGGTTTTGACTAGTTTCCCAATAGAGTCCTTTTCTCTTCTCATCTCAAAACAACAGTAAAACACCTAATAAAGGCTAATCTGTATTGTACGCTACGAGCCTTAAGCTACTTAGGAAATGGTTGTTGAAGGATTTCCTTATAATAATCAGGATGTTTAGTATGGCACCCCTTGGGTGACATGCGACGCATTCACCCCTAAGTCATAGTCTCTAGTGCAATATGAATTACAAATATTCATCAAAAACACTTCTCCGATAAAAGACAAAAACAAACATCAAACCTATTTTTCCCTTTGGGGCCCTCTAATTCAAGAAAATCTTTTCAGATAAAAGAGTGTTGTTAACTCTTAGTTCTACCGCAAACAGGCATCGTCCCTAACTGCTAGAACTATTTGTTAACGCTACTCGGGTAAAAACAATGGAACAAACCTGTGTTCCGTTTTATCCCGAACTACGTTCGCTCTGAACTCTCATACCTGTTGAGAGTACGTAGGCACAAGACGTGATGTCTTGGCGAGCAACCTTTCCCACTTCACCCATAGTTAGTCGAACTACATTGACTCAGACTTTCCCATTGCACGAGGGAATACGTAGGCCCAGAGCAGCGACGCTCTGTCGAGTCCTTCTTTTCCTTTTTCTTTTCTTTCAACCCATACCATTAAGTAGATAGATAAACAACCCTTTTAGATAACAACACAAGTGTGGATTCCGTTGAGTACAACGGACGTGAGGGGTGCTAATACCTTCCCCTTGCGTAACCGACTCCCGAACCCGAGATTTGGTTGCACTGACCGATCTTATCCCTTTTCGTTAGGTTTTTCCTGATGTTTCCTTTCCCTCCTCTGGGATAAATAACGATAGGTGGCGACTCGTATGTCTTTGCTGGCGACTCTGCTGGGGACAAGAAACGGTTCCCTATGCGAGTCAATCCTAGCGCTTGTGTGTTTATCGTTTTGGGTTTGTACATACTTCCTGTACCTTTATCTTTATTTTCCCGCATTTTATTTTCAGCATTATATTATATCATTATTGGGCTGTTGTAGGAGGGGACTGATTCTGATGAGTGAAAAGCCAGACCCAGGCTTGAGAGCATACATAGCTTTAGTAGTGGAGAGTAGTTGGGGCGTGCATGCTTTGCATGTACTAGTTTCCCATGAATTTCACGCTCAGGCGAGACTCTCCTGGATGATTTCTTTTCTAGCCCTTTGGTCTTGAGGGGATTTTAGACTTGAGAGTTGTCGACCCTGGGGACCGATCATTTGTGATTCAGCTAAGTGAGGCCTCTTCAGGAGATGCTGATGCCAAACCAGAAATGGTGAACGTATCATCATTTCTTGAAAGTTTGTGACGCTGATGAACGCATAGGATGTCGAACCTTATCAGTGGATAGGTCCATTCTGTTGTACCCCAAAATTTTCCCAACCTTTTCTTTACTTGGCTTATGTTTCATTTCATTGTTCTAGCATATTGCATTGCATAGCATTTTATATTTTATAGGGGATCAAGGTATGTGTGTATAACAAGAGGAATTTGCCAAGGGTTCTAAGTTTAATCAAGAGGTTGTGTTCAAGTCAACAGGGGGGTTATCATCATCAGAGACAAGGCAAAACCCTTTGGATAGGAAGATAAGTGTATATGGTTCACCTCCTGTCTAGGAGGCCATTTGAAGGTCATCTGAGGATCACAAGCCCATGGTTATGGAGGGAGATGATCATTTAAGCTCATTGGAGGCTTTGTAGGTCATTGTGTAGTTCATTCAAGTGTTTGTACT
Organism: Lathyrus sativus; assembly: GCA_963859935.3. NCBI lineage: Eukaryota > Viridiplantae > Streptophyta > Magnoliopsida > Fabales > Fabaceae > Lathyrus > Lathyrus sativus. Next base: position 9,174,543 of record CAWUDS030002219.1, on the reverse strand, counting down.
AAGTATGAAGAGTTACAGTTGAAGGTGGTGCAATTAGGGTTTTCATTTGGTCAACCCTGTGTCCACTGTGAAATTGAAGGAGATTAAGACTCAATTCCAAGGCTTTGTGGTCATGTAATGTTGTGTTAGGATATATGAGATATCATTTCAAGATCAATTCATCAAAGACAAGAGTGTGAGGGGTTACTGAATTAGGGTTCTCAGTGTAAAATCCCATGTTCAGTGCCTAACTTCAAGACCACCTATCTCAAGATACAAGTCTCATCTCAACTTTTTACCAACATGAAACTTGTAGAGCATGTTCTTAGCTTTCTTTTGAGTACTAGAATTCCTTGATTGGATTTATAGAACTCAAGTTATGATGCAGACAAGTTACAGGTCCTCAGATGAATGTGATTTTGGTCAACAAAAGTCAACCAACTTCGAAGCCATTTTTTACCTAGAAGGATGTTTCTCCTCAACTTTTGATGAACATGAAAGTTGTTCTTCATGATCTTAGCTTTCTAAAGAGTACTATAAGTCCTGCATCTGATTTGTAGAACTCAAGTTATGAGGTTTGCAAGGCAGGGGTGTTTTGGGAAAGCAGGATTACAGGTCATTTTCATTATAGGTCATTTTCACCACTTTGCACACTTCAAATGAAAATCTTTCCAACTTCAAACTTGCTCCAAATGGGGTCATTTGCTCAACCCAAAATTAAGGCATCAAATATTTGTCTTGGATTGAAGGATCCCTAATGAAATTTTCATGAAAAAGGGCTTAAAAGGGAAAAATCAAAATTAATTCATTTGAAAACATTTTATACCAACCTTGTGCATATTTTAAGTGCCAAACACATTTAAAACACAATTCCATCTTTGGATTTAGGATTTGAGTGCATTTTGGTGGCCATTTTCATGGTTTCTTCAAGATTAAGTTACATATCAAAAATATACCATAAGATGAAATCAAGGGATCATTTTCAGCCCTTTGATTAACCTACTTCAGATGCAAGCTAAAGGTACCATTTTTACAGCTGGGCAAGAGGAATTTCATGCACTATTCAAATGACCACAAGTGAAAAAGTGAAAATCCAATTGGGCTTAAAGAGAACAGAATCGGGCCCTATTTCAATCTGAATCCAACATATTTAATCCCAGGATTCTTCACAAGCCTTCAGAACTGGTTTTGGTGAGATTTTGAGCAAGAACAGATTGAGATAAGAGAGGAAAAAAGTCAAATACGTTTTTTTAAGTTTCATTGAGTTTCAACCAAAACAAAACATCCTAAAACATTCCTCAAGCTTCATTGAACGATTCTGGGCATTTTATTTCAAGCTTTGGTAGCAAACTGAGCTCTGTGGAAGCTTGTTTTCTAGGTTTCTTTTCTTTCGAATATCTCTCTGTTAAAGCACTTTTAACACGCCATTTTCATGTCTTTTTAATCTTTGCACATCATAGATGGATTCTGGATTGATTTGGTGACTGTTTGTGAACTTTTTCATTTGAGCACGTTTTCTATTTCTCTTCGTTTTGTTTTATTTAAGCGCTTTCTTTGAAAACCAACCATGTATTCATGATCCTCTTGAAGAGTAGATGAGTTTTCACTGTTTATTTGTTGATTTTGGTTGAGTTTTGCATCACCTGCGTTTTGTAGGTGGCCATATGGCCGGAGAAGATGACCGAAGGTGGCTCCGGCCACCACCTGGTTCTTCCCTCCATTTCCCTTTTTGAAAGGTTGAAGGTGATGACGTGGCTTGCGCTGGAATGTTGGATCTGTTTATTTTTTGTTTTAACGTCCCAGATTAAGACTTATGGTGGGCTTTCTTTGACCAAACAAACTAAATCAAGCTGGAAATTCATTAAATGAGTTGGCACAATGTGAGCCTCTTGATCAGATTACCATTTGATTAAGCGCCTGGTTGATTCCCACCATGTTCCTTGCTTGACCACAACACACTGAATCACACGTTTTTGTTTTATTTTGCTTTTCTGTTGGGTTGGGCGTGCTATTGGCACCCCCCCCCCCCTTTGTGGGCCATTTGGTTTTCCAACGTTCTGGGTTGCTTCCTGCACCCCAGCCCACTTGTTTATTTATTTTATTTTCTTTTTGTCTTTTATTTTATTTCTGTTTAGATTTAATTTATTTTAAAATACTTCCTAGTATGATAAAATCCCAAAAAAAAATGTTTTAGTATCTTTGAGATATCCTCTTATTTTTAGAAATTTTTATTTTATTTTATGATTTATTTTTCATTTAAAAATGGGATTTAACATTGGAAGTGTTTTATGTAACTTAAATCTTGACATGCTTTGTTCTTTATTTTATTTCTCTCATTTCCTTTTGATCCAATGAATAAAATTCAATCCTCATATCAATGTTGAGTTGAAGAATTTTTTAGGACCATTTTTCCCCTGATTGGTTGACTTTTGAGTTGACTTTTTTTGCCTGTCATTTGACCCTAAGCAATCCTCCTTCACAATGGAGCACCCTTGTGAATCAATTTCTATGGTGATGTTGTGAAGTGATTTTGATTGCAATCTTTTGGCCTCTGGTTGACAACACATTTATGAGCTTCTTGCATTTTATTTGATAATATTTGAATGAATTTCCTATTTTTAGAGTAATTTGCAAGTCAAGTTACCCTAAAGGAAGGTTGATACATACATTTTGACCTAGTTTGACTTGGATATGACATTTTTGGATCCTTTGAGCTCTCAATGACTATTGTTTCATGTTATTAACATGTTAAGGATGATTCTTGCTCATTTTTAGGTCATTATATTTTTCTTTGCTTGTTCATTTGGTGGTTTACTTTTGGGTTTTCAATTAGGGTTTCATTGTGAAACATGCTTGCTTTCCTTTGGGAATTTGCTTGCATTTCCTTGTGATTTACTTGCTTTTTATTTTGAGAACTTTTATTCCATTTCCCTTGATGTCTAATTACTTTGGAACTAAATTGAGGTAGTTTAGTCCCTCCTTTGGAGATATTTGAATGCATGCCTAAAATGATGGAATCCTTGAGGACATTTCTTGTTGTTTTCTTTGTGCTTCTTTGTTTTGTTTGTGATGCTTATGGTTGAGGGAATTTTATGAGTTCCTTGCTGTCCTCATATTAGCCTCCCATCCTCACCTTGTTTTAGATTTTGTTTACCTTTCATTTGTGTTTGGTTTTGTGCCTTATGGTTGATGTTGTTTGGTTTAGGCCATTTCATCCCATTCTAGTGCACTTGTGTGTTTCTTTTGATGCATTTCTTGCTTTTCATCTCTTTCATATTATCATATTATTGTTTGAGGTTGAGATGAGCTTGTGGTGGTCTTTACCCCACACAATTTCGTCCCTCATTTGCATTTTGTTTGCATTCTTGCATGTTTATGTTGTTTCCTGTTGTTTCTTTGTCTCCCTTCCCTTTAGGACCTCTAATCTCTCAAGGGAGATTATGTTAGAAATTAGGATCTTAACCATGTATGATAACATTAGGATAGTTTCATTCCCTTTCATCTCAATCTTAGGATCACCATTGCATGACAACTTTAGATTTGGATTTAGTCCCCCTTTTAGTGTCCTTTCTCTTCTCATCTCAAAACAATCATAAAACACTTAATAAAGATAATGTATGTTGTTCCATGAGCCTTATACTTGGGAAATGATGATTGATGGGCCACCTCTTAATTGCCTAGAGTGTTTAGTATACGTCCTTAGGGCGATATGTGACGCATTCGATCCTAGGTTCTAGACTTTAGTACAACATGTATTATAAACACTCCAATTCAAAACACTTCTTTTCTAAAAAACACAAAAATACTTTAAACCTTTTTCATCCTTCGGGATCTTAATCATAAAAATATTTTCACATAAAAAGAGTTTCGTTAACTTTTAGTTCTACCGCAAACGGTAACGCCTAAGTCTCCAATGTTCGAGTTGCATACACCAAACTGCTAGAACTACTTGTTAACCCTACTCGGGCCTAAAAAACAGTTGAACAAACTTGTGTTCCCTCTTAGCCTGAACTATGTTTGCTCTGATCTTTCATACCAGATGAAAGTACGTAGGCACAAGACGCGATGTCTTGGCGAGCAACCTTCCCCTTTCACCCGTAGTTAGCCGAACTACGTTGACTCTGACTTCTTATTTCAGATGCGATACATAGGCACAAAGCGTCGTTGCTTTGCCGAGTCACTTTTTTTTCTTTGTCCTCAAGCCTGTAGTTAGATAGTTTCAATCACCCTTTTAGATAGACAACAAGCGTGGATCCCGTCGAGTACGACGAACGTGAGGGGTGCTAATACCTTCCCCTTGTGTAACCGACTCCCGAACCCGAGATTTGGTTGCGATGACCGATCTTATCCCTCTTTTCGTTAGGTTTTCTCTGAGTGTTTCCTTTCCCTCTCTTGTGATAAATAACGCATGGTGGCGACTCTTCTGTCATTTTCGGCTTCAATTTTCGTTGTAGCCACAACTGGCGACTCTGTTGGGGACAGGAATATCCCCTATGCGAGTCAATCCTAGCGCTTGTTCGTTTATTTTTGGGATGTGTACATATGTGCTTTATCCTTATTTTCTTTCCGCATTTTATTTTCCGCATCATATATCATTATTGTTGTGCTGTGGGGAGGGAAGTTCCAACGAGTGATAAGCTAGACCCAGGCTTGAGTATGAACCTAGCTTTAGTAATGGAGATTAGTGGGGGGCCTGTTTGCTTAGCAAATACAGTTCCCCATGAAATTCACACTCGGACGAGATTCTCTTTTTTGATTTTCCTTCAGATCCTTAGGATTGGTTGGGATTTTGGATTTGAGAATTGTCGACTCTGGGAACCGATCATTTGTGAGTCAGCTAAGTGAGGCCTCTTCAGCAGATGATGATGCCAAACCAGAAATGGTGAACGTATCATCATTTCTAGAAAGTTTGTGACGCTGATGAACGCATAGGATGCCGAACCTTGTCAGTGGATAGGTCCATACCTGTGAGAGGGGTTAGGTTGTGCAGGAATCCTTGGTTTCTAGAATACCCGGTTTGCAAGTGTGAATTTGTGTTCCTGATATCAGTGGGTCCTAATGTCGGTACTTTATTCTTACCTTTGGTTTTTCTCGATCAACAGTGTTGCACCCCAAAATTTGCCCAACCTTTTCTTAACTTGGTTTATGTTTCATTTCATTTCTTTCTAACATTTGAATTGCATAGCATTTTTCATTAACCAGGGGATCAAGAGTTTGTGCATAGCAAGAGGAGTCTATTCAGAGGGCTGAGCCTAAGCAAGGGGTTTTACTCATGTTTGGATGGTCATCAAGTCATCAGGAAATGGACATTGGTCTTGTGAAAGATGGATGGATGTATGTGGGTCAGCTCCTAACTTGGAGGCCAGTTCAAGATCATCAGAGGATTGTGAATCCATGGTTATGGATATAAGGTGTTAGGAGAGCTCATTTAATGCCTTGAAAGTCATTATGGAGCTCATTCAAGTGTTTGTATGAAAGGTTACAGTTGAAGGTGTTGCAATTAGGGTTTCATCTGGTTAGTCCTCAGTCAACTGTGCAATTGAAGAAGATTAAAACTCAATTCAAAGTCTCTATGGTCATGGAAGGTTGTGTTAAGATATCATTTCAAGTCCAATTCATCAAGAATCAAGAGGAGAAGAAGTTACTAAATTAGGGTTCTCAGGGTAAAATCCCCTATTTAGTGTCTGAATTCAAGGCCACCTATCTCAAGATACAAGTTTCATCTTAACTTTTGACCAACATGGAACTTGTAGAGCATGTTATTAGCTTTAATTTGAGTACTAGAAGTCCTTGATTGGATTTATAGAACTCAAGTTATGCTAAAGACAAGTTATAGGTCATCAGAGGGATGTGATTTTGGTCAACAAAAGTCAACCAACTTCCAAGCCATTTTTCACCTAGAAGGATGTTTCTCCTTAACCTTTGGCCAACATGAAAGTTGTAGGTCTTGGTCTTAGCTTTCCAAAATGTACTAGAAGTCTTTCATCTGATTTGTAGAACTCAAGTTATGAGGTTTACAAGTTAGGGGTATTTTGGGAAAGTAAGATTACAGGTCATAAAATTATAGGTCCATTTCACCAACTGGCACACTTCAAATGAAGATTTTTCCAACATCAAACTTGCTCAAAATGGTGTATTTGCCTAGTCAATCATTGAGAATACATAGAACTGGTTTGGTTTGAGGATTGGATATGTGAATTTTCATGGAAGAATGATTAAAAGGGGAAAATTGGATTATGTCATTTTTTATCAAGTTGGTGCAAATGAGTGCATTTTCTGAGTTCAAATAACATTTTGAATGCATTGGCAATTCTACATTTTGAATTTGAGGTGTGTAAGTGAGCCATTTTCAAGGTTTCTTCCCTATGGTACCAGCAAGCTGTTACCAAGTGGTACCAGCAAGCTATTTCAACCATTTTGGAGCCAAAATTAGTGCAATTTTCGTGTACATGAAAGCTTGAAAAACTTAATTCCTTGGATTTTGGTATGGGCTGTTAGAGGCTGAGTTTGGACTCAAATATCATCAAGATCCATTGCATATAAGGCTTTGAACATTCACAATTCATCAGAAGTGAAAATTGGAGCCAAATTAATCAGAAACGATTTTCAAAAAGTGTTGAAAATTCAAATTTCAAATTTCGAGATTGAGGCTGTTTCAAGAGAAATTGTGAATTGAGAAAGCTTTAGTGAAGTTCAGTGAACAATTCTAGGCAATTATCTTCAAGCTTGAGCTCCATTTGAAGGCTCGGTGGAAGTTCTCCACTAGGTAATTGAAATTCAACTCTGCACTCTTGATAAGCATCAATTCACTGCCATTTTTGCATACTTGTGGCGTAGGATCAATGTAGATCATTAAAATGTAAAATGAATTGGCATTGGTTGTGATTGTTGGATGATATTTGAAAATGTTTGGATCTGTTTTGGCTTGTTTATGCATGATCTTGCTTGTTTCATGATGGATCTATAACCTACGTGAGCTCTAAATGAGTTTTAGATCAAATTGAAGTTGTTTTCATGAACTTTTGGATTTTGATGTTCAAGCTTATTGGCTTCGGGTTTGAAGTTTCACGCATAATTAATGGTTTTTGAGGCCAGATATGAGATCCTCTTGATCTCTAGATGAGATTTGATATAAATTTCATGCGTTTTGGTTGAGTTTTAAGGTATGTGCTATTGCTGGTTCTGTTCACGATGGTGCTTGGCCGGAGAAGATGATCTTCAGTGATCTCCGACCATCTGGTTTGATTTAGGGTTTCTGGAGGTAGGGGACGATGAGGTGTCACGTTTAGGTTCGCTGTATGTGCATACTTTTGAGTCCAACGGTGGAGATTAAGACCTACAGTGGTCTTTAGTTGACTGATTGCACACAATTCCATTTGAATATTCATTTATTCGCTGGCGTGATTTCAGCCACCTGATTGATTACTTTGTGATCATGTGATCCTGAGTGAGTGTCTATTGTGCGCTTGGTTTGACTCATTGCATGGGATTGCTAGATTTATTTTTATTTTGTGAATTTGCTGATGGGCCTTGGAGCGCATATGCTATTTACACCCCAGACTAGGCCCAGATTTGTTTTGAATTGATTTTCATTTCTATTTGCCACGCTCATTTCTCATTTTCTTTTTATTTTCTTTGTTTTTTATTTTATTTTCTGTCAATTCTTTCAAAAGACAGACTGAGCTTTTCAACAAACTAGGTACGGATTTGACAAAGGAGACTAGCGACAGAGAACGCTCAGGCCGAGATTTGAACGTTGTCTATAGTGTGCTTGCTACCAAAAAGAAGGATTTGGACAAGGCTTACTTGGGGATCTCTAAATTTGAATCAGTATGGAATGCCACACTCACTAACAACAAAGAGCGCGGGGATAAGCTGAAACAATAGATTGCCAAGTTGAAGATTCAGCTCAAAGCGAAGGACGAGAAAATCTCACCGGAAGAATCACTCAGATATAACAGTGAGCACAAATTAAGCCAAGCTATTGCAGGCCTGAAGGATTGTAGGTTGAGGGCAGACACCAAGAGATGCAGACTTGAAGCGTGCTTTGGAGAAGGAGCATGGGACGACCATGTTGATAGTCTCCAGTGCACCATTAGCCGGCGAGAGTAACTCATACAGCGTCTACTCACTAGACCAGATCATCTTGAGACGCGGAAGTTGCTAGAGGATTTCCGGTCTTGGCACTCAGCTTGATAATCTTTCTTTATATCTTGTTGTTTTTCTTATATATCGACCATCATCAGGCTTGTTGATTGAGGTCATCTCTATTTTGTACTCAACTGATGTATGCACACTATTGATTGGCTTGTTATACGAGGAGTTGTTATTCTGTTCACTTGTTCGTGGGGTTTTTCATGGTCGCTTCTTCTTCTGGAAACTAGAATCAAGGGGGAAATCTACCTGTTGCATATATATACATGTCTGCATTTAACATTTTTCTTTCGCATTGCAGGTGCATCGGAACTGTTTTCTTATCCCCTCCTTATTTTTAGTATTTCGGGATTGCTGATAAAGCAGGCCACCGGTACGCAACTAGAGGCAATCAGAAAAGAATCATGGAACAAATGCAAGAGCAGATGCAGGAAATGAGAGATAGAATGGCTCAATTTATGGAAGTAATGCAGACTGTGGCCAATGGGCAAGACCAACTCAGGACTTTGGTGCAACCTTTGATTGCACGGGTTGATAATGACGGCGTGTTACATGGAGGGGTAGCTGTCAACCCACCTCATGGTGCGACTAAGCATGTTACTAATGTTATCCCCAATGCTGGCGGGGTTGGAAATGGCAATGGTGCTGGAAATGGGAATGCAACTGGGAACGGTATTGGAAATGTTGGTGGAGGCAATGGTAACACTGGATTTGGTAACACTGGAGTAGGTAATGTTGGAATTACTGGTCAGGGAATTGTGTATGGGCCTGAAGCTAATGTTGCCATTCATGGCAACCTAAATCAGAGTTGTTTGAGGATAGACAAGATGACATCTTCTCGGTGAGAGATTTTGGTGGCGAAGTGCCTTCCGAGACTAATAGAAGATTCAAATGGTTGGAAGACAAGATAAAGAGCTTTGAGATTAGAACTCTATGGGCCTTGATATGGCCAACCTAGGACTTATTCCTGACCTAAGGATACCGTAGAAATTCAAAGTCCTTGACTTTGATAAGTACAAAGGTACTACATGTCCTAGAGTTTACTTGCACTCGTATTATAGGAAAATGTCTGCTTATTCAGACGATGAAAAGTTGTTAATGCACTTTTTTCAAGATAGTTTGTCTGGTCCTTCCCTTGAATGGTACATGGGGTTGGAGCCTACCAATGTCCGTAGCTGGAAGGATTTGGCTGAGGCATTCATGAAGCATTATCAATATAATAGTGACCTTGCTCCAAACAGGGTTCAGTTGCAAAATCTTACCCAGAAGAATAATGAATGCTTCAAAGAATAAGCCCAAAGGTGGCGCGAATTGGCAGCAAGAGTTCAACCTCTGATGGTGGAGCGTGAGCTGATCGACATGTTCGTGGCTACTTTATCTGGCATGTATTATGAGAAGCTTATCAACTGTATGTCTGGCAACATTTCTGACATGATTATCACAGGGGAACACATAGAGAATGGTATCAAAATTGGGAATATTCAAGAAGACGGAAGATCCTCAACTGGAGGAGGAGGAAGGAAAGTCTTTGGCAACAAAAAGCGCGAGGGAGAAACCAATTCAGTATCTAGTTTTCAAGGAGGACGGAGAGATCATCCTCATAATCAATATTATCAATGACATGTCGCTAGTGTTACGATCCCGATACCACAACAAAAACCTCAACAAAAACAACAACGACAGCAAAAACCACCCCAACAAAATCAGTAGGGTTATCGAAGGTATCCGTTTCGGCCAGCAAATAGAGTATTTGTTCCACCACCAATGCTATATTCCCAAGTACTTCAAACTCTATTGCAGTTGCAGTTAATCCAAAAGAGGACTTTGGCTCCTCTGGTAGGCCCACCACCGCCTGGCTTTGACGTGAATGCATGATGCGAGTTCTACTCTGGGGCACCCGGCCATACTATTGACAACTGCAAGGCTTTCAAACATAAGTTGCAAGATCTGCTTGATAGCAAAACAATAGACTTTTCACATGATGCGCAAAATGTTGTGCAAAACATTATGCCGAATCATGGGCCGGCTAGGGTTGGTGCTGTTCTGGTAGAGGAAGGGTTAGATCTGATAGCCGACGTGAAGGAGTTGAAAACGCCATTAAGTTTTGTGAAGGAGAAGTTGCTGAAGGGGGGAGTGTTCCCAGGATGTAGTGAAGACTGCGTCAACTGTTTGAACCACCCTGAAGGATGCGATGATCTGAAAAAGTGTATTCAAAGCATGATGGATGTAGGAATGTTACAATTTGATCGGACCGCTGAAAGGAAACCTGTGGAAGTAGTAGAGGATGAGCAGGGTGAAGTTGCGATGATTTCAATCCCATATAAAACTATCACTATTCCAGTGCCTCCAAGGCCACCTACAATCATCATCACTAAAGCAGGACCCATGTCGTACGGAATTTTAAAGGCTATCCCGTGGAATTACGGAGCCGAGGTGTTTTGTAATGGACAGAAGGTGGAATTGAAGAATTTACCTGTCGACTAAATTGATAATCTTGTTGGAGTCGGAGGAATTACTAGAAGCGGTAGAATCTTTTCGACGCCCGAAGTAGTGACTGAGAAAACTAATAAAGGGAAAGGCAAGATAGTGGCAGAAGAAATTCCTCGGGTGGGCGAGAAGGAGCCTCTGGAAAAAGATATGGAAGAATTCATGAAGTTGATTAGGAAAAGCGACTACAACATAGTCGACCATCTGCAACAAACTCCTTCAAAGATTTCTATACTATCGTTGTTGTTGTGTTCAGAAGTGCATCGAAGTGCATTGTTGAAGGTTTTAAGTACTGTTTATGTACCACAAGAAATATCAGTTAACCAGCTCGAAGGAGAGGTGGCACATGTGAACGCAGGAAACGGTCTGGGGTTTACAGATTTGGACTTGACGCCAAAGGGAAAAAACACAATTTGGCACTGCATATTTCACTTGAATGCCGAGGAACAGTGATGTCACACGTCCTTGTTGATACATGGTCGTCCTTGAATGTGTTGCCAAAGAAAGTATTGATGATGATAGATCATCAGGGTCTTTATTGTACACCAAGTGATTTGGTTGTATGAGCCTTTGATGGAACTCGAAGATCTGTTTTTGGGGAAATAACTCTGCCTATCCAAGTGGGCCCGAAGGTGTTTGAGGCGGTATTTTACATCATGGACATTCAGCCTGCTTACATTTGTCTGTTGCGTCATCCATGGATACATTCTGCTGGGGCTGTCACGTCCACTCTGTATCAAAAGCTGAAGTATATGGTCGGAGGCAGCGTCGTGACCGTATGTGGAGAAGAAGATATCATGATTAGCCACTTGTCATCCTTCAAATATGTTGAGGTAGACGGAGAAATTCATGAGACTTTGTGTCAAGCCTTCGAAGCTGTGCAAGTGAAGGACAAATCTCCAGCTGTGAGCAAAGAACCAGAAGTGGCTATGTCATCTTTCAAGGAGGCTCAAGCGGAAGTACAGGATGGGGCATCACAGGGATGGGGAAAAGTGATAGACATACCTCAGAAGCAGGACAAGTTTGGTCTAGGATACTACCTAACATTCGCATCATCTTCTCAGAGCGCGCCACGCTACAAGGGGCCCGTCAAGTTCACCAGCGGGGGCATCATTTTTGAGCAAATCAATGTTGTTTCTGATGATGAAGTCGTAGACAGTGATTGTGACATGGACGTCTAGATCCAGCCGAGTGCTCCCGGACAGAAGCTATGCAGTTGGTCTATTGAGGAATTTGTCCAAGTGACACGTGAACAGTAATACTTTGTTTTCTCAGTTATTGTGCAACCCTATGTTCTACCCGGAGCATAGCGGTATTTTGTTCAGGGCATGCTTGTTTATGTTTGAACCATCTTTTAATCATTAATCAAAAGGCGTTTTTTCTCATTCAAATTTTATGATCATTGTTTTTCTTCTTTTTGTTTTCTAACATTAAAATGGCAATGTGGTTTGTGTTTGTTTTGTTTGCATATCATTTAAGCATAAAAATCATCATCATGCAGGTTACACATTTCAGATACCACCGACTCAGACTCGTCTATGACTCGGTGTGACTTTGACAATCCGATCTTTCAAGAAGAAGAAGAGATTGAGGAAGACGAAGACCTACCCGAAGAGCTTGCTAGATTGTTGAGAACAAGAAGAGAAGGTCATCCTGCCTCATCAGGAGGAAGTTGAAGTCATCAACCTGGGAACCGAGGAAGATAAGAAGGAAGTCAGAATAGGGGCCGTGCTGCAAAGTGATGTCAAGCAAAGACTGGTTGAATTACTCCGAGAGTATAAGGATGTATTTGCTTGGTCGTATGAAGATATGCCTGGACTCAACACGGATATTGTAGTTCATCGCCCGCCTCTTCAAGAAGAGTGTCCTCCCGTTAATTAGAAACTGAGAAGAACAAGGCCCGATATGGCAGTGAAGATCAAGGAAGAAGTCCAAAAACAATTAGACTCCAGGTTTCTTGTCGTGACAAATTACCCTCCGTGGGTCGCGAACATTGTGCCCGTGCCTAAGAAGGACGACAAAGTCAGGATGTGTGTTGATTATAGGGACCTGAATAGAGCGAGCCTAAAGGATGATTTCCCGCTCCCTCATATTGACGTGCTTGTTGATAACACCGCATAATTCTCAGTGTTTTCCTTCATGGACGGCTTTTCCGGATACAATCAAATTAAGATGGCACCGGAGGACATGGAGAAAATGACTTTCATTACACCGTGGGGGACGTTCTGCTATAAATTAATGCCTTTTGGTTTGAAGAATGCAGAGGCAACTTACCAACGAGCAATGGTGACACTCTTTCACAACATGATTCATCATGAGATCGAGGTTTATGTCGATGATATGATCGCAAAGTCCCAAACGAAGGAGGGGTATCTGGTGAATCTTCTAAAGCTGTTTAAGAGATTAAGGACGTTCAAACTTAGGCTGAATCCAAACAAGTGTACTTTCGGAGTACGGTCAGGAAAGTTGCTGGGGTTTATTGTCAGTGAGAAAGGTATAGAGGTTAATCCTGCAAAGATTAAAGCAATTCAAGAAATGCCGGCACAAAAGACCGAGAAACAAGTTTGTGGTTTCTTAAGTAGATTGAACTACATTGCTCGGATCATATCTCACCTCACAGCCACTTGTGAGCCATTATTTAAGTTATTAAAGAAAGATCAGGCGGTCGTTTGGAACGAGAATTGTCAGAAAGCATTCGAGAAAATAAAAGAGTATTTGCAGGAACCTCCAATACTAATACCTCCAGTAGCTGAAAGACCATTGATTATGTACTTAACGGTTCTTGAGAACAGTATGGGTTGTGTCCTCGGTCAACACAACGAGACTGGAAGAAAAGAGCATGTGATTTACTATCTGAGTAAAATGTTCACAGATTGTGAGTCCCGTTACTCAATGCTTCAGAAAACGTGTTGCGCACTTGCTTGGGCTGCCAAACGTTTAAGACAATATATGCTCAACCATACAACAATGCTGATTTTGAAGATGGATCCAATCACGTATGTCTTCGAGAAGCAAGCGCTTTCAGGAAGAATTGTCAGATGGAAAATGGTATTGACAAAATACGACATTCAATATGTTTCTCAGAAGGCCATCAAAGGAAGTGTTCTGTCAGAGTACCTTGCCGAACAACCTATCGAAGACTATCAGCCAATGAAGTTTGAATTTCCTGACGAAGACATTATGTTCCTCCGGATGAAGGATTGTGACGAACCACTACCAGATGAAGGTCCTGAACTTGGTTCCCAATGGCAGTTGATATTTGACGGTGCCGTCAACTCATACGAAAGTGGAATTGGGGCAATCATTACAACACCCCATGAGACTCACATCCCATTCACTGCCAGATTGATGTTTCCAGTCACCAACAATGAAGCTAAGTATGAAGTGTGTATCATGGGTGTTGCACCCCAAAATTTGCCCTCACAATACAAGACTTTGTGTTCCAAGAAGGTTCACAAGGTTCACAAAATTCACAATTGGTCAGAAGAGTTGACAATTCCCTCAGACAATGCACCTCCTAAGTAGTGCATCCAAAACTAGGGTTTTGACTTTAATCAGGCTAAATGGACTTCCAAGACTTCAAGTGAGCTTCATAACATCTTATATGTGTATAAGAACCCCCATGTCAAGTTTCAAGACTTTTCTCAAAAGTTTGCTCAGTCAGATGATCAGATAAGTCAAAAACAGTCAATGCAGTTAAAAGGTCAAACTGAGGTCAACTGTGGTCAAACCAAAGTCAAACTTCATGATTTTTTTTTTTTTTGCCAACATCAAAGAGAGGTTGGGTGAGAAATATTATCATAATAACTGTAATACCCCAAATTTTGCCCTAAGATTTGTCGTCGCATTTCATTGCATTTAATCAATTACTAACAAATTTGTGTAGTCGTTTGACTTTTTGCAGGTAAATATCATATGGCATGCATTTTTTTTCTAAAAAATAAAAATGGCACAATTGGCAGGAGGACATGTGTAAGGAGTTATGAGTATGAGAGGTTGAGAGTTCGAATCTCACCTTTGTCATTTTTTTTGTTTTTTATTATTTTTACTCTAAATTTTTCTATCTTTCATTAAAAAAATAACAAAAATAGTTTTTTATTATTATTTAATTATTATTTTCGTATTTTAATTAAATCATTTTTTAAAATATTATTTTTTTCACTTTTTTCTAAATTATTCATAAAAATACCCAAAAAATCATAAAATAAAAAATATTGAAAAAAATTTTGTTCTTTTTATAATATTTTTTATTTTAGGAATCAATAGGATTATTAGTTTTTATTTTAAGTTTATTTTAATTATTTTAAATTATTTAAATTTTATTTTTTCTTAACTAATTATTTAGTTTGGGCTTTAAAATGGGCTTTAGGGACATTATTGACAATTTGGTGTTAACCCTAATTTGTTCCCTATATATACATGTGTTGCCTTGTTGGAAAAAAAGGAGGAGAGAATGAAAAAAACCTAAGAGGAGTGAGTGCCGTTGGCCGTTATTTAGTTTTCTTCTTCATCCATTACTATTGTTTCTTTTTCTTCATCGTTTACCGTTATTTCTTTTCCTTCATCTATTACTGTTGTTTCTTTTTCTTCATCTTTTACCGTTATTTCTTTTTCTTCATCTATTACCGTTATTTCTTTTTCTTTATCTATTACTGTTGCGTTTATATATATATATAATTTTTAAATTGTTAGAGTTTATATATATAAGATTTTTGATCGAATTATGTCGATACGATGTTTGCACATTTGTGTGCATGACGCGTGACATTTGTGTTAGTTCGATCTGGTTGCGATGATCGCATTTTTGTGTGAGCAATAATACTATTTTTTGCTTAATTTCTTTTTCTTTGCGATAAATTTTGTTTCGTCCGATTTAGATCTGGTTGCGATGAGCGCATTTCTGCGTTAGCAACATTATTTATTATTATTATTATTATTATTATTATTTATTATTATTATCATTATTATCATTATTATTATTATTGTTATCATTAATTTATTAAAATTTGTTGTAATATAAAAATCTGTTTTTTTAAAATAAATGACATTAACATCTTTTTTCCAAATTAATATGAAAACCTAATTTTAATTTTCTATATGATTCTATGTATATATTTATTATAATTCTTGTAAATTTTTGTAAATAAAATTAAACCTTATAAATACTTAATGTAAAATTTTGGTGAATGTGATTATTGATTAGTTAAAATTTGTTTTCATCATAATGTGTAAATATTTTTCTTAATAATTGTTAATATATAATTAGAGATAATTAAATTTTTGTAAATGATTAAGAAATTTATAATTATGTTATATTTAGAACTTTATATTATAGTAATTATTTAATCATTTATGTTTCTAAATAAAAATCAAATCTTATGATATTTAGAACTTTATATTATAGTAATTATTTAATCATTTATGTTTCTAAATAAAGATCAAATCTTATGATATTTAGAACTTTATATTATAGTAATTATTTAATCATTTATGTTTCTAAATAAAAATCAAATCTTATGTTTAATCACGTTATTAATTAATTATTATTGCTAATCATATTTTGTTGCTTATTATTATTTTGAAATTTCTATCTTATTATTTTTTCTAACTTTGTCTATTTTTCTCATTATTATTGTTTCAACTAATTATTTTCACTAACTTTATATTTATACTAACCTTATTTAATTTTTCTTATTATTTACTAACCCTAATATTTTATTTGCTTATTTGTTATTTTTTTTATTTATTATAATTTTGTAATTGCCTCTTGGATGTAAATTGTAATCATTTAATTATTATTATCATTATGGTTAGTAATTAGGGAGTGCCAATATGTATGATATTTAAAAAAATAAATTAGATCATTTTAATATAAGATAATTAAATTAAACATTTCACACACGTAAGTCGATTTTAATCGCCGTCTCACTTCTTAAGGATATCCCTCAAGTTGCCTATGAATATTGGTTAAGTGGGGTGTATAAAGCAAGTCCCTCAAAAAGAAAATCATCAAAGTCCCTTATGGTTGCCTTTACGAATCAAGTCCCTTTCGAAAAATGATGATGGTCCCTTATATGTGCTTATTACACCCCACAATGGCCTTCAAAAATCCAATTGTCCCTCACATGTCCCTTAACATCTAAAGTAAGTACTACCTACTCCATTATAGTAGGGATAGTCTTACTAAAGGAAAGAATAAAGAATAAGAAAGACCTTTAAACATTAGGGTAGGTTACTCCTAGGTGCTTGCTCACTTCAAAACTGTTTCACACTTAAACAAATTTTCAATAAGTTTTCAAACAAGTTCTTAACACATCCTTACATGGATTATTTATTAACTATTCTGAAAATTTTCTATTCACACACTACAATTTCAAAACAATTCAAAAGTGAGCTTAAGTACCTAAGAGCCCATGGATAACCATGGATGAAAAGGGTGCTAACACCTTCCCTTTTCATAACCTACCCCCCGGACCCAAAATATTCTCTAAGGTCTTTCCTGTTCTTTTATAACCTTTCCTTATGGATAAAATAAAAGTCGGTGGCGACTCTTGCTATCCGCAACATTGTTTAAAGTCAGTTCTCCCACCGTGTTACAGAACTGGCGACTCTGCTGGGGATCTATTTAAGAGGGGTACCCTTAGGAATTAAGATCACTTTAAATTGTTTGCCTTGTTTGCTTTATTATTATATTGCTGGGGTGCTCTTATGTGTGAAAGGTCCTAACCCGAATCTAGTGTACCTTAGGTAAATGGCAATAGACCAAGGAAACTGTACGACGTATATCGATACGGTTGATCGGGTGGCCATAGTTAGTGCGA
The DNA here is from genome assembly GCA_963859935.3 of Lathyrus sativus. Taxonomy (NCBI): domain Eukaryota; kingdom Viridiplantae; phylum Streptophyta; class Magnoliopsida; order Fabales; family Fabaceae; genus Lathyrus; species Lathyrus sativus. Next base: position 9,157,102 of record CAWUDS030002219.1, on the reverse strand, counting down.
CTTCTTGGTTGGTGCTTATATTCCTTAAGTCAAGTTGAGGATAATATTGAGGCTGCCATATGTTGTCAATGCACTAACTGACTTTTAGAACCCTAGTTAACTCATCTTGGCCTTTAGAAAGTAGTGAGGTAACCGGTTTTGGTGCAGACTGAAGTTGGTTGACACTCGATGCTACGCTCATTGAGATCTTAAACTTGGAGGGTTTTGGTTGGCAAGTAAGTTGCCTTCTGAACAACCACCCTTGTGAAGGATCAATGATATTGAGATCCCTTAGAACCTGGTTACTTTTGTAGGACAGGATGAACCATCTAACTTCAGGGGAGGGTACTTACCTTTAAACCTCATGCAAGCCTTTAAACCTAGGGCAATTGTGTGACTTGTTTGTGTGTGCCACATGTTTGTGATTGAACATAACATCATGACATCATCATGCATCATAAGCATATCATTTTCCCTAACCATTTCAAGGACCAAAGGATTTATCTTTGTTCTTTGTTGCAGGTCATGGCTTCTGCTCGTAGAAACACCATCAGGATCAACTTTGTAGGGATACCTGCTAAGCTCAAGGAGTTGGTTTCCCTAGTGCCTGATCATTCCCAGTTCAACAAGAGACATGGTCACTTATTGGATCTAGTTACTTCAGGGTTCAGTGAAGACATGATGAGTGTGCTGTTTCAGTTCTTTGACCCTAAGCACCATTGCTTTACATTTCCTGATTATCAGCTGGTTCCAACCATGGAGGAGTTCTCTAAACTTCTGGGTATACCTGTTCTTGATCAGAAGCCATTCACAGGCTTAGAGAAGGAGCTTAAACCAGAAGTTATTGCTGCAGCTCTACATCTGAAGAAGTCTGACATTGTTCTAGAGACGAGAAGTGGAGTTAAAGGTATTCTTGCCAAGGTATTAGTGGATAAAGCTCAAATGTTCTTGAAGGCTATGAGCTACGATGCTTTTGAGGAGATCTTAGCCTTATTGATTTATGGCTTAGTGTTGTTCCCCAATCCTGATCAGTTCATAGACGTTCATGCCATCAACATATTCCTGAGTCACAATCCAGTGCCTACCTTACTTGGAGACATCCTACATTCTCTTCACACCCGTACTACAAGGGCAAGAGGAACTTTGATGTGCTGCCTACCTTTACTTTCTAGGTGGTTTATTTCTCACCTTCCTCGCTCAGTAATGAAGAATGAGCAAGGGTTCAGATGGTCCAAGAGGATCATGTCACTTTCTCACTCAGACATCCATTGGTGCTCCAGATCTATGGAGAATGTCACCATCATTGACCGTTGTGGGGAGTTTCCTAATGTGCCACTTCTAGGCATAAGAGGAGGCATCACCTACAACCCATCTCTAGCTTTACGACAGTTTGGTTACGCCCGGAGCGATGGTCCACATGACATGTTGATTCAGGGCATTGTGTTTGATTACGACAACGATCTTCAGGGTTACCGTCAGAGATTCATACGAGCTTGGGGAAAGGTAAACAGGATTGACAGCAAGACACTGGAGCCTAAGTACACTATTCCTATGGAGGCTTATCTCAGATGGGTACGATCTCGTGCTCAGACACTCATGATGCCATATCCTGCCGTCCTACCAGTTACCATGGAACCTGTTGCTGAAGGAGACACAGCTTATACCATCCTTCACCCAGACATGCCTACTGATATGGAAGACTAGCAGAGATCATGGATCCAACTGAAAGAGCAAAGGGATACTTTCGAGGCTCATTACAAAGCAAGCCAAGCAAGGATCCTAGAGCTAACAAAGCTACTTCATGAGGAACGAAACCTCAACTCATACCTCAACACAAAGAGGAAGCGTCCATGGGAGACTTAAAACCCCATCTTTTGTACTTATTTCGTTTTCATTTTTTGTAAGCCTAAAAGGCAAAACAAGTTATTACTAATAAAAAGTTACTTTCTTGTTTGTTTAAGCAAATTTAAATCCTGCGGTCCTTGAAAACATTGCATATGCATTCCCATATCATTGCATCACAGGGTTATAATTGTGCACAGGTTTCTCATCTTCTCGCTGTTTATTTCAGCAATGGCTCTTGAACAATCAGTTAAGGATCTTCAGGCACAGAATGCACAGTTCCAAGAGCTGATCCTAAACCTATCCAAGGGGCAGGATGAATTGAAGACACTGCTGGCCAAGAAGACTAAGAAAGCTAGAAGGTCTGCTGGGTTGCTCAACATGGGAAGAAGATTCAAAGGTCCTGACAAGACCAAGGAACAGGTTGAAGACTATGAATCTGAAGAGTCTGAGCAGGAGAGAGGCAGTCTCCACAACACTATGGGGGACTCTGATTCTGAGGCTAACTACTACCATGAGCCTAACGAAGACAAATTCAAGATGCTGGTGGATAGAATGGATGCTATGGATGGCTCCTCTGATCATTACCACTCCTGGTCCTATTCCTTATACATCTGACAAAGCTGTACCTTGGCACTATGGGTCTGACGTTTACATCCATGGTGTTAAGCAAGAGCCTTTACCTGATGTGCCTGTTGACATTGATAATATTGCTGGATCTAGCAAGATCACTCGTAGTGGAAGAGTCTTCTCTCCTCCAGTTGCTTCTAAGAGTGCAGTTACTCCTGCTGTTACTTCCACCACTGATGCTCGGGGCAAGGGTCCTGTTATTGAGCCTGTATCTACTGATGTGCCAGCTGTTGATGACCTCTCTAAGCAGATGGAAGAAGTATTGAAAATCATTCGCAAGAGTGATTATGATATTGTTGATCAGCTGGGGCATACTCCCTCAAAGATTTCTATGCTCTCCCCGTTATTATGTTCTGAGGCTCATGCCAAGTCATTGATCAAGTTTCTAAAGATGGCTCATGTACCCAGTGCAATTTCTGTGGACCAGTTTGAGAATTGTGTTGCTCACCTGACCTATGACAACGGGTTAGGATTTTCTGATGCTGACTTGACCCCTGCCAAGAGGGATCATAACAGGGCCTTGCATATTTCAATTGAATGCAGGGGCACTACCCTGTCTCATGTGCTGATAGACAATGGTTCCTCTCTGAATGTGTTGCCTAAGGAAGTCCTGAACAAGCTGAGTCCTGAAGATACGGTATTGAAGCCCAGTAATATTGTGGTAAAGGCTTTTGATGGTTCTAGAAGAGTAGTGCATGGGGAAATTGATCTTCCAATCAAGGTTGGCTCTCAGGTGTTTACTGCTACATTCTATGTGATGGATATTCGTCCTTCGTACTCATGTCTGCTTGGTCGTCCCTGGATCCATGGGGCAGGTGCTGTGACCTCCACATTACATCAAAAGTTGAGATATCCGGTGAATGGAAAAGTTGTTACTGTCTTTGGAGAGGAAGAATACTTTGTCAGCCATGTAAACACTTTCAACTTGGAGGCATGGATTTTTCCTACTGTGGGTGCTGGACTCAATAATTGGACAACTGAAGATGTTATCCCTATCTCCTTTAGTCAGGAGTAAATACTATTACTGTGTTATGTTTTTAAATTTATAATTTCTGGAACAATTAAAACTTTCAAGCCATGTGCCTTACCCGGGGCACAATGGTGTGCTTGTTACGGGTTGTCATCTCATTTGCATACTTCATTCGATAAAATCAGTGGACGTTTCGTTTTCGTAAATATTGTGTTCCTTGTCTTTCTTTTTCTTTTATTTTTGCTTTATTAGCTATGTGTTCTTACACACACCCACGTCACTAAAATGCCGATCCTCATCCACTCTGGATCCAATTGATAACAGTTCTACTATTGCCAATTACAATTTCGAGAATCCGATCTATCAAACTGAAGACGGAAACGAGGACGATTGTGAAATATCTGTAGGGCTTGCTAGGTTGTTACAACAAGAAGAGAAAGCTATACAGCCACATGAAGAGCCAGTCGAAGTTGTGAATCTGGGAACTGAAGAAAACAGAAAAGAGGTCCAGATAGGGGCTGATTTAGACAACACTGCTCAGCATAAGAATGCAGGGGCAACATATCAGCGTGCTATGGTGGCTTTGTTTCATGATATGATTCATCATGAGATAGAGGTATATGTGGATGATATGATAGCCAGGTCTCAGAATGAAGAACAACATCTTGATCATCTGCACAAGTTGTTTGAGAGGTTGAAGAAATACAGGTTGAGATTAAATCCAAACAAGTGTACTTTTGGAGTTAGATCTGGAAAGCTCCTGGGTTTCATTGTCAGTGGAAAAGGTATTGAAGTGGATCCTGCAAAAGTGAAAGCTATACGAGAGATGCCAACTCCCCGTACTGAGAAGGAGGTTAGAGGTTTCTTGGGACTACATTGCAAGATTTATTTCCCAATTAACTACCATCTGTGAGCCAATCTTCAAGTTGTTGAAGAAAGATCAGGTGATGGAATGGAATGATGAGTGCCAGACTGCCTTTGATGAAATCAAGAGATATTTGCTAGAACCTCCAATTTTAATGCCACCAGTTGATGGAAGACCCTTGATTATGTATTTAACAGTATTAGACAACTCAATGGGGTGTGTATTGGGGCAACATGACGAGTCTGGTCGAAAAGAGCAGGCAATATACTACCTTAGCAAAAAGTTTACCGACTGTGAAACAAAATACTCACTGCTCGAGAAAACTTGCTGCGCTTTGGCACGGGCTGCTCGCCGACTAAGACAGTATATGTTGACCCATACTACCTTGTTGATTTCAAAGATGAATGGGGCAGTTGAAGCTGCTAATAAGAACATTAAGAAGATTGTACAGAAGATAACTGTTACTTACAAGGATTGGCACGAGATGTTACCATTTGCTCTGCATGGTTATCGTACTACAATACGTACTTCAACCGGGGCAACCCCATTCTCCTTGGTCTATGGTATGGAAGCAGTTCTGCCTATTGAAGTTCAGATCCCCGCCTTGAGAATTATGAAGGATGCAGGCTTGGATGAAGATGAGTGGATTCAGACTCGACTTGACCAGATAAATTTGATTGATGAGAAAAGGTTAGCAGCAGTTTGTCATGGCCAGATGTACCAGAAACGGATGATCAAAGCTTTTAACAAGAAGGTTAAGCCAAAGGTATATCAGGCTGGTGACTTGGTAATCAAGCGTATCATATTACCACAGGGTGATCCTAGGGGCAAGTGGACTCCAACATATGAGGGACCATTTGTAGTCAAGACAGTGTTCTCAGGAGGTGCCATGATATTGACTACAATGGATGGTGAAGACTTCCCACAACCTGTAAACGCAGACATAGTTAAAAAATACTACGCATAAAAAGAGACCCGCTAGGTTGACAGGCCTAGGCAAAAATAAGGGCATCCCGGCAAACCAAAAGGGTTTGGGCAAAAATTAGGGATATATATATAAAAAGATGTACACCCGGCAAGTCGAAAACCTGAAAAGGCGGCTTGGGCAAAAAAGGGTATCCCGGTGGATTGAAAACCTGAAAGGGCAATCCAGGCAAAAGTTAGGGATTAAAGCGTATGACTATGTCTCGTTTGGATCACTCATGAAACTGCAACCAGTTGTACTACTTACTCAAGCTCAAACAGATAAAGCTCAATCCAATCGTTTCCGTCTCAACAGCAAGAAGATGAGATACTTGAGGGGCAATAGTAGAATTGAAACTCAATAGGATTATTTCCCACATAGCTGATTCTTTTTGTAAAACTTCATGACAAAATTCTCTTACTAGGGTTTATGTCTCCTTGTACACACTTACCCGTGTATGGGTCACTTTTGATATAAATAAATTCCATCTTTTGAATCCAGATTTACTTTTACCCTATTTACATAAAGCGAAACGTCCATTGGTTGTGTTTGAATGTATGTATGCCTTTGAATACGATTGATGTTTACCAGAAATGCATGTATGCTTTTAATATGATTGATGTTTACCAGAATGCATGAAAATGCAGTAATTAGTACTTACTAAGGACGAACGAGGGAAGGATTTCAACGAAGCTTCGCCGGTTCATCTTTACAAGGCAGTTACAAACCATCAGTAGGACTAATCCATTTTCACAAAGTCTAATCTCCCCTGGAATTTATATCCATCTCTTTTATCCTCATACGGATATACGGGAAATTACTTTCCAATAAGGGCACGATGAACGAAGACGGGATGTTATACTTATCCTACTATCAAACGAAAACGAAGGTTATCTATACCCTACTGTCCCCAACAACGGGAGGTTATCTATACCTTGTTATCCCCAACAATGGGAGGTTATCTATACCTTGTTATCCCCAGCAGACGGAGGGTTATGTATTCTTCAACAACGAATCGGGATTTATTTTCCTTGGCCAGCAGTTGTTATACAAGGATATCCAGACACTTCCAGCAGTGTCATATCATACATGCATCATTTACATCATACCATAACATATATGTCTATAGTACATTACCTAAGTGCATCATGTCATACATGCATACATAAAGCATAAACTAATGTTGTTATACAGAATGCTACCTTGTTTTCAGGTTAATTATCCAACAAACAAGCTTATGATCTTTGGGACTGCTTTATTGTAACCTTAGGGTTACTTTATCCTCCTGATGAGCTTCTTATTACTTTGGGACTGCTTTATTGTAACCTCAGGGTTATTTTATCCTCCTGATAGCCTCTCATGACTTCAAGACTGCTTTAGAGCTACTGATTGCTCTATCCTCCTGAAATCATCCTATTACTTCAAGACTGCTTTAGAGCTATTCATTGCTCTATCCTCATGAGGTCATATTACTACTTCAAGACTGCTTTAGAGCTATTGATTGCTCTATCCTCCTGAAGCCGTCTAATTATTTCAAGACTGCTTTAGAGTTATCCATTGCTCTATCCTCCTGAAATTACATTATTATTTCAAGACTGCTTTAGAGTATTCATTGCTCTATCCTCCTGAAATTACATTATTATTTCAAGACTGCTTTAGAGCTATTCATTGCTCTATCCTCCTGAAATCATTACTTCAAGACTGCTTTAGAGCTATTGATTGCTCTATCCTCCTGAAGACATATCACGTTATTATTTCAAGACTGCTTTAGAGTATTCATTGCTCTATCCTCCTGAAATTACATTATTATTTCAAGACTGCTTTAGAGCTATTCATTGCTCTATCCTCCTGAAATCATTACTTCAAGACTGCTTTAGAGCTATTGATTGCTCTATCCTCCTGAAGACATATCACGTTATTATTTCAAGACTGCTTTAGAGCTATTCATTGCTCTATCCTCCTGAAATCATTATTTCAAGACTGCTTTAGAGTATTCATTGCTCTATCCTCCTGAAATTACATTATTATTTCAAGACTGCTTTAGAGTTATCCATTGCTCTATCCTCCTGAAATTACATTATTATTTCAAGACTGCTTTAGAGCTATTCATTGCTCTATCCTCCTGAAATCATTACTTCAAGACTGCTTTAGAGCTATTGATTGCTCTATCCTCCTGAAGACATATCACGTTATTATTTCAAGACTGCTTTAGAGTATTCATTGCTCTATCCTCCTGAAATTACATTATTATTTCAAGACTGCTTTAGAGCTATTCATTGCTCTATCCTCCTGAAATCATTACTTCAAGACTGCTTTAGAGCTATTGATTGCTCTATCCTCCTGAAGACATATCACGTTATTATTTCAAGACTGCTTTAGAGCTATTGATTGCTCTATCCTCCTGAAGCCATCTAATTATTTCAAGACTGCTTTAGAGTTATCCATTGCTCTATCCTCCTGAAATTACATTATTATTTCAAGACTGCTTTAGAGTTATCCATTGCTCTATCCTCCTGAAATTACATTATTATTTCAAGACTGCTTTAGAGCTATTCATTGCTCTATCCTCCTGAAATCATTACTTCAAGACTGCTTTAGAGGTATTCATTGCTCTATCCTCCTGAAGACATATCACATTATTATTTCAAGACTGCTTTAGAGCTATTGATTGCTCTATCCTCCTGAAGACATATCACATTATTATTTCAAGACTGCTTTAGAGCTATCCATTGCTCTATCCTCCTGAAATCATTACTTCAAGACTGCTTTAGAGCTATTGATTGCTCTATCCTCCTGAAGATATATCACATTATTATTTCAAGACTGCTTTAGAGTATTCATTGCTCTATCCTCCTGAAATTACATTATTATTTCAAGACTGCTTTAGAGCTATTCATTGCTCTATCCTCCTGAAATCATTACTTCAAGACTGCTTTAGAGTTATTGATTGCTCTATCCTCCTGAAGACATATCACGTTATTATTTCAAGACTGCTTTAGAGCTATTCATTGCTCTATCCTCCTGAAATCATTACTTCAAGACTGCTTTAGAGTATTCATTGCTCTATCCTCCTGAAATTTACATTATTATTTCAAGACTGCTTTAGAGCTATTCATTGCTCTATCCTCCTGAAATCATTACTTCAAGACTGCTTTAGAGCTATTGATTGCTCTATCCTCCTGAAGACATATCACGTTATTATTTCAAGACTGCTTTAGAGCTATTCATTGCTCTATCCTCCTGAAATCATTACTTCAAGACTACTTTAGAGCTGTTGATTGCTCTATCCTCCTGAAGCCATTCTATTACTTCAAGTCTGCTTTAGAGCTATTGATTGCTCTATCCTCCTGAAGCCATTATTACTTCAAGACTGCTTTAGAGCTATTGATTGCTCTATCCTCCTGAGGTACGATTTATCACTTCAAGACTGCTTTAGGGTTATCATTATTGATCGCTCTATCCTCATGAAGACATGCTGTTACATCAGTATTACTCCAGACTCCTGACAGCTCTCATTATACTACTGAAGAACTTTCCCCTAGTGGCATCTTTAAGCCCACTCAATCATGTTCAACAACCATCAATATCACTCCATGCACTGGTGAGTGCAAATTTTTGGGCTTTTGTGTTCAATCCCCTTCAACCTTCCAGGTTACGACTGGCAAATATACCAATCTAACCCCTCAGGTTTCAGAAAATTGAACAGGGGGCAGCTGTTGCACCCCAAAATTTGCCCTCACAATACAAGACTTTGTGTTCCAAGAAGGTTCACAAGGTTCACAAAATTCACAATTGGTCAGAAGAGTTGACAATTCCCTCAGACAATGCACCTCCTAAGTAGTGCATCCAAAACTAGGGTTTTGACTTTAATCAGGCTAAATGGACTTCCAAGACTTCAAGTGAGCTTCATAACATCTTATATGTGTATAAGAACCCCCATGTCAAGTTTCAAGACTTTTCTCAAAAGTTTGCTCAGTCAGATGATCAGATAAGTCAAAAACAGTCAATGCAGTTAAAAGGTCAAACTGAGGTCAACTGTGGTCAAACCAAAGTCAAACTTCATGATTTTTTTTTTTTTGCCAACATCAAAGAGAGGTTGGGTGAGAAATATTATCATAATAACTGTAATACCCCAAATTTTGCCCTAAGATTTGTCGTCGCATTTCATTGCATTTAATCAATTACTAACAAATTTGTGTAGTCGTTTGACTTTTTGCAGGTAAATATCATATGGCATGCATTTTTTTTCTAAAAAATAAAAATGGCACAATTGGCAGGAGGACATGTGTAAGGAGTTATGAGTATGAGAGGTTGAGAGTTCGAATCTCACCTTTGTCATTTTTTTTGTTTTTATTATTTTTACTCTAAATTTTTCTATCTTTCATTAAAAAAATAACAAAAATAGTTTTTTATTATTATTTAATTATTATTTTCGTATTTTAATTAAATCATTTTTTAAAATATTATTTTTTTCACTTTTTTCTAAATTATTCATAAAAATACCCAAAAAATCATAAAATAAAAAATATTGAAAAAAATTTTGTTCTTTTTATAATATTTTTTATTTTAGGAATCAATAGGATTATTAGTTTTTATTTTAAGTTTATTTTAATTATTTTAAATTATTTAAATTTTATTTTTTCTTAACTAATTATTTAGTTTGGGCTTTAAAATGGGCTTTAGGGACATTATTGACAATTTGGTGTTAACCCTAATTTGTTCCCTATATATACATGTGTTGCCTTGTTGGAAAAAAAGGAGGAGAGAATGAAAAAAACCTAAGAGGAGTGAGTGCCGTTGGCCGTTATTTAGTTTTCTTCTTCATCCATTACTATTGTTTCTTTTTCTTCATCGTTTACCGTTATTTCTTTTCCTTCATCTATTACTGTTGTTTCTTTTTCTTCATCTTTTACCGTTATTTCTTTTTCTTCATCTATTACCGTTATTTCTTTTTCTTTATCTATTACTGTTGCGTTTATATATATATATAATTTTTAAATTGTTAGAGTTTATATATATAAGATTTTTGATCGAATTATGTCGATACGATGTTTGCACATTTGTGTGCATGACGCGTGACATTTGTGTTAGTTCGATCTGGTTGCGATGATCGCATTTTTGTGTGAGCAATAATACTATTTTTTGCTTAATTTCTTTTTCTTTGCGATAAATTTTGTTTCGTCCGATTTAGATCTGGTTGCGATGAGCGCATTTCTGCGTTAGCAACATTATTTATTATTATTATTATTATTATTATTATTTATTATTATTATCATTATTATCATTATTATTATTATTGTTATCATTAATTTATTAAAATTTGTTGTAATATAAAAATCTGTTTTTTAAAATAAATGACATTAACATCTTTTTTCCAAATTAATATGAAAACCTAATTTTAATTTTCTATATGATTCTATGTATATATTTATTATAATTCTTGTAAATTTTTGTAAATAAAATTAAACCTTATAAATACTTAATGTAAAATTTTGGTGAATGTGATTATTGATTAGTTAAAATTTGTTTTCATCATAATGTGTAAATATTTTTCTTAATAATTGTTAATATATAATTAGAGATAATTAAATTTTTGTAAATGATTAAGAAATTTATAATTATGTTATATTTAGAACTTTATATTATAGTAATTATTTAATCATTTATGTTTCTAAATAAAAATCAAATCTTATGATATTTAGAACTTTATATTATAGTAATTATTTAATCATTTATGTTTCTAAATAAAGATCAAATCTTATGATATTTAGAACTTTATATTATAGTAATTATTTAATCATTTATGTTTCTAAATAAAAATCAAATCTTATGTTTAATCACGTTATTAATTAATTATTATTGCTAATCATATTTTGTTGCTTATTATTATTTTGAAATTTCTATCTTATTATTTTTTCTAACTTTGTCTATTTTTCTCATTATTATTGTTTCAACTAATTATTTTCACTAACTTTATATTTATACTAACCTTATTTAATTTTTCTTATTATTTACTAACCCTAATATTTTATTTGCTTATTTGTTATTTTTTTATTTATTATAATTTTGTAATTGCCTCTTGGATGTAAATTGTAATCATTTAATTATTATTATCATTATGGTTAGTAATTAGGGAGTGCCAATATGTATGATATTTAAAAAAATAAATTAGATCATTTTAATATAAGATAATTAAATTAAACATTTCACACACGTAAGTCGATTTTAATCGCCGTCTCACTTCTTAAGGATATCCCTCAAGTTGCCTATGAATATTGGTTAAGTGGGGTGTATAAAGCAAGTCCCTCAAAAAGAAAATCATCAAAGTCCCTTATGGTTGCCTTTACGAATCAAGTCCCTTTCGAAAAATGATGATGGTCCCTTATATGTGCTTATTACACCCCACAATGGCCTTCAAAAATCCAATTGTCCCTCACATGTCCCTTAACATCTAAAGTAAGTACTACCTACTCCATTATAGTAGGGATAGTCTTACTAAAGGAAAGAATAAAGAATAAGAAAGACCTTTAAACATTAGGGTAGGTTACTCCTAGGTGCTTGCTCACTTCAAAACTGTTTCACACTTAAACAAATTTTCAATAAGTTTTCAAACAAGTTCTTAACACATCCTTACATGGATTATTTATTAACTATTCTGAAAATTTTCTATTCACACACTACAATTTCAAAACAATTCAAAAGTGAGCTTAAGTACCTAAGAGCCCATGGATAACCATGGATGAAAAGGGTGCTAACACCTTCCCTTTTCATAACCTACCCCCCGGACCCAAAATATTCTCTAAGGTCTTTCCTGTTCTTTTATAACCTTTCCTTATGGATAAAATAAAAGTCGGTGGCGACTCTTGCTATCCGCAACATTGTTTAAAGTCAGTTCTCCCACCGTGTTACAATGGGTCTCGAAGAAGCTATTGATTTGAGGATCAAGAATCTCGATGTATATGGCGATTCCGCGCTAGTTGTGAATCAAATCAAGGGAGAATGGGAAACTCGTCAACCTAATTTGGTTCCTTACATGAATTATGCAAGGAGGTTGTTACCTTTCTTCGAAAAAGTGGAGTTTCATCATGTGCCGCGAGCGGAGAATCAGATGGCAGACGCTCTGGCAACGTTGTCTTCGATGTGCAAGGTTAATTTTTGGAATGAAGCTCCCAAAATAGTTATTTCCCGCCTTGATAGACCCGCTTTCATATTCGCCATTGAGGAGGCCTACGATGGCAAGCCGTGGTATTTTGACATCCATAATTTCCTTAAGAACCAAGAGTATCCAACCGGGGCATCCAGTCGAGATAAGAAGACTCTAAGGAGATTGTCTGGCAATTTCTGTCTAAATAAGGATGGTGTGCTTTATAGAAGACACCATGATTTGGTGCTGTTGAGATGCGGTGGATGAAAAAGAAGAAAATCGGCTTATGGAGGAAGTCCACGAGGGTACTTTTGGTACGCATGTTGGTAGACATGCCATGTCTCGAAAGTTGTTGCGAGCTGGGTGTTATTGGCTTACAATAGAGTCAGATTGTTTCAAATTCGCAAAAAAATGTCATAAATGTCAGATCTATGCCGATAAAATTCATGTGCCACCGTGTCCTTTGAATGTAATGTCATCTTCATGGCCCTTTTCCATGTGGGGCATTGATATGATTGGAAATATTGAGCCTACTGCATCCAATGGATACTGTTTCATCCTAGTAGCCATCGACTATTTCACCAAATGGGTCAAAGCAGCTTCTTACGCCAACGTCACCAAGCAAGTTGTGGCCCGGTTCATCAAAAGGGACATCATCTGCCGATATGGAATACCTGAAAGGATCATTACTGATAATGGATCTAACCTGAATAACAAGATGATGAAAGATTTGTGCCAGAACTTCAAGATTGAACATCACAATTCATCCCCCTATCGTACGAAGATGAATGGCGTGGTCGAGGCAGCTAATAAAAATACCAAGAAGATTGTGCAGAAGATGGTTGTGACCTACAAAGATTGGCACGAGATGTTGCCATGTGCTTTACATGGATATCGCACCTCGGTGCGTACTCCAACTGGGGAAACTCCCTTCTCGTTGGTGTATGGTATGGAAGATGTCCTGCCACTAAAAGTTGAGATACCTTCCTTGAGAGTTCTGGCTGACATCCAACTAGATGAAGCAGAATGGGTGAAGAACAGGTTGAATCAGCTCAGTTTGATGGATGAGAAAAGGTTGGCGTCCATCGCATACGGTCGTCTATACCAAAGCAGGATGAAGAAAGCCTTCGATAAGAAGATACGTCCTCGAAGCTTTCAGGAAGGTGATTTAGTGTTGAACCAGATTCTCCCACCACAGAACGATCACAGAGGCAAATGGACTCCTAATTACGAAGGTCTGTATGTTGTAAGGAAAGTTTTCTCCGGAGGAGCCTTACTACTTTCGACTATGGATGGTGAAGACTTCACGTCCCCTGTAAACGCAAACGCAGTCATAAAATCTTTGCACAAAAAGACCCGCTGGAAAGAAAATGAAAATCCAGGCAAATATGGGGCATCCAGCGAACCATAAAAGAATAGGTTCGGGCAAAAATTAGGGATAAAAAGAAAAAGATGTAAACCCGCAAAGTTGAAAACCTGAAAAGGCGACTTTGGCAAAAATGGGTATCCCGGTGAATTGAAAACCCGCAAGGGTGATTCAGGCAAAAGTTAGGGATTTGAAAAGCAAACAACCGCGATCTGCGTATTGGTCTTCAGAACATAGTAGATTATGAGAGAACCCGCGGGAAATTGTTCAAATAAATCTCTTCCGAAGACGAAGCATCAGAAAAGCATCGAAGTCATGCGAGTCATAGGTGAGTCATCCCATGGTGGTTGTCTGTACCACATTGCCGACATTTTGTATATCTTTGTGCATTTCTTATTTGTCCTTGGCGAAACTTTCTCATTTCAGGAGTTGCATCCTTTGTAAACTTGCCTACTTTCAGGCCGTTT
>CAWUDS030002219.1:9125277-9142375 GCA_963859935.3 Lathyrus sativus | reverse complement strand
GTGTCGAGACCACACACACTACAGTGAGTATCCTGACACTCGGAGAGGAAGAAGTCTACACTCAATCCTCTCTCTTTAGTTTAATACCAAGAGAAATTTATCCTTTATTGTGAAAAGAATTTTGAAAATGCACTTGGTACAGGACCGAGGTTTTTTAGGAGAAAAGGGTGACGAATACAAGCGTCTTCGTATTGAAAGACGAATGTCGAGACCACACACTCTACAGTGAGCGTCCTGACACTCGGAGAGGAAGAAGTCTACACTCAATCCTCTCTCTTTAGTTCAATACAAAGAGAGCTCAATTCCTCTATTGAAGAGATTTTTGAGAAGATACGAGAGAGATAGGAGATGGATATAAACAGGATACAGATAATATACAAGATACGTAACCAACAGTCCACCAATTAAGATTTTATGGTTTTGATATTATTAAGTTTTTTGAGAAAATGTACAGATAAAAGGGGTTAGATGACAATATGCACATTATGACAATATGAAGTATGAACGATGATGGTTATATGAACAAGATAATGTCAAGAAAAAACATAAACAAAAAAAAAATGTGCGGAAATATAAAACAATGAAGTATTAACAGAATATTAAAGTCGGGAGTTAGTAATCGGTGAAATGGAGGAGGTCAAAAAAATCTGAATCTCGTCTTAATCGCAAACTTTAAGTTAATTTAATCGAAGGGAACCTCTCGCGATCTCAAAGTAAAGAAAATGATCCAAATGGTCATTCTCCTTAGATTTGAAATAACGGAGGTTTCACATCCTCGAGGATTAACGTTTGACAAATCGGAGACTTCATTGGTTCAAAAATAAAAATTGGAATAAAATGTCCAATGATATAAGAAAAAGTCAAAAATCTAACTTCTAGACAAATATGTTCAAAATCCTTAGAAAAAAAAGAATTAGAAATATATATGTTTGCAAAACTTAAGACTAATTAGAAAAATACTATATTTATGGTTTAATAAAAACTATATATATATATATATATATATATATATATATATATATATATATATATATATATATATATATATATATATATATATATATATATATATATATATATATATATATATATATATATATATATATATATATATATATATATTTATATATATATATATATATATATATATATATAATATATATATATATTTATATATATATATAATATATATATATATTTTGTTTAGAAACAAAACATATTTACAAACTAAGAAAATTAAAATTTGTTTCCAAAAACGAGATAAATAAATAAAAGAAACTGTTGGGATCATTATGGGCCCAAAGAAAGACACGGCTAACCAAATTTAAGGGAACAAATAATCATTCAGTCCCCACATGATCCAACACTAAACGGGAAAAAAAATGAAAACAAAGCCAAGAAATAAAAACTCCATTTTCTGTCCCAACCTTTCCTTTCGTATACTCTCTTTGCTTTTGTTGTTCTAAAATGAAGGGAAGTTCTGCGAAAATGATGAATATTGAAGATTTACGGTTTCTATTGGTGGCGAGGAAATGGGTTTGTTCGAAATGGCAGAAGAGGGTTGAAGGAATGGGTGTCCGAAAATGCGTTTTTGTGAAGGTTAGGTGAGAATAGATGAAGAAGAAATGGGTTTCGGAATTTTGTGTGGGGTTGGTTCGTTTTACTGATTTTTGAAGTTTGTTTTGATTTTCTGGAAATGGTGAAGTTGGAAGAGGTTTGAATTTGGAATGGGCTTTGAGGGCTTCGTTGAGTTCACGGTGGTTGGAGGAGTAGTGGTTATTTGGAGTGATGGAGGAAGGAATCTGGGTTTTGCAGGTTTCGTGAATGGAAGTTTGAGAGGTGTGGATGGGTCGCGAGTTGCTTTGCTCGAATGGATTTCGAAGAGACGATGGAGGCCGTGATGGTTAGACGGTGAGGATGTTTCAGAACTAGGTTTTGATGTTGGTGAAGCTTGCGAATGGGTTTGAGATGGTGGTTTGAAGTTTGGAGAAGATGTTGTGGGTGGTTAATGGGTTTTGCTCATCATCATTTTCAAAGACGAAGTTGAATGATGATAATGATGATGAACTGGGTTTTCAAGGATGAAGTTGAATGATGATGAACATGGTAGGGGGTGAGGGCGGCTAGGTTTTCGTGTGTCCAAAGAAAGTGATGATGAATAGTACATTATATACTAGAATATCGACACGTGGCGTCTGCTTTTGGTTTTTTTACTGATTAATTTTCACTTAATTTGTTGATTAGTCAATAATGCTGACTCTAACACACTAATCCCAATTAATACAATCTACTCTAATAACTAATTAAATAACACTAATAATAATTAATCCTAATAATATTAAAAATGATTAACTTTAATTAATAAACTTATTTCTAAACAACAAATACTAAAAAACTATTTAATAAAATATTCTATAAAAAAACTAATAAAAATAATAATAATAATAAATTTAACAAAATCTAATCTCTATTTTCTATTTAAAACAAAATATTCTAAACCATTTAAAATCCTAACAATAAAAAGAACTTAATAAAAAGAGAGTTTTAAGTCTAAAGTTCTAAAAAAAAAACTATTTAAAAAAAAATCTAGTAAAATCTATTTTAAAAAAGAAACTATATTGTACTACTAATTCTAGAACTAATTTAATAAATCCTATAAAAAGAAAATAAAGCAGAAATAGAAATAAAAATACAAAATACCATGGAAAAAGAAACGGAAAAGCGGGGCGAACACTGAAATGCGCTGAGACTATCCGCACAGAATGAATCACAAGAAGAGAGCGACTTTCGCTTGATTTTGACATGGAACTTCTCATTTGCATTGATTTGAATTGTCTAAATGCGAGTAAAGCGGTTGTAATCCTGATAAATTCAATTCAGCTGATAACACTGGAAGGATGTGACATAAATGATATGCAGATGAAAACGAAGCAAAAGCCAGTCAAAGCTAGAAAAAAGGGTGGGGAAATTTTAGGGTGTGACAATTGCTGGAGCTTCATTCTAGAAATTCACTTTATACATGGATGCTAATGTAGCCAAAGCGTCTGCCATCTGATTTTCAGCCCTCGGTACATGATAAAACTCAACCCTATCAAAGAAAGGCAATAATCTCCTTGCATAGTTCTTGTAAGGTACTAGGTTGGCCTGGCGAGTCTCCCACTCTCCTTTAATTTGGTTGACGACCAATGCCGAATCACCATACACATCCAGATTCTTGATTTTCAAATCGATAGCCTCCTCTAAACCCATTATGCATGCTTCATATTCATCCTCATTGTTCGTGCAAGCAAATGTCAATTGGACGGTGAACGGTATGTGCGAACCTTGAGGGGTTGTAATAATTGCCCCGATTTCGTTGCCGTACGAATTGACAGCACCGTCAAAAACCAATTTCCATTGAGACCCAACTTCTGGACCCTCATCAGGTAGAGGCTCATCACAATCCTTCATCCTCAAAAAGATTATATCTTCATCAGGAAACTCAAATCTCATAGGTTGACAATCCTCAATAGACTGTTCATCCAGATACTCTGACAATACACTCCCTTTAATAGCTTTTTGGGAAACATATTGAATGTCGTATTCTGTCAGAACCATCTGCCATCTAGCAATTCTTCCAGAAAGTGCCTGCTTCTCAAACACATATTTAATCAGATTCATCTTTGAAATCAACATGGTTGTGTGATTTAACATGTATTGCCTCAAACGCTTAGCCTCCCAAGTAAGTGCACAACATGTTTTCTCCAGCATTGAGTACCTCGACTCACAATCGGTGAACTTTTTACTCAAGCAATAAATAGCATGTTCTTTTCTACTTGTCTCGTCGTGTTGACTGAGTACACAACCCATTGAATTCTCAAGAGCTGTGAGATACATTATCAGGGGTCTCCCTGCAACCGGAGGCATTAATATTGGAGGTTCCTGCAAATATTCTTTTATTTTCTCAAATGCCCTTTGACAGTTTTCATTCCAGACGACCACTTGATCTTTCTTTAGCAATTTGAATATTGGTTCACAAGTGGCTGTAAGATGAGATATGAACCTTGCAATGTAATTCAATCTCCCCAGGAAACCACAAACCTCTTTTTCTGTTTTCGGCTCAGGCATTTCTTGTATGCCTTTTATTTTGGCAGGATCTACCTCAATTCCTTTTTCACTGACAATGAACCCCAATAGCTTTCCTGACCTCACTCCGAAAGTGCACTTGTTTGGATTCAACCTCAACCTGAATTTCTTTAACCTCTCAAATAGCTTCAAAAACTTGACCAAATGTCCTTCCTCCGTCTGTGACTTCGCAATCATGTCATCGACATACACTTCGATCTCATGATTAATCATATCATGAAAGAGAGTCACCATTGCCTGCTGGTAAGTTGCCCCTGCATTTTTCAATCCAAAAGGCATAACTTTGTAGCAAAAAGTCCCCTATGGTGTGATGAAAGTAGTTTTCTCCATGTCCTCTAGGGCCATTTTGATTTGGTTATACCCAGAGAAACCATCCATGAATGAAAACACCGAATACTGAGCTGTATTATCAACCAGAACATCAATATGAGGGAGTGATAAATCGTCCTTTGGGCTCGCTCTATTCAAATCCCGATAACCAATGCACATCCTAACCTTTCCATCTTTTTTAGGCACAGGAACAATGTTAGCGACCCACGGAAGGTAAGTGGTAACGGAAAGCAAACCAGCATCTAAATGCTTCTGAACTTCCTCTTTGATCTTGACTGCCATATTAGGTCTGGTTCTCCTCAACTTTTGCTTCACAGGTGGACATTCCTCTCGAAGAGGTAGACGGTGTACCACAATATCTATATCCAACTCAGGCATGTCTTGGTAAGACCAAGCGAAGATATCTCTATAATCACGGAGCATATCTACCAATCTTCTCTTGATATCGTCTTTCAATGCAGCCCTAACTCTGACTTCTTTCTTGTCATCCTCGGTACCCAGATTGATAACTTCAATATTCTCCTGATGAGGCAAAATGGTCCTTTCCTCCTATTTAAGTAGTCTGGTCAGTTCCTCAGGTAGGTCACAATCTTCATTAGTCTCTTATTTGGCTTGATAAATGGGATTATCAAAGTCATACGAAGTCATAGCCAAATTAGGATCGATGGTATCTGAGATGTACAACCTGCATGATTGATGTTTTATGTTGATCATGATATGTGAACAAACACAAAACACATTGCCATTTTTCTGTTTATAAAAGTGCATAAAAATAAAATAAGAAAAACAAAGATCACAAAATTTGAATGCAAAAGGACTTTTTTTTATTCATGATAAAGTTAAATGTCAGGAAAAAGAGCCCCACAACAAATTCACTACGCCTTGGGCAGAACGCAGGACCAAACATAATCAAAAAGGTGAAAATTTACGCTTTTGATGTGAATTGTATGATCTCCTCCACAGACCAATTGCAAAGCCTTTTCTCGGGGACACATGGACAAATCCAAGCATCCATATCATAATCACTGTCTCCTTCGTCATCCCCAATAGCATTGATCCGGTTGTAGATAACACCGCCACTGGTGAATTACACAGGTCCTCTGTACCTTGGAGTACTTTGAGAAGAATTGGATGGCTCATAACCCAAACCAAACTTATCTTGCTTGTTAGGAACATTGATAACTCGGCCCCACTCCTGCGAAGAACCGGATTCTACAATAGCGCGGGCCTCCTTAAACGAGGACATTGAAATCTATGGACTTTTGTCTTCTACAGGAGGCCTCTCCTGAATCTGTACTGTTTCAAAAGCCTGACACAACGTCTCATGAATCTCTCCATCTACTTCCATATACTTAAAGGATGACAGATGATTGATCATAATATCCTCCTCTCCACAGATTGTAAAACCTTCCCTTCCACCATATATTTTAACTTCTGATGCAAAGTCGAGGTGACTGCCCCAGTAGCATGTATCCAAGGTCGGCCAAGCAAACAACTATAGATCGGCTGGATGTCCATGATATAAAAGACTGCATCAAAAATCTTCGGTCCTTCCTGTTGGTAACGTGATCTCACCAAATACTGACCTCTTGGTTCCATCAAACGCCCTTACCACCAAATCACTTGGCGTGCAGATTAAGCCTTGAGTATCTAACTTCATTAGCGCCTTCTTCAGCAATACATTAAGTGAGGATCCTGTGTCGACTAGCACATGGGATAAAACAGCTACCCTGCACTCTATGGATATGCGCAGAGCATGGTTATGGTTTCTCCTAGAAGGAGTCAAGTCCAAGTCAGTAAAGCCCAACCCGTTACTAGCATTTACATGGGCCACCACTCCTTCCAATTGATTAACAGAATTCTCCTGTGGCACAAATGGCGTATTCAAGATCTTCAACAGAGCATTTATGTGCACCTCTGAGCACAACAACAGTGATAGGATAGAAATTTTAGACGATGTTTGATGCAAGTGATCTACGATCTTGTAGTCACTTTTACGAATAAGCCTCATAAATTCTTCAGTTTCTTTAGCCAAAGAGTCTTTCTCCCCTTGTTGTTGAACTTCTTCTTCTACCACAGCCTTCCCCTTTCCCTTATCAATAATATTCTGTGGCGAGGAGAAGATCCTGCCGCTTCTTGTGATGCCACCAGTACCCACTATGCTTTCCACAGAAGAACCTCCATAAGAAGAACTCACCAATTATTGCTTCTGACCATTACAAAATACTTCGGCCCCGTAATTCCACGAAATGGCCTTGGTGCTTTAATAAGGTACCAGTCCAGGAGTAGTAATAATCACTAGTGTTGGTCTTGCAGACGCTGAAATATTGATCGTTCGAAATGGGATAGATATAGTAGCAACTTCGTCCTCTTCATTATTCACTTCATTCTCCTCAATCACCCTATCAAATTGTACATAACCCTCGTCGATCATCTTCTGAATTCCTTTCTTCAACAAAAAACAACCCTCAGATCTTTCCTCACACTCTGAACAATTATCGGAACATCCTGGGAACACTCCCTTTCAACAATTTGACCTTCACCAAGCTCAACGGAGTCTTCAACTCCTCTACGTCAGTTATCAAAATTTATCTTTTCTCCTTCAATGATAGAATTAGTCCTGGCTACCCTGTGGTTCGGCATAGGGCTCTGATTTATATTCGGACCGTCATTGGTAAAATTAATGGCTTTGGAATCAAGCAAACCATGTACTTTATGCTTAAAAGCTTTGCAGTTATCAGTACTGTAACCCGGAGCACCGGAATGGAAATTACACTTGGCATTTGCATCATATCTCGGGGGTGGCACGCCAGTAAGAGGCGCCAAAGTCCTATTTTGAACCAACTGCAGTTGTAACAAATATTGTAGTAATTAAAAATATGGCATGGGTGGAGTTTCAAATTGTCTGTCAGCCATTCTCTGCCTTGCCACGTAAGGACGCGGAGCATTTACCCGTTGTTGCAGTGCGGCCGAAATAGCCACAGTAGCAACTTATTGACTATAATGTTATTTTGCTCTGCCCTTATCTCTGTGTGAAATGGAGTTTGTATCCCCTTGTCTTCTCTTGGGATTGGCATAATATACTTTCTTCACTCCTCCTGCAGAAGACCCACCAGCACTTGAGATTTTCCCGGACTTGATTCTGCTCTCTACCCGTTCTCCAGCCATTACTAGATCAAAAAACCCAGCAGTCATGCACCCTATCAACTTCTCAAAGTACACACCTGGTAACGAAGCCATAAACATATCAATTAGTTCTCTCTCTACCATGGGAGGTTGAACTCTCGCAGCCAGATCACGCCACCTCTGGGCGTATTCCTTGAAACTCTCATTGCTTCTTTGTGATAAACTTTGCAATTGCACCCTGTTTGGCTTCATGTCACTATTATATTATTAATGGCAAACAAAAGCCTCTACCATCTCCTTATAACTATGAATGTGGGTCCTTTCTAATACCATGTACCACTCTAGTGATGCTCTGACCAAACTATCCTGGAAGAAATGCATCAAAAGCTTCTCATCCTCAGAATAAACAGACATTTTTCTGTAATATGCCCGGATATGTACTTTAGGACAGGTTGTCCCTTTGTACTTATCGAAGTCATGTACTTTGAATTTGAGGGGAACTTTAACCCCTGGAACCAAGCCGAGATCAGACATATCTAGACCCAGAGAGTTTTGCACTTCATAGGACTTCATCTTCTCTTCAATTAACTTGAACCTCTTGCCAGCTTTAGACAGTAGCCCGCATTCTGTATCCTTCACTAAAAAGACGTCATCTTGGTTATCTTCCCATTGAGGACCATTAGGTCCATGTACAGCACATAATTACCTCCCGCGACATTACCATTTTCATTTGCGACACCTCCCCCCTGAGGAATAACAATAGTAGGACCATTTACCGGAACAGAGCCACCTACAGGTGGAGGTATAACACCGGGCCCTTCATGCACAACTCCTTCTTTATCAACCCGTGCTATTAACGGCTGGACCATGTAAGAGCATGATTTGTCTCTATAGGATTATCTTTATGTTTTGATGATAATAATTAAGTATTTGTGAAACAACCATTTTATGTTCTAATGTTTGTATATGCAGATCATGATAATTAAATATATAAGATCAAACAAACAACATCAACGTGTGCAGCTAATACAATATGAGAGTTACTATTTGTCATGTATCATAAAGCGCTTATGGGAGAAGCTAGTTTGCTTATGCATCTGATCACGATCAGAGAGATCCAAGGACGCTGGATATTGCAGTTGCAATGCTCCTGTGGATTCTGCTTTGAGTAGTGCATCTGATGTGAAAGCAAACAAAGCATATTGAAGAAGCAAGTATGCATCTGTATCTGGTCACGATCAGAAAGATCCAAAGATGTTGGATATTTCTGTTGCAATGCTCCTGTGGATTCTGTTCTGAGTTGTGCATCTGATCTGGAAGCTAACAAGTTTCTGAAGAGTAAGTCCTCTGAAGAACTAAGTGCTGAAGACTCTGATGACTTGAAGTTCTGAAGGCTGAAGGCTCTGAAGACCAAGTGCAGAAAGACTCTGAAGACTTAAAGGTTCTGAAGACCAAGACTCTGAAGACTCCGAAGATATAGTCCTCTGAAGACTCTGATGACTTGAAGTTCTGAAGGCTGAAGGCTCTGAAGACCAAGTGCAGAAAGACTCTGAAGATGTGTTCTGAAGATCAAGTCTCTGAAGATTCTGAAGACATGATTTCTGAAGAATTAGTCACGAAGATTCTCAAGATTGTTTCATAGGAAACTTAGATCTTGGAATGCTGAAGACTGGATTCTGAAGTTGAAGATTGTGTCAGAAGAAGATTCACCCAGACAGAGGCGTATTACTCATCAGATAAGTTGTTGCTATTAAATCTGATAAACATGTGCTTAAACAACTCTGATGCTGAAGCTTTCATACCAAAGTAGTTGTCGAACTACTCATCAGATGAATCATCAAAAGAACCAAGTCAAGAAGACTACAGTACAACGCATGCAAAGATTTCACTATGACAAAGATGTTGGTACTATTCATAAGCGTGGTTTCCAATGTTGAGATATTAAAGTAACAAGAAAAGGTCACTGTTCCAACACGTGAGCTTATTCTATCCGTTGTAATATAACCGTTGGAATTAGAGATGACATTTCTACCCTCACAAAGCTGCACTATAAAAGAAGAACATTTGATTATTTCAAATGTTAGCTGGCTGACCCAGTACAAACAGAAAAGCAACGTGAGCTTACAAAAGCCAGTATATTTATCAAAAGAAAAGCTTTATGCTAGAAGCTGCAATGCTCACATAAGAAAAGCTTTTAAGCAATATGGAAATTATGCTCTTATAATCTCATAGAGATTTATCTTATATTAGTTTCTGTATTATGAAGCAATGAGTTGTTGCTCAATACTTGCTATGTACTTAATTAGGAGTAATCTGCTTGATAAGAAGCACTCATGTAATCTCCGGCAACACAAATTCATTTTAGAATTAGTGGTTCCTCAAGTGATCTTGTAAAGATCAGATTACTTGAGATGACAAGTAACAGTAGTCATTTGTGGAATCCTAATAGGAGATCTTTAGTGATCGGATTCTATTAGGTGTCAATGAACGGTATATCCTTAGGAATCCCTGAACGTGTCATTGTCTATTTGTTAGTCACTTGCAGTTAGCTTGTGCATGTCTGTAATTAGTTTGGTTATAGTGGATTAAGTCCTTGCTTGAGTGAGGCGAAATCACCTTGGAAGGGTGGACTGGATTAGCTTGAGAGTTGCTCAAGTGAACCAGGATATATGATGTGTTCTTTACTTATATTATGCTTTATTATTTATGCTTCCACAATGCATTTGATAAGATCGTATAAAGCAACAAGTGAAGAGGCGATAAGAAGGGAAAAAAATTTAATGGAGTAAATACCCAATTCAACCCCCCCCCCCCTCCCATTTCTTGTGTATTTCTCACACCTTCTATTGGTAGCAGAGTCTGGTTCTGCTATTGATGGATATCAAACACCTAATAGTGTCAGATAAAGATCCATAGGCTGTGTGAAGAAATACTCTTGGGAATTTTTCACTTCTCTTACAATTTCAGTATCATATCAGTTTTTGAGGATGATGAATACTAAAATTGTAATCTATTGGGTTACCTTGAGCAAGTCAATGATTCTATTTGAAGTTTGAAGTTTTCAACAACAAAATCTTCTCCATGTTTATCCTAGAAGAAGATTGAAGAATCAACAGACAAGACAGATTCATCAGATAAGAAGATATATCTGTTGAATGCTATCTTAAAATACGATTGGATTTACAACGTATTAGCTCAAAGATCAAATCTTCAGCAAGCAAGAAATCTTGATTGCTAAAGATTAATTCCTGTGAGTATAAGATGTTTTCAAGTAACGGATTAGTCCACTCTTGACTTTCTCATGAAAAGCTCATTGGGATTTGTCTTGAGTAAGAAAAGATATATTTCTAGCTAATGAAGTTTATCCATCAGAACGTTAGATTGAAGAAATGACTTTTCTAATTCAAGGCATCTGAAAGATACTTTCTCTGAAGAGTTTCAAAGAATTCTGCAGAGGTTTCAAGAAAGGAAATTCATTAACTCATCTGGATTATAATAACAGATAAATTTTGAAGATCTTATTAAAAGTAGCATGGACAATTAAGTTTTGTTAACTTGAGATGTTATCTCAGTTGAACAAACTGAAATTGGTCAGATGTTATCAGGCATTTTTTCCAGAGATTCATGATGAATGCTTTGAGAAATTGAGATCGTTTGGAAAGATACAATGACAGAAGTCATTCTGTCTGATGTAAAAGGGATTTAAGTCTCTGGTGTTATTCAATTTGAATAAGTCAGTAGATATTCCTTTTCAGAAGCAGATGTTCTATCAACGCTTGTTGAACTAGCTCTAGTCAAGTTAGCTCAGCATTGTAAGAACAGATTGGTCAGTCAGACTGTGTCTTTTGATGCATCTGAGTTTGATGATAATTGTATCTAGACCGGATCTGTATTTGTTTCAAGCAAACAAATTCAGAAGATGAAGCCTGATGGAAGCTAGATGCTCTCTTCTCATGAAGATCAGAATATCTGTGCTTTGAAGATGTCCTTCAGAAATTAGATGGATGATATGTTGATGAAGATGCTGCAGAACACTACCAAAGGATATGAGATCAGTTCAGAAGAGTTATTTAGAAGATCTTACTTCAGATGCTATTACTGGTTCATCTCACAGATTTTGAAGAATTAGAGGTAAACATTGTTCCAGCTATAGATTCAGAAGCTACCCCAGATGCACCTCCATTACCTGGTTCTGAAGAATCAACTCTGAAAGGATCCTCCAGAATCAACTCTGAAAGGATCCTCCAGAATCAAATCTTCTCTTCCAGAGGATATGTTTATTGGAAAGAACGATGATCCCAGAAGAACAAGATTCTTTCTCAATTCTCAAGGCTAGTCAGCAAGAAGGTTTTTGACTACACAGAGACATATGCTTCTGTCGCAAGAAGAAGTATGTGTTCATCAACCTCTTGGTTTAAAAAAAAAAGATTTCCAGAACACGTTCTATAAATTAAAGAAATCATTCTATAGCCTAAAACAAGCTCCCAAAGCTTGGTATGAAAGGCTGAGTAATTTTCTTCTGGAAAATAATTTTGTTAGAGGAAAGGTTGATACTACTCTTTTTCATAAATCAATTAAGAAAGATATTTTAATCTGTCAGAGTTATGTTGATGATATTTTTCTTTGGAACCAAATACTTCACTTGGAGAGGAGTTTGCTAAGTGTATGCAGGTAGAAGCTGAAATAAGCACTCTGGGAAAAGAAAAGAAAACCTTGTCAAAGAAATCCCCTCTGCTAAACTTGATTTTAAGTTGATGACTCTGAGCGAAGAGTGTAAGGATTCATAAAATTCAGAAGACTCAGAAGCAAGGCTACAGAAGTGAAGCCTCAGAAGCGAAGCTACAGAGGCAAGCTACAGAAGCTACAAAGGACTCTGAGGAAGAAAAGCTACAGAAGATTATGAGGAAGCGAAGCTACAGAAGATTCTGAATGTTTGTTGAGATGCAACTCTACAGAAGACTCTAAGCGCACTTATCTCAAAGGCTGCAACTGCAGAGGCTCTGAGAATCAGATTACACATGGCTATGAAACGTCATAGTTAAAGTGATACTTTTGGTTAACTCATACATCAGAAGATCTGAAGATTACTCTAATAAGGGGAGAAATGGAACTTCATCAGAGGATCTGATGCAAGGAAACATTTTCATATTTGTCCACTCAATAGATGCTGATAAAGATAAGTTATGCTGCAACTTCATTGTCAGAAGAATCTATTATGGAAATCAATGAAATCTAGTATTTGAACCATTTCAGTCCCAAAACCTCTGAAGAAACACTTATGGGTTTGATGTCATTAATTGAGCTTACATTTATTGATGAAGCGCTTATGGGCAAAGACTAAACATCAAAGTAGAGAATCTCTCCAGAAGATAAAGCTGAACCTTTGAAGCTTTCTAAAGGAAAATCAGAAAAGAAATTATCTGGTGGAAAGAAGTATCTAACGTTCTAGTTCTTCAAAATCTAGTACAGATATTGAAGAAAGAACAAACTTCAAAAGAAATGTATGTAATCATGAAGAATGAAAGCATTCTATATAGTAGTCAGAATGATTACTCAGAACCGAATGCAATTAGTATCTATCATGATGCATATTGTTTCTGGAAGTCCTAATTGGTATCAAGTATTCTAAATTAAAGCACTGTTGCTAAGATTCAAGTCATGATTGATTTGATAACAAGCTTGGAATCAGAAACCAAAGGTGGATTAGCAGAAGTTCTTACACCTTCAATTGGTAATAGAATTCTAGCAGAAGAAGTCACCCTCAGATGAACTGATACTGATTGATAAGAACAAGATTGTCATTCAAATTATTTCAAGAAGTACGTCTTGGTTTGAAGATAATTTGTGATGATCAATTGCGTATATTCAAAGAATAAATTCTTAATGCAAGAAGTCAACAACTTTCCTCAGCACATAACCATTTTTTTAAGCTTATGCTTATGCTGAGAAACTAGTGTTCATCTGGAAACAAGTCATTTGGAAAATAAAAAGGCATGATCAGTTGTGAAGACAGAAGATGGGAGATCAGAAAATGAAGACCAAAGGAAGAATCTGGAATTCATAACTATTGATCAAATTGAAAAAACATCAGAGAAGATGCGTGTCTATTATCCATTAGAAAGGAAGCTGAAGAAGTCAGTATGACTCAGATGGAGATTACAGCAGAAAGAAGAAAGATAAAAGACAGAATGGAAAGCACTTAGATAAAAGATAACTCTGAAGATCTCTGAATCTCAAAGGAATATGAGCTTTCTGAAAAGTGAAAGTTTTGTCTCTGAAAGCTCCAATCCTCATTTGCATCTACTCCATTTAAAGAGAGTATGGTTTCATCAATTACCACACCTTATGTTGGTATCAACTCCTACATGTCCTTCAAGTGGTATCAGACGATGAAACTAGATGATGCAAATCCCTCTGAACTTGAAACATCATCTAATTCCTCTATTGATCCATCAGATGCAAAACCCTCTCTTCCTTCTGAACTTGGATGTTTTTCAAGCTATTCTAAAGTCACTTTCAGAGGTTCAGCTGGTTAAGGAAAGAGAAGATAAGCTAGAAAGGATAATAAGGAACTTCAAACTTCTTACTATGAAGATAAAAGAAGCTGAAGAAAGAGCTGCTGAAGAAGCAAGAATTCTAGCAGAGAAAGAGATTCCAGAAAAGAATTGTCAGATAAGTCCAAAGAAGCAGAAGATGCTGAGAAGACTAAGCAAGCAAGTTGTTGTAGTTGGTTCTTCTTCTGAAACTACTTTTGTACGTTGAGAACACGACGTTAGTGAGATTCAAGAAGATCAACAAGCTATAAAGAAAGAACAACAAATTTTCAGAGAAAGCTTTGCTAAACAGAAACTTGTCAACAACTCTCGTCAGAGCTTGCTTCAACAAACTCTGGGAAAGATGTTACCCTCCAAGAATCTGGGGAGAAATAGAAGATGTAATCTGGAAAAGATGACAACCTATAAGAGTTAGGTACTCAGGTATTATTTCTTGACTCTATTATTTTTTTTAAAATTTCTGAAATTCTGATATAATAGAGGGAGAAATAGTATATAATTTTTAAATCGTGTTTTTTAATGAAAAACTCACCTTTTTGATGATGTCAAAAAGGGGGAGAAATAGAAGATGATTTTGATATAACCTGGAGAAATAGAATATAATATGATATAACCTAAAGAGAATGCAAAACATCAACTCTGATATAAACTACGTTTACTACTAACTGTATGTTTGATGTTTTACCGAGGAACTCTGAACAAGTTCACTAGGCATTCTAAAGACAGGTCAAATGAAAGAACTCTGAGGCATTCTAAAGACAGGTCAAATGAAAGAACTCTGAGTTCAAATGAACTGGTTGTTCATTTAATAGAAGTTATACACTTCGTGAACATAGATTCAGAATCAGATGGACCCAATACTATTTAGAGGATGAAAGTTAAAGTCATTTGGAATCCTAATGTTCAGAAGATGTAGCCTGTCTGTGATTATGATAATCAGAACATAAGAATCAGAAATCTTCATAGAAGCAAGAATTGGTTTCAGACTCAAAATCATGAATTGGTATCAGATTCAGAAGTAAACTAATTGGTATCAGACTCAGAATCAATGCATTAAGCTCTGATAAGACCAAGAATCTGAGAAGATGTCAAAATCTGAGAAACCGAGAATCAAGACTGTATCAAGCTCAGAAGATCCAAATATCTGACCTATTGTAGCCAGGGGGAGTTCACCCAGAAAGGTTCACAAGTCAGGATATTTGATTTTCACCCAGTCTGAAACTCAGGGGGATTTCACTCAGAAAGATGGTCTGATAAACAGAAGCAAATGCTTTAGAAGGCTCTGAAGGTATATAGCTCTGATACAATGTTTAGAGAAATACAATGTTTAGAGAAAACAAGTTATAAAGATCTGAAGATGGAAGTTTTACTGAACTAGTCCAGATGCTAAAGACTTATGCTTGTAAGAACACAGATTGTTTCTTAGTTATATCTCTATCTTTTGATGATAACACTTATGAATTTTGTATTCAAGAATTATTTACTCTAAATTTGTTCTAGACTGTTTGCTACAGGTACTAAAGAAAATATTCTTAAAAGAGCAAATTTGGATCTGAACAATGATATTATGAAAGGCTTCAAAGGTTCAAGAGCATCTTAAATGAAGATCTAAACGCTGCTCCCAGAAGAATCTAAGTGTTGTTTACTAAAGATTCTGAAGCAGAAGCCTCTAAAGAATAGAAGACTCTGAGAGATCAGAAGCTTAGTCATCAGAAGACTCTGAAGATACTGCGCTGCATAAGTATTGAGAATCTGATATAGAAGACTCTGCTCTGACAGAATTACACGCTCAAGCACACAAGCTGCACATACTCTGATTCAGCACAAATCTGAAGAACATCCCAAGACTCTGAAGATCCAGAAGATCTCTACTCTGGAGATTCTGAAGATCCAGACTCTAATGTTGATAGCTGAACTTATTTAGTGAAGAAGATTTGAATATGTACGTTGGCATATCTCAATAGCTCTTTCCTCTTTTGTGCTAGACACAAGAACACAGACAAAAAGGTTTTATCTGTGCATTCCATTCTAAGGAAAGTTTCTGCAAAGTGAAGATAAAAGGCATCAGGCTTTTTTAGCACAGCCTCCAATGTAAAGACAAAAGGCTCCAGGCTTTTCAGCACAGTCTTCAACGTTGAGAAGACTTCATGAATCTAAGTGCTTATATAAAGAAGTCCACTCCATCTTCTTCAGTAATGAACTACTTGCAAAAATCACTCATCAAAGCAAAACTCTCAAAGCTCTTATATTTTTATTTTGCTGTAACATTGTTCTTAACTTAAGAGAAATATCACAGTTGTGATAACTGCTTCTTAGAAGCATTCTTACTCTTGTAATAGTTTTACATTGATTGTAAAAGGTTTTCCTTAAGAGGGTCTAGTTGGGATCAGTAGCTCTTGAGAAGACTAAGAACAGTTGTTCTTAGGTGTTACTATTATAATCTGTTTGATTAAATAGTGGATTAAGTCCTTGATTGAGAAAGGCAAATCACTTTTGAGAGGGTGGACTGGAGTAGTTGAGTTCAACGAACCAGGATAAAAATAACTGTGTTTAAATCTTTGATTATTTGTCATACTTATTCAACCCCTCCCCCCCCCCCCCCTTCTAAGTAATTTTCTCACCTTCAGTTGGTATCAGAGCCTGGTTCTGCGTGTGCTACCACTTAACCGTGTCAGTAAAGATCCAGTGAGAAAAGTTACTTTGATAAATATCTGTTTGTCATTATGGGTGACACATCTACATCCAACTGTAACAAATATGAAGGGGATAGAATCAGCACAAAGCCTCCCATGTTTGATGGAGAAAAATTTGATTACTGGAAGGACAGGATAGAAAGTTTCTTCCTGGGGTATGATGCTGATTTGTGGGACTTGGTTATTGATGGCTATGAACATCCTACAAATGAGGATGGCAAGAAAGTTGACAGAAAATCAATGACAGAAGTCCAGAAGAAGGATTTCAAA
>CAWUDS030002219.1:9099915-9124777 GCA_963859935.3 Lathyrus sativus | reverse complement strand
AACCACATTTGATGATGAGGAACTTCTAGGGTTGAGAATACCACAAAGTCACAGAGAACAACTTACTTGAGCTTAAAGAAACACAAACTTCTTCTCTAAGAAATAAACCATGATACCTTGATCCCCTGCCAATAACAAATGTTATGCAAACATTAATATGATAATACAAAGAAACATAAGACAAGAACACAAGAAAAAATGAGCAAATTTTGGGGTGCTACAGAGGGTCCTGAGATTGGATCTCAATGGAAGTTGGTTTTCGATGGAAATGTTAACTCATACGAAAATGGAATTGGGGCAATTATTATGACTCCTCACGATTCTCATATATCGTTCACTGTCCTATTAAAGTTCACTTGCACCAATAATGAAGCTGAGTATAAAGTGTGCATCATGGGTTTAGAAGAAGCCATCGATCTGAGGATCAAGAATCTAGATGTGTATGGTTATTCAGCATTAGTCATCAATCAAGCCAACCTGGTGCCTTATAGGAACTATGCAAGAAGACGGTTGCCATTTTTCGATAGGGTTGAGTTTCATCATGTACCGAGGGATGAAAATCAAATGGTGGATGCCTTAGCAACGTTATCGTCGATGTATAAAGTGAATTTCTAGAATGAAGCTCTTGCAATCACCATCATGCGCCTTGATAGACCTGCTTTTGTATTCGCAGTTAAAAAAGCGCTTGATGGGAAGCCTTGGTATTTTGACATCAGACATTTCTTTAAGACTCAAGAGTATCCACTTGGGGAATCAAGCAAAGACAAAAAGACTTTGAGGAGGCTTTCAGACAACTTTTACTTGAACAAGGATGATGTGTTATACAAAAGAAACTTTGACATGGTCTTGTTGCATTGTGTAGATGAGCATGAAGCAAGCTTGCTGATGGAAGAGGTCCACAAAGTTTCTTTTGGTACTCATGCCGGTGGACGTGCAATGTCTAGGAAATTATTGAGAGCGGGGTATTATTGGATGACCATGGAGTCTGACTGCTTCAAATATGCCAGAAAATGCCATAAATGCCAGATTTATGCTGATAAAATGCATGTGCCACCGAGCCCTCTAAATGTATTGACATCTCCTTGGCCTTTTGCAATATGGGGCATTGATATGATTGGGAAAATTGAGCTGACTGCTTCTAATAGACATCGCTTTATCTTGGTAGCAATTGATTATTTCACCGAGTGGGTAGAGGCAGCTTCCTTTGCCAATGTCACCAGGCAAGTGCTTGCTTGTTTTATAAAAAAGGACATCATTTTCCGCTATGGGATACCCAAGCGAATCATTACTGATAATGGTTCGAATTTGATTAATAAGGTAATGAAGGAACTATGCCAGAGTTTCAAAATTAAACACCATAGTTCTTCTTTATACCGTCCAAAGATGAATGGCGCCATTGAGGCAGTGAATAAGAACATCAAGAAGATCGTGCGGAAGATGGTGGTGACTTATAAAGATTGGCATGAGATGTTTCCATTTGCTTTACATGGTTATCATCGTCGGTACGTACATCGACTGGGGCAATGCCTTTCTCACTAGTATGTGGTACGAAAGTCGTCCTACCATTAGAAGTTGAGCTTCGTTCTTTAATAGTATTGTCTAAGCAGATCATCATTGTCTATGTATGAAGCCATTTTTATATAATACATTTGATGTGACTTCATGGACAACTCAACCCCTTGTACTTAGGCAAATCAGTCACCTTGAATTTTTGGGGTAGCACAACATTTGGAACCAAGTACAAGTCTTTGGCGTCCATGTAAAAAGCAGAAAACCCCTTAATAGCTTTGATTCTGTTTGCTAACAAATTGTAATTTTATGTCTTTTATGATCAACAAGTCTGACAAGAGCATGTGGATTTGGAAGTTGTGATACGGCTGGAGCAGGTACCTGAAGAGAAGCAAACTGAGACAGATACACCAACCCAGATTTTACCATTTGATCAGTATTCTAACTCATCTGAAAACCATATAGATAACCAGCAAGAAGTACCACAGCAACAGAGGATGCCCCAGGGTAGGGCACTCCAGGATAGACATTCTAAACAACAGTTTGAGCAAATTGAGATGAAACCAGAATATGAATAGGAGGACCTCTATACACATGCTCATCCTCATCAGGAGTTTCGACATTAGTGGGCACAAGAGTCTAGCGAATTTGCGCTTGAAGCATCTCATGATCATCATTGTTCACCATAGGAAGTGGAAGCAGAGTAGGCATGCCCCATGGGTAGGTAGCAGAATTCTCATTGGGCACGGGCGCAACAAAAGGTTGATATGGCACAAAGGCAATATCATTAGCAATCTGAGGAGTGAAATTCGGAGGCATTCCCCATGGAAAAGTAGCAGGCATTCTATTTGGACCAAGCTGAGAGCATGGTAAATTTACATTAGGTTGAACAGTAGTCTCAATCGGCATTTCAACAACAGTAGGAGAAAAAGTAACAACAGGAGTGACAACAATTGCATCAGTGACAGTTGCGACAACAGCCGTGGTAATTGTGGTATCCCTCTGAGTGCGAAGGAGTTCCATGATGGCATCCATGTTGTCTTGGAATTGACTCATCCTACCCTGGAACTTAGCCAAGGTTTCTGTGTAAGCGGTATTCTCATTATTAGCCATGATTCTTGACTCGCTGGATCTGATGGAGTATCGGTGTCGGGTCTTCGTTGTCTTCTAGCTGATGAAGGGAAGAAAGTGAGCTTTTTCTGGTTGGTATGTATGCAGATGGGATGTAGATGAGATATGTAACACCCATTGATGCAAGGGTTAGATGATGCAAAAATTCAACATACATATGATGATGCAATAACTTAAGCTCAAAAGTTCAGCATGATGATGATGCAATAACAGTATGTAAAAATGCAAGTTAGAGGTGCAACATCTTCTAGATAGTCTGCATATACTGCTCGATGTAGGTTCAAAGGTCTGACGTGTGCGAGAGAACAAAGGTATGAAGAGTCTTGGTTTCCTTCAAAAAAAAACCCAATATCCCTCTCACAGGTGTGATCTAGTCTTGAACAAGGGTTCCTGGTGGTCCTCAACTTCTTAGGCTCTCAGTTCGAGTAGTATTAATATGTTCACCATTTATGGTTTGGAATTAGGAAAATAAAGGGATAAAGGATAAGAATCGAGGTAAAGGAAATATCCACAGGGGACGCGGTACATTAACTGATAGATAGTGATTAACCGAAAAAAGATAAAAGCAAGACCTTGTGGAGAAAGCAAAAGGTTAGTGTCAACAGGCGGACTATGATGAACCAAAGATGAGAGAGAGAGAGAGAGTATTGAACCAAGAGAAGATGTTTGACTCTCTAGAGAACTCGGTGTGTTAACTGATAAATAGTGGTTAACCGAATGGACGGGTGTGGAACCAAGCAAAGGTTGTGACCCAAAGGACGGATGTGGAACCAAGAAACGATTGTGACCTAAAGGACAGGTGTGGAACTAAGCAACTGATTGAACAAGTTGTACTTGACCGAATAAAGGGTATTCGAACCAAAAGAAGGTTACTAACCCAAAGGTATGAGTATTTGAACCAAAGAAAGGTTTCTAACTGCAGGGCATTCGGTGTTTTAACAGACGGGTTGTGATTAACCAAAAAGAATGAGTGATTAACCAGGAAAAGGTGATTAACTCAAAAGAATCTCAGTGTGTTAACAGACGGACTGTGGTTAATTAAGGAACGGGTGATGAACTAAGAGAAGGTGATTAACCTAAAGAAAACTCGTTTTAACGAGCGAACCGTGATCAACCAAAGAACGAGTGATTAACACCTAAGGGAACTCAGTATTAACAAACAGACTGTGATTAACTAAGGGGAAGGGCAACTTGGTGTTTTATCTAACCGGCAATGATTAACCAAACAGAAAAAGGAGAGGAACCAAGAGAATGTTACGAACTCCTCTAGGGATTCGGTATTTTTAAAAGCTAGATTGTGCTTAACCGAAGAAAAAGGATTGACTTCGCTGGGGAAGAAGAAAATTTGGATTTAACCAAAGAACGGTTGACTAGCCAAAGAAAAGGGGTGATTACAACTCTCCTGGGGGAATCCAAGAATAGTGATTAGCCAAAAAAGAAAGAAGTGTAGAATCGAAAGGAGGAACTCCAACCAAGAGAAAACGATTGAGGTGCAAGTGATCAAAGATCAAGAAACACCACAGCTTGGGGAATAGAGGTGACTTATCCCAGGTGTAAGAGCCAGACGCCCTTTCCCAAAAACATTATGAATGAGGATAAGACTGACTCCCATCCTTATTCCTTCTCTAAAACCTAAAGTGTAATGTGGAACTCCGACAGAGAAACGACACAAGTTGTATAGTGCTTCAATGTGTTGTGCAGACCTTCGACTCCATGGGGGGTCGAGAGAACAAGGCTCTAAATGATCCTAAAGATAAGAGAAAGGGAAGATCAACTAATCGAAATAAGGTTTCAATCAATTAATCAAAAGGGAGTGAACA
This sequence comes from Lathyrus sativus, assembly GCA_963859935.3. Taxonomy (NCBI): domain Eukaryota; kingdom Viridiplantae; phylum Streptophyta; class Magnoliopsida; order Fabales; family Fabaceae; genus Lathyrus; species Lathyrus sativus. Next base: position 9,120,317 of record CAWUDS030002219.1, on the reverse strand, counting down.
AGCCAACAATCTTTCAAGCGAGTCGAAAGATCGTCAAAGCAAACGTGTGAGTTATTGATTATACAAGATTAAACTTACTCAATGAAGAACAAACTTAATATGATTAAGAATAAAATTGCAAAACAATACCAAATTTCAACTATCATGCATCACTAATCATGTTATCATGTGGACAAAAGAGCGCAAGAATGATCATGATCATACAATGTCAAAAATGCAAATAATCAAGAATCGATAAATTATGCATTGAAAGTTTGCATACATGCTTCAAATAGAAGTTAAACAGGTCATAAAACATCCTTAAATATCAAGCATATCAAGCCATCGAAGTTAAATGAGAAAAGGAGATCAAACAAACTTGAAAATATGCAAAAATGGCATTCTGAACCAGTGTTAATCAATTAACCATTTGCCAGTGCAAAGTGGTTAATCGATTAACCCTTGAAAAATAGCTGAAAAGCTGAAAAAAGGCAGTGTTAATCGATTAATACTAAAGTAGTGCCAGAATAACAGGTTTCAAAAGCACTTTTAGCCACTTAATCACTTATGCAATCACTCATATGCTAGGGAAAACATTTGTGCATGAAAGTTAAGTTGAAAATCAACAATTATACATCAATTGAATCAATTAACTCATCAAGAACGAGAATCAAACAATTGCACAATCACTTCGCACATACAAAATTTATCGAATCTACATCGCGAACAATACGAAAGTGATAAAAAAAACAGTAAATTGTGTGAGAAATTCCAACCTACAAGGCAGAGGATTGCCTTAGTGATTATTGCTATTGATATGTGATGAGAATGAGCCAAGAAAACCAGAGATATCTGAACTTGTAACTGAACCGTAGCGAAACTGACCAAAATGCGACGAAAACTCCAAAATCGAATTTGCACTGAAGGAACTTGAGATAATCACTTGTGATGAAGCAAAAGCTATTGAAACTCCAGAAAACCAAGTAGAAACGCAACATAATGGAGGTTAAGCTCAAGAGAAAAGCACTTTCAATGTGAAAGTTGCTACTCTTTGATGGTGAATTTGAGCTCTAGTGTGGTTTTGGAAGAAGATGAAGATGAATGTGAAGATGTTGCAGAAAATGAGAGAGTAAAGAATGAAGAATTGAAGCTCAAGAGTGAAAAATGAGAAAATGATCAAGGTCCCTTGTGAAATGGTGAAGATTTGTTTATATAGATTGGAGGTTTGAAGTTGCTAGGTTTGGAATATGCTTTGGATTTTGCTTCGGAACTAGCCTTGGAGTTAGTTGCACTTGACTCACTGAGTCGGAAGTTGACTCAGTTAGTTAGGTAGTTAACTCAGTAGCAATCCCAATGCAAGTCCAAATCAACGGGTTCTCATGCTTGCAAATGAAGTTACATGGTGGTCTTGATTCAAAGTGATGTATTGGAATAAATTCCTTGAAGTGTTTTGAAAGGTCTGGAAATATTTTGAGATGTCTAGAATGTTCCACACAATGCTTGAGCCAAGTGAACCCCAAAAACGTAGAAGGAAAGTTGTTGTCATGAAAATGCAGCAGAATCTGCCTTTTTTACAAGAGTTAATCGATTAACCCATTTGCACTACCAAATGGTTAATCGATTAACCAGGCCAAAATTTGCCCAATCTGCTTAAAAAAAGGTGTTATGTCCATGGCTTCGATTTTCGACCTTTTGCTTTGTTGAATAGGCATATAAACCCTTATTTTTTGCTTGTGTTGATGGTATGATGTCTTTGTAAAGATGTGATTAATCAAGCTTCAAAACCCTGAATATTCCTGCAACAAAAATCACAGAGAAAAAGTGCTAATGCATAAATCAGCGATGAAAATGCATATGCTTATGCAAAAGGAAAAAGGGGAGGTCAAATTTCGGGTTACGATAATCCCTGCTAATGAGCTCTGAGGCACATCGAGAATATCTCTAGAAAGTATTAGAACAGGCTTATACAGATCATGATGTGACTATTAATCAGTTTGATAGCATTGTTGTCAATATCACCACATGTAATAATCTGAGCTTTTGTAAAGAAGAGTTGACTAAACATGGAACAAATCATAATTTGACCCTCCATATTTCTTTAAATTTCCAGGAGGATGTTATATCCAATGTGTTGGTTGATACCGGTTTATCATTGAATGTAATTCTAAAATCCACTCTATCCAGATTGTCATATCAGGGAACTCCTATGAGGTTCAGTGGGGTCGTTATGAACGCCTTTGATGGCTCAAGGAAAACTGTGATTGGGGAAGTTGATCTCCCTATCAAGATAAGTCTGCATATTCCATATTACTTTTTAAATAATTGACACTCATCCTGCTTAAATTTGTCTTCTTGGACGCCCTTGGATTCATGAAGTTGGGGTAGTAACTTCGACACTTCACCAAAAGTTGAAATTTGTCCAGAATGGTAAACTTGTTGTTGGTGGTGGAGAACAGGCTCTGTTGGTGAGCAGTTTGTTGTCTTTCTCTTATATTAATGCCGACAAAGATATTGGAACTCTGTTCTAGGCTCTTTCTATCATTGATAATGCTGTTAAGAAGAATAGTGTGTCCATATTTTCTTTGAAAGATGTTCAACATGTGTTGGAGAGTGGCCAAGTTGATGGTTGGGGTCGAGTCATTGAATTTATTAAGAATAAAGATAGAACCGGTTTGGGTTTTGCACCTGGTTCAACTCGCAAAGAGCCGAAGAATATTCATGAAGTTTTTTGTAGTGTTGGGTTCATCCATGCCAAAGATCACTCTAATGCTATAATCATTGAAGACGACTGAGAGGATGAAGTAGAGTCTCAAGAAAGGGAACCATACCTTGATGATCCTGGATATATTTTTGAGATAGAAGATGCATATCTACCATTCCATATCCCTCAACTGAGGCATGAAGAACTTGAACATGAAGTGCCATCATTGAAGATGAACAAGAGGAAGAAACACTCAACTTTGTGACACGTGGGTTGACGTGCCAAAATTGGATAGTTGTTGACATTTCTACTGTTATTCATATTCCAAGGTAATTTTTTTTTGTTTCTTTCAAAAATCCTTTCACTCTGCCCAAGGTGAAAGTGAACTTGTGCGGGCTTTATTTTAATTATTATCATCATCAATAAAATGATATTTTATTTTCTGTATTATGTTTTCCCTTTTTGCTTTATTTCTGAAAAATGGTAACATAAAAAATTGAAATAATAATATTTTGATAATCACTTTTATCTGCATGATACTTGCACTTTTGTTCATATTCTAAAATCAAACATAAAATTAATGTGCAGATTGATTGTTAAACCCATTGAAAACAATGTCCCTATGCTCTCTCCCAACTTTGAATTCCTTGTGTTTGAAGTGGAAGAAAAGGATGTTGAAGAGATTCCTGATGAAATTACTCGGTTTCTTGAGCACGAGGAAGAGACCATTCAGCCTCATGAACAGCAGGTGGAATTGGTTAACTTGGGTTTAGAGGAAGATAAAAAAAGAAGTCAAGATTAGGGCATTGCTTGATCCAGATGTTAAGGAGAGAATGATAGAGCTTCTTAGAGAATTTGTTGATTTCTTTGCTTGGTTCTATCAAGATATGCCTGGTCTTGATACTAGTATTGTGGAGCATAGATTTTCATTGAAGCCTGAATGTCTGCCAATAAAACATAAGTTGAAAAGAACACATCCTGACATAGCTGTTAAGATTAAAGAGGAGATTTAGAAGCAAATTGATGTTGGTTTTCTTGTAACTGTTGAATATTCTCAATGGGTGGCCAATATTGTGCCAGTTCCAAAGAAAGACAGAAAAGTCCGAATGTGCATCAATTATAGAGATTTGAATAATGCAAGTCTAAAAGATGATTTTCCACTACCACACATTAATATGTTGGTAGGTAATATTACTAAGTTCAAAATATTTTCTTTTATAGAGGGATATTCCTATTATAATCAAATAAAGATGGCACCCGAGGATATGGAAGAAAACAACATTCATTACACCCTGAGGAACATTCTGTTACAGAGTGATGCCTTTCAGTTTGAAAAATGCAGGTGCAACGTACCAGAGAGCTACCACTCTGTTCCATGATATGATGCATAAGGAAATTGAGGTCTATATGAATGATGTGATTTATAAATCAAAGACTGAAGAAGATTATATAGAGTATTTGTTGATTTTGTTTCAGCGTTTGAGGAAATTCAAACTCCACCTGAATCCTTATAAATGCACTTTTGGTGTCCGTTCTGGAAAATTGTTGGGCTTTATTGTCAGCCAGAAAGGCATTGAAATTGATCCTGGTAAAGTTAAAGCTATTCAGGGAATGCCTGCACTCGAAATAGAGAAACAAGAAAGAGGATTCTTGGGACGTTTGAATTACATCTCAAGATTTATATCCAATATGACTGCCACTTGTGGGCCGATCTTCAAGCTTCTCCGCAAAGATCAAATTGTGAATGGACAGAGGATTATCAGAAAACTTTTGATAGTATCAAAGGGTATCTGCTTGAGCCTCCGATTTTGTTTCCTCCCGTGGAAGGAAGACTGTTGATTATATATTTGGTTGTGCTAGAGGACTTTAAGGTTATGTTTGGGTCAACAGGATGAATCTGGTCGAAAAGAGTTTGTCATTTACTATTTGAGTAATAAATTCACTGATTGTGAGTCTCGATACTCAATGTTAGAAAAGACATGTTGTGTTTTAGCTTGGGCTTCCATTCACCTCCTCCAATATATGTTGAATCATACTACTTGGTTAATATCCAAAATGGATTCGATCAAGTATATTTTTGAAAATTCTGCTTTGACTGGAAGGATTACTCGTTGGCAAATGTTGTTGTCAGAATACGATATCAACTATCAAACTCAAAAAGCAATCAAAGGAAGTGTTTTGGCTAACCATCTGGCACACCAGACAATTGATGATTATCAACCTATCAGTTTTGATTTTCCTGTTGAAGATGTTATGTAATTGAAGGTTAAAGATTGTGAGGAACCATTACCTGAAGAAAGGCCAGAGCCTGGATCTCGTTGGGGTTTGATTTTTTATGGAGTCGTTAATGCATATGGCAATGGTATTGGGGCAATAATTGTGACTCTCCATGGTTCTCATATTCCTTTCACTCCAAGGTTGATGTTCACTTTCACAAATAATGTTGCAGAGTATGAAGCGTGTATTATGGGCTTGGAAGAAGCTATTGATTTAAGAATTAAGATTCTTGACGTATACGGAGATTAAGCCCTAGTGATTAATCATATTAAAGAGGAATGGGAGACACGCCAACCTGATTTTATTCCTTATCGTGACTACATAAGAAGGTTGTCAACTTTATTCAATAAGGTTGAGTTTCACTATATACCCAGGGAAGAAAATCGAATGGCAGATGCTTTAGCAACGTTATCCTCCATGATTGTGGTGAATCGGTGGAACGATGTGCCTAGAATTAATATCATACGTCTTGATAGACCAACTAATCTATTTGTTGTATAAGAGGTTATTGATGATAAACCTTGGTATTATGACATTAAATGCTTTCTTCAGAATCAAGAGTACCCACTTGGGGCATCCAAGAAAGACAATAAGACTTTGAGAAGATCGGATGGTAACTTCTTCTTGAATTATGATGTGCTATATAAAAGGAATTATGACATGGTCTTGCTCAGATGCGTGGATAGACACGAAGCAGACATGATGAAAGAAATTCATGAAGGATCCTTTGGTACCCGTGTTAATGGACATGCAATGGCTAAGAAGATGTTAAGGGCGGGTTACTATTGGATAACAATGGAATCTGACTGTTGTAAATATGTAAAGAAATGCCATGAATGCCAGATTTATGCTGACAAAATTCATGTGCCTCCAACTCCTTTCAATGTTATCTCTTCTCCATGGCCTCTCTTCATGTGGGGCATTGATATGATTGGAATGATTGAGCCTAAAGCGTCAAACAGGTACCATTTCATTTTGGTGGTTATCGACTATTTTACCAAGTGGGTTAAAGTGACATTGTTTGCCAATGTGACCAAGCAAGTAGTGGAGAAGGATTATCACTGATAATGGGTCAAATTTAAACAACAAGATGATAAAGGAATTATGCGATGAGTTTAAGATTGAGCATCATGATTCTTCTCCTTACAGACCCAAGATGAATGACGTTGTTGAAGCTGCTAATAAGAATATCAAGAAAATTATCCAAAAGATGGTTGTTACATATAAGGACTAGCATGAAATGCTCTCTTTTGCTTTGCATGGGTATCACACATTCGTCCATACCTCAACAGGGACTGTAACATCCTTTTCTACCCCACAAATATAATGGCAGATCAATCATATTTATTAGAGTAAAATATTAAACGCAATAAAATCATCTCAAAAGGGCGCACATTTCTCAATAATTCAAATATAGTCAATGCTCTGTAAACAACGGGTTTTTTCAAAATTACTCAAAATTATTACTCGAAAGGCAGCGGGACTCAAAAAGGCAAAAATCCAAAGTTTTCTTTTCACCGCAAGGAAATCAACATAACAAAACTCAATAAAACATAGTTTGACTCAAAAGACCCCAACCCGATGTTACACTATCAGAGCAAGACCCTCTAAGTCAACCACAATAGCCAACGACCCAAAAACTTCAAAAAATCCTCGAAGACATCCACGGATAAACCTGGTCATCTGTATGTTACCCATGTGGAGGCAACATTCAAATAGACAGGGTGAGTAAAATGATTCATAATAATCAATATATAAAATGGCGTCATTTTCATATCTAACATCATCAAAATCATCAAGGAACATCAAAGGCCACAACATTATAAATTACACCAAATTGTCACATAAATGCAAATGCAACAAGACTCATGCATGTGGTACCAATCAACAAAATTTGATGGACACTGGGACATCAACCCTCCATAGATCCACAACAGTAGGATCGATTCTACACGAGAACCAGAGCACAACAAAATACCTCACATCCGCACAATGGGACTGAAGCCACAAGAATCAAGGTCCTAGACCAAAGTCCGGAATGCATATGAATGCATGATGCACACGTCAATATCATCCTCATAATAAACTCATCAGGTGCATCATCATTCATCAAAATCATCATAATAATCATGTCATCATATAATCATCAAAACTCGTGGAATCAACATCATAAATCATCACAATTACTCATGGGAATTTATTATACTGTCATGTATTATTCTCATAAAATTCACAATTATACTCACGGTAATTCATAGGAAAATCACAGCATCAAAACATCAAGACATCACTGAACCAGAATATAATTCACAAAACTCTGCTACGTTCGCTAGCAAGTTCACAGTGTGAGTCTGGGGCGAATGTTCTCCGTGCGAAGCATTCTTCGTTGTGCGAACTTACGATTACAGCAAATCACTGTTACGCACCAGCACCAAAACCAGCCCAAAAACCTCTAAGATTTTCTTCCCCAATGCCTCCAAAAACATCCCTAAATCATTTCTAAGGTATTACGGCGATAAAGGCATAAAATCTACGACTTATTAGGCCAATCCTGTATCATATTTACGCCTCCAATTCCCATAATTTGTTACAAATACCCCACAGTCATTAAAGTTCTCATAATCATTTACCTTATACGGTTAAAACCTCAACAACAGATTTTGGCCACAAAGGCCTAATTTCCTTTAAACCCGAATCAACCTCAAACCTATCAGACCATCAATTCAAATCCCTGTACGGTTAAAACCTCAACAACAGATTTTGGCCACGAAAGCCTAATTTCCCTTACTCCCAAATCAGCCTTAAACCTATCAGACCATCAGTTCAAATCCCTAAAACTCATTGAACTCACCATCAGAAAGGCAATAATAATTCAATATTCAATAATCCCTAAACCCTTAAATCAGCTTTAAACACATTGAATCACATATTGAAAACAATGAAGGCAATACTCCTCATACCTTAATTGTCGCCTCTAAGCCTTTCTCCTTGATTCTTGGAAACCTCGCGAAACCTTGCCTCAATCCTCTTCCTTAGAGCTATGGCCTCTATTTCTTTCCTTTTCACGGTTTAACGAGAATGAATCCTAGTTCCCTCAAAATTCCTTTTTGTTAAACCTAACTTTAGGCCTTAAAATGGGCTTTCCAATTTCACATTCACTAACTCCTCCTCAAATATCCATTTTTCCCTTAATCCAATTATATTTATTTAAATTAATAATAATACCAATATATTTATATTATATACTATTATTTAAATAAATAACCCAAAATCCATAATTCTCAATATTTCATATCAACCACCGAAAATCACCAAAAATACGAATATTCATATTTAAATAAATATTCCAATAAATTTGGGCTGTTACAACTCCCCCCCGTTTAAAATAATTTTTTCCCTCGAAAATTAACTCAAGGGAACAGAGTCGGATACGACTCCCTCATCTGATCCTCACCCTTTCAAGCTCAACTTTCTCCAGCTGGTCCTCCCAAAACTACATTTACCAAGGAAATCTCTTTACCTCGCAGTTGCTTCACTTCTCGTTCATCAATCCGTACTAAAATGCCTCAACAGTCAAATTATCTCTCACTTGTACATCATCCATCTAAATCACATGTGAAGGATCTGGAATGTACTTCCTTAACCGAGACACATGAAACACATCATGCAAATTCGCAAGCGGCGGCGGTAAATCAATCCGACATGATACTTCTCCTACGCTCTGCGAAATCTGATACGGACCAACAAAATGCAGTGTGAGCTTTCGAGACTTCAAAGTTCGGCCAACACCAGTTACCGACGTAACTCTCAAAAACATGTGATCTCCTTCACGGAACTCAAGTGCTTTCTGTTATACCCCAAATTTTACCCTTAGATTCTTTGATCGTTTTCATATCATCCTAGACCAATTATCCATGCATAGCTAACCTATTTACTGGAATTTGTTTATTTGTTTTCATTTGTGAAGGCATAGTTGTTGTTGCAGAAAAGTTTAAAGATCATGAAGGCATTTTTTCAGCAGAGGGTTCCCTAAGGAAGATTAGGATTTTGTGTTTTGCGGTTTCAAGGAGGATCATTTAAGAGTTGATTGGAATCTTGTGGGGGTTGGATTGTCTTGTTGGAGATTAGTATGCTTTAAAGTAGTAAAGTTTGGGTATACATCTTGAATTTGGTTTTAGCAAGAAGACTTTAAGATGAAATTCAGGACCATATTCCTTACAAAAAATTCAAGGTTGGCCAAGATATGATTTAAATGGCAAGATTTTTATCTTTAAATCCATGAATTCTTATATTGGTTCAAAGCCCAAATTCAAAATCAAGACATCATTTCAAGATGCAAGAGGATCTAAATTTTTGAAAATTTACAAGATGGAATTCTAAGGCTTGAAATTCAAAGATTCACGTTTTATATCAAGTTCACGAAGGTTCACCATGCTTTAACTTCGATTCAAATTCGAGTACGCAGGAATTCTTTAGTTTTTTATGGTCCAAATCCAAAAGAATTCACAAGTTACAATATTGAATTCCAAAAATTCAAACAACAAAGTTCATGGCAAATCCAAAGTTACAAGATCATAAATGAACAAGGAGTGGAGATTTTGCCAAATGCAAGAGTTGAAACTCACAAATGCCCAAGAGTTGTTTACAAATCAAGCCCAAAGTTACAAATTCAAGGTTTAATCCTAAATTTAAGCAATGTGATCAAAATTCAATCTATTTCAATTCAAGACATGTACAAGGTTAGTTTCAAAAAAAAATTCCATTAGTATCAAGGTTATTGGACTTATGTGATTAAGGTCCAAGACAAGGTTCGTGACCACAGGTGTACTATTCGAGTTATGTTTCTAAGGTTATCATGTCCAAGAGGATCCAAGCTGCCTTATTATTAGGCAGGCTTCCATGTAGGAAGTTTAAGATGATAATTGATTTAAAATTCATTTAAGGTTCATTAAAGTATTCTAACACTTATTCAAGCTATAGCTTCAAATGTGAAGTTTAGTTCTTTCAAATGGATCCATAAGTTCCATGATTATCCCTAAGACTCTAGCTCCAAATATTCTAAAGAATTTAGTGCAATTATTGAAATTTCACCCTAAAATTATGTTTGATACAAGAGACAATGTTAGAAATTGATTCATACAAGAGAAAATGTTTCCTCGACAATGACGCCAAGAACTTTACACGCCACAAGTGTAAGGCTACACGAAGTAGTATAAAAAGTTGTCGAACCTCAAGGAATAATTGTTTAATTACTGATTTCTATCCTATCGACTTAATGCTAGAACAGCCGAATATTTGAGTGTTTTATGTTTGATAGATAAAATTAACAAATAAAAATTTATAATGATAAATAGAACTTAGGGTACATGAATCCTTGTCTCAACATACCCAATTCAGCCTCTGATTAAATCATGAGAAATGAATTAAGTTATAGAAAATAGATAAAAGTGTACAACATTTATTATTGTCAGCGTGTTACACTCTCTCGGGTGAATAAATGTCTACTTTCTCTAGCATGAACTATTTTGTAGAGTGTTATTTTATATGGCCATAAAGATGGGACTTTCTCAAATGAGTTTGAGACACCCTTTTAGCGTCTCCTCAAACTCGGTTGTTAAGAAATCTGATATCAGATACCGATGCATACCCTTTCAGTAGATGATTGGTACCTAAGTTGCATAGGCTTTCACAAATGACGTAGAAAGTTTAAGACCTCGGATTGTAAAATAACGTTTAACCCTAATTTCTCATAATCGATTTATTGATGATTCAAAAGGATATTGTAGCGGGGAAATTTGTGAGTGTAAGATATTGGTTAACTTAACTCAAAAATGCAAGAGTCACCACAACACTTTTATTTTATCCTAAATAAAAGGAAAAAGAGCGAACAAAACCTAAAGAGTTCTAAAACAAGAACAAGCAGAGAATGGTAAGGGGGTGGTTACGCGATGGGAAGGTGTTAGCATCCAAAACGTCTATAGTACTCTATAGGAGCCCTTTGAAATATCTACGCTTTTTGTTTTGAAAATGTTTGTTTGAAAGGAGATTGGGGAGATGAGAAGAGAAATATTTTTTAAGATTTTTGTGTTTAAATGTAAAGATAAGTCGTCATTTTCATAGGAAAATCACAGCATCAAAACATCAAGACATCACTGAACCAGAATATAATTCGCAAAACTCTGCTACGTAATATTGATCCCCATACATATATCTATATTTGTTGCTTCCCAGCAGAAGTTATGCATCATTACTTTGGATGTTTTCCCAAGCAGATAGTAATTTTGTTGTCTTCTGAAAAGTGTTGATATAGTAGTCACTTGTTGGGTTTTCTCTCACCTATGTTGGGCATTGATTTAGAATCCCCCACAGCTTGACTTTTTGGTATGATGTTAACTTCTTATTTCCCCTGTAGTTTCATAATGTTTCTATCATACTTGCATCCCTGAAGAATTATAATAGCAAAAATAGAAGAAGAAAATGCTCTAGTCTATATAGTGACAAAATAGAACTTCAATATGAAACAAAGTTGATCCTCGACAATGACGCCAAGAACTTTACACGCCACAAGTGTAAGGCTACACGAAGTAGTATAAAAAGTTGTCGAACCTCAAGGAATAATTGTTTAATTACTGATTTCTATCCTATCGACTTAATGCTAGAACAGCCGAATATTTGAGTGTTTTATGTTTGATAGATAAAATTAACAAATAAAAATTTATAATGATAAATAGAACTTAGGGTACATGAATCCTTGTCTCAACATACCCAATTCAGCCTCTGATTAAATCATGAGAAATGAATTAAGTTATAGAAAATAGATAAAAGTGTACAACATTTATTATTGTCAGCGTGTTACACTCTCTCGGGTGAATAAATGTCTACTTTCTCTAGCATGAACTATTTTGTAGAGTGTTATTTTATATGGCCATAAAGATGGGACTTTCTCAAATGAGTTTGAGACACCCTTTTAGCGTCTCCTCAAACTCGGTTGTTAAGAAATCTGATATCAGATACCGATGCATACCCTTTCAGTAGATGATTGGTACCTAAGTTGCATAGGCTTTCACAAATGACGTAGAAAGTTTAAGACCTCGGATTGTAAAATAACGTTTAACCCTAATTTCTCATAATCGATTTATTGATGATTCAAAAGGATATTGTAGCGGGGAAATTTGTGAGTGTAAGATATTGGTTAACTTAACTCAAAAATGCAAGAGTCACCACAACACTTTTATTTTATCCTAAATAAAAGGAAAAAGAGCGAACAAAACCTAAAGAGTTCTAAAACAAGAACAAGCAGAGAATGGTAAGGGGGTGGTTACGCGATGGGAAGGTGTTAGCATCCAAAACGTCTATAGTACTCTATAGGAGCCCTTTGAAATATCTACGCTTTTTGTTTTGAAAATGTTTGTTTGAAAGGAGATTGGGGAGATGAGAAGAGAAATATTTTTTAAGATTTTTGTGTTTAAATGTAAAGATAAGTCGTCATTTTCATAGGAAAATCACAGCATCAAAACATCAAGACATCACTGAACCAGAATATAATTCGCAAAACTCTGCTACGTAATATTGATCCCCATACATATATCTATATTTGTTGCTTCCCAGCAGAAGTTATGCATCATTACTTTGGATGTTTTCCCAAGCAGATAGTAATTTTGTTGTCTTCTGAAAAGTGTTGATATAGTAGTCACTTGTTGGGTTTTCTCTCACCTATGTTGGGCATTGATTTAGAATCCCCCACAGCTTGACTTTTTGGTATGATGTTAACTTCTTATTTCCCCTGTAGTTTCATAATGTTTCTATCATACTTGCATCCCTGAAGAATTATAATAGCAAAAATAGAAGAAGAAAATGCTCTAGTCTATATAGTGACAAAATAGAACTTCAATATGAAACAAAGTTGATCCTCGACAATGACGCCAAGAACTTTACACGCCACAAGTGTAAGGCTACACGAAGTAGTATAAAAAGTTGTCGAACCTCAAGGAATAATTGTTTAATTACTGATTTCTATCCTATCGACTTAATGCTAGAACAGTCGAATATTTGAGTGTTTTATGTTTGATAGATAAAATTAACAAATAAAAATTTATAATGATAAATAGAACTTAGGGTACATGAATCCTTGTCTCAACATACCCAATTCAGCCTCTGATTAAATCATGAGAAATGAATTAAGTTATAGAAAATAGATAAAAGTGTACAACATTTATTATTGTCAGCGTGTTACACTCTCTCGGGTGAATAAATGTCTACTTTCTCTAGCATGAACTATTTTGTAGAGTGTTATTTTATATGGCCATAAAGATGGGACTTTCTCAAATGAGTTTGAGACACCCTTTTAGCGTCTCCTCAAACTCGGTTGTTAAGAAATCTGATATCAGATACCGATGCATACCCTTTCAGTAGATGATTGGTACCTAAGTTGCATAGGCTTTCACAAATGACGTAGAAAGTTTAAGACCTCGGATTGTAAAATAACGTTTAACCCTAATTTCTCATAATCGATTTATTGATGATTCAAAAGGATATTGTAGCGGGGAAATTTGTGAGTGTAAGATATTGGTTAACTTAACTCAAAAATGCAAGAGTCACCACAACACTTTTATTTTATCCTAAATAAAAGGAAAAAGAGCGAACAAAACCTAAAGAGTTCTAAAACAAGAACAAGCAGAGAATGGTAAGGGGGTGGTTACGCGATGGGAAGGTGTTAGCATCCAAAACGTCTATAGTACTCTATAGGAGCCCTTTGAAATATCTACGCTTTTTGTTTTGAAAATGTTTGTTTGAAAGGAGATTGGGGAGATGAGAAGAGAAATATTTTTTAAGATTTTTGTGTTTAAATGTAAAGATAAGTCGTCATTTTCATAGGAAAATCACAGCATCAAAACATCAAGACATCACTGAACCAGAATATAATTCGCAAAACTCTGCTACGTAATATTGATCCCCATACATATATCTATATTTGTTGCTTCCCAGCAGAAGTTATGCATCATTACTTTGGATGTTTTCCCAAGCAGATAGTAATTTTGTTGTCTTCTGAAAAGTGTTGATATAGTAGTCACTTGTTGGGTTTTCTCTCACCTATGTTGGGCATTGATTTAGAATCCCCCACAGCTTGACTTTTTGGTATGATGTTAACTTCTTATTTCCCCTGTAGTTTCATAATGTTTCTATCATACTTGCATCCCTGAAGAATTATAATAGCAAAAATAGAAGAAGAAAATGCTCTAGTCTATATAGTGACAAAATAGAACTTCAATATGAAACAAAGTTGATCCTCGACAATGACGCCAAGAACTTTACACGCCACAAGTGTAAGGCTACACGAAGTAGTATAAAAAGTTGTCGAACCTCAAGGAATAATTGTTTAATTACTGATTTCTATCCTATCGACTTAATGCTAGAACAGCCGAATATTTGAGTGTTTTATGTTTGATAGATAAAATTAACAAATAAAAATTTATAATGATAAATAGAACTTAGGGTACATGAATCCTTGTCTCAACATACCCAATTCAGCCTCTGATTAAATCATGAGAAATAAATTAAGTTATAGAAAATAGATAAAAGTGTACAACACTTATTATCGTCAGCGTGTTACACTCTCTCGGGTGAATAAATGTCTACTTTCTCTAGCATGAACTATTTTGTAGAGTGTTATTTTATATGGCCATAAAGATGGGACTTTCTCAAATGAGTTTGAGACACCCTTTTAGCGTCTCCTCAAACTCGGTTGTTAAGAAATCTGATATCAGATACCGATGCATACCCTTTCAGTAGATGATTGGTACCTAAGTTGCATAGGCTTTCACAAATGACGTAGAAAGTTTAAGACCTCGGATTGTAAAATAACGTTTAACCCTAATTTCTCATGATCGATTTATTGATGATTCAAAAGGATATTGTAGCGGGGAAATTTGTGAGTGTAAGATATTGGTTAACTTAACTCAAAAATGCAAGAGTCACCACAACACTTTTATTTTATCCTAAATAAAAGGAAAAAGAGCGAACAAAACCTAAAGAGTTCTAAAACAAGAACAAGCAGAGAATGGTAAGGGGGTGGTTACGCGATGGGAAGGTGTTAGCATCCAAAACGTCTATAGTACTCTATAGGAGCCCTTTGAAATATCTACGCTTTTTGTTTTGAAAATGTTTGTTTGAAAGGAGATTGGGGAGATGAGAAGAGAAATATTTTTTAAGATTTTTGTGTTTAAATGTAAAGATAAGTCGTCATTTTAAGGAGGAAACTACGACTAGTTGCCCACAAGTATAAGACAACATTTGCATCACTTAAAGATGGAGGATTTTTCTTGGATTAGAATCAACAAGTCTATCACTCAACATCTAAGTGGAAAATATCAACATATTAAATACTATGGGGAATAAGAGAATTACATCTTAACTATGAAAACGAATCATATCTAAACTTTATGAAAAGTTTTAAAATGAAAAGTGCACAAAGGCACAAAAGGTTTGAATGAGGTGAAGTGTTTTTTATATCTTTTTTGGAATTGGTCAAAGTATGATTAACATTGATTGATATTTATTAAAGAAAACAAAGTTTGTAAATCACTTGACAAAAGTCAAGATTTTATTATGAAAGTGGTTTGAAGTTTGAAAACAAGAAGGTTTTTAAAAAAAAGGAGAAGATTTTGAAAATTTAAGAAGGGGAGAAGATGAAGTGACTACCGTAGAAAGAAAAATAAAAGTTAGAAATCAGAAGGATCTAACCAAATTCTAGCACACTTCATAGCTAGCGAAATAAGAATTCCATCCGATTTTAAGCATAAGCTAATGAGCAAGCCAAACAAAGGTAAAGATCCATAATACTTCAAGTATAGGGAAATAGTTCTAATTCTAAGTCCAAGGGTCCAAGAATAGTCCAAGGTCTAAGAATAGCCCAAGAGGATAACCACAAAGTTAAGAGCACCAAGTTTTTTAGAGGTTTAATCCTTTATTAGTGTTTTGAACAAGATATGGTCCAAATGGGACAAAAGAAAAAAAAATGGCGGAAACATAAATAAAAAATATGATATGAGATGATAATAATGGAGCATAAAAGTAAAAGAGAGATAGGGAGTGAGAAGGAAACATAAACAAAATTAGTATAATAATATTGTTAGTGAGTTAGTGATTAGTTGTTAAAACAAATGATCAACGACGGTTAACTCATGCACTTAGGCCAAAGTTAATGAAGAATCATTAGAGGATTGATAAAATCAAAGCCTCATAATAACAAGTTTCATAGGTAATATATTTAAGACAAATAATCAACCATACTTGGACTTTCAAACATAAGTTTGAGCCACGAATGATCATTTTCCGATTACGGGATAATTTAGCGCTATGTTAAGCAATCGTAATCGGGTTTATGTAGAAACCAAGACTATCTGAGGTTGTTCAATAACAATGTTAGTGTTAATACATGCTAGAGAAATGATATGTAAATCACTCTCTGAAAGCAATACCGCACGAAAAGAAAATAAGGTAGCGATCTCATCTTAATCAAGATTTTTATCGATTAATCAAAGGTAATCTATCACTATTCCAAAGTACTGAGAATTATCCCAATGATCGTTCGTCCATAGATTTGAAATAATGAAAAATAAACATCCTTGACAACCAACAATCCATGATCCATAGATTTCATCGATCAAAAGAAGAGAAAAAAAGAAAGAAAGAGGGCAAGATGAAAAGAACCAACAATTTGAATCTTAAATCGATTAAATCATCATTAATATCAATCACCTCTCTTGGTGGATAAAATCGACACCCAAAGTCCATTGATATTGATGAAATTTTATCAAGATTCAAGATCCAAAACAACCAATAATTAATCAAAATAAGAATTCACATGAAAATAAAACCAAGAACTATGATATTTTTAATGATTTTTTAAGAAAGTTTCTTTAAATAAGATTCAAAATACAAGGATTGACCCAAATATTAAAAATCTATAAAGAAAATATTAAGAAAAAGAAAAATAAATTAGTGAAAACAGTTTTGAACTAAGAGAACTAAAAGAAAAAATTTAAAAAAAAAAAAGGGAGAGGGAAGTTTTAATTTTAAAAAGAAGGTGATGATAGTAACTAGCAAGCCCACACGGCCCAAGATATATATATATATATATATATATATATATATATATATATATATATATATATATATATATATATATATATATATATATATATATATATATATATATATATATATATATATATATATATATAATATATATATATATATATATGAGAAACTAAAAAGCGTCATCATCTTCTCCAAGCTTGTGTGCGGGTTACTATTCACCCGCCATAATGAATCGAAATTCAAAACTACATTCAATGCAACAATCAATTTCAAGATTCAAGCAACAGCAAGTTCAAAATGAAAACGTGAAAAACTCTGATTCTACCTTCAAAGTTGAACGAAATTGATCCTTCTTCTTCTTCTATCACTTCTGGCTGGTATTTGATTCCAAATGAGTGTCGGTTTGAATGAAAAGTAAAACAAGAATATAGGCGAGATTCGGTTTTGCAGTGGGAATTGAAGAGGAAAATTAGCAGAGATTTCTTGGCTTGAAAGCTTGAGAAAAATGAGTGAGTAGTGGTTCTTATTTATAGATTGAGACGAGGGAGAGTGATTGTCGTTTGTGGAATTTTTCTTGCGTTTCAATTTGGTGCGTGTGGTGCATATGACTTGCTGAGATATTCATGTCGTTTTGCTTTATTTCATTTGCAGCTTGTGATATGAATGTCATTTTGATTTATTTTCCTTTGTTGGCCGCTCATGTGATGACGTGGATTTATTCGCTCTCGGCTTCGCTTTGAAATATGGCTTGAATAAGTGACGTTGAGACTGAGAATCATGTCTGATTGTAGCAGATGCAGAAGATGAACCATCGACTGTAAGAGCAAAGCCAAGTTCTTTCTCAATTATTTGAAGGGTTTGAGGAGGAAAGACTCATTTTCAAGTTCCAAAAAGATGCCTCATACTTGAATGCACTGGAGGATCAACATGTTTGTATATATTGCATAATACCTCAGGTAGTCTAACAATATTGTCTAAGAGATAAAGCAAGGGCAACTTTTGATCACTTGAAACCTCTAGAATATTAGCACAAACAACTCCAACAATTGATTTGGCAGCAGAAGGATTCTCTCCAGTAATAATAGCCAAGTTGGTAATTATCAGTTTCAAATTGAAAGTACGCTCAGCCAAAGCAGCCCTATACTAAGTCACAAGCTCTTGATGCGCAAGCATTATGCGTTGAGCATCCAGGGTTATAAGAACTATAACTGCTCCAGTTGTTGCATCCTTGGACAACTTTCATAAAGGAAAGTTAAGCGAAAATCATAACATCCTTTTCGCCAGTGTTCTGATGAAAGAAGTTCTTGACAAAATCATGATCACATAATATCTGCTCAAAGGGATTAAAGCCACCAACCCATTGTCTCCAAAATCAAAGGAGCAAGCTCTGTTGCTAGACATTTTCTAGCTCTTTCAATATACTCTTGTGCTTCATCGTACTTTCCTATGTAAACTGATAGAACAACCCTGAAGAAAGTGCCATTACTACTTACGTCATTGGTAGAAGCATTATTTCCTGCAGTTCGAATTTTGTTGCATCGCCATCATCTAACCAACATCAAAAAACTCTTCTTTAAATTCTTTATACTTCTGGTTACTAAGTGCCTTGATAGGAGAAGTGTAGATAACATGTTGACCATCACGAAGCAACATAGCAATTGCATATAAAGCCACAACAGTTTTCCCATCAGATGTATGTGCAGATGCCATAACGGATTTAGAATTTTCAAGACAATTAATAGCTTAAGATTGAAAGGGATCAAGTGTAAAAGGGAACTTCCTAGCAGGCTCTTTGATTTGAGATGTATCAGAAGGAGTAGAAGATAAAACATAAATGTAGCCATGTGGAAATAGAGTTTTCTGTGAAGTTATTGTTTATGAAGTTCAACTGTACCAAACTGTTGTTAATTCCCAAACTTTGAGGTATGACTCCAAAGAACATGTTGTCAAGCAATGAAATGTTTTTGAGGTTCTTCAATTCTGTCATCTCTATAAGAAGTTCAGTAACAACCACTTAAGCTTCAACCAGATGCAATGAGTCTTCAGCAGGAACCTTGAAACTATTTTCACCACTAACTGTCCGATTGTAGATGTGGAACATGATATATAAGGACAGACACTTCAGATAAGGTTGTAATGATGTCATCATGTTTTCTTTTACTCACATCAACGAAAATGTTAAGAGTTGATTGAACATGGCTTAGTGGATCAGATGAATATTGATCAATTATCCTTGAAATCCGGGTAGCTTGATCACGCCAAGCACTGTGAGCAGATGCTGGCGGTCTTCCACTACTACTGTTCCAGTTTGTGGTGCCAAAATATAACCGAAATTAAAACATGTTGATGAGTCAGTTCTGAGAATTCAATCAAATCAGTTATGTCAACTTCAATATCAGTTTCTACACTTGAATAAGGTTTTAACTCAAGCACCTTCAACTTGTATTCAAGTTCTCCGTAGTTTACAATGAAAATATCACCTTGAGAAAGAGTAACATACTTCCAAAGACTTGTTTCCATGATAGCTTGTGAATTGCTACTTTTTCGAACACTCGACATTTTCGTTTAGCCAGGGTACTTGGAATTTCTCGCGGCTAATGCAAAGCTTGTGTAGAACAGTTCTTTTATAGTGATATCTATTTGAGGAAACATATTGCAGGAGCAAGTTTAATATAGCACCACTATTTTTGAAATTCTCAACTGCACACCAAATGATACCGTATGGTTCTCCCAGTCCAGCACCCACACAAAGTTCTTCACCAATTGAAATATTCCATGACCATGCTCCAAGTAACGATGCTTTTCAGAACTACGATAATTCCTTATTTCGTACATTTGATACTCTAGACGCATAACATTTTACAGTGTCCATAGCAGCCAAAATTGTGTTCATGAAACTAACTCTCTTGTTTGTGCGTTGTAACCCTTCCTTAGACAACTTCAATATTTTGCTGATGATTCATGTCTGTAATGGGAAAATGAGAACTAGCAAAAAATAACCAATAAGGGAAGCAGCGTCTGGTTCGTTGTCATGGTTAATTTGAAAGAATCACCATCAGAAAGGAAATACATGATGTGTCTCAGAACCTCAGGAAGGTTAGACTTAGTCAGCCTCGGCAGTATTTGATCTGCAATCTCATGCAACTGTCTCCTTCTTATATCCTTGCTTGCAAAAAATATTCTTTTCACATATTCAAGTTCCTTGCGAAGAGATTAAATTGACCAATCTTTTTTAAAACACCTCTTTGACAAAGCCAAACATCTCAGAAGGGTGATCACAAGCAATGCAGTGAAACTGCATCTCAGTAGTCCCTTAGTTTCAGTAGTATGCCCATTTGTTTTGCAT
>CAWUDS030002219.1:9073725-9096915 GCA_963859935.3 Lathyrus sativus | reverse complement strand
ATGGTATTCTGACAAAATAAATGCCAGGACTCCCACCAACTCTGCCGGGGAGAGTCTTAATCTTCGAGTTCCACTGGGAGGAATGAACACTTGCTAAAAGAGAACTCCGCTGAGGACGGAATGATTCTCTTGGGAAAAATCAACTGACTCCGCTGGGGGAGAGTAAATGATCCTGCGGGGAAAGGTAAACTGTCTGAATACAACTCACAAATATTAATCTCCGGAGGCTACATCAACTCTGCTTGAGATGCACTGTCTGAATACAGTCTACAATCTTGGAATCTCCAAACTCTGCTAAGGATAAACGACTTTGCTGGAGAATGCCCTTTGGATAAGCTACGACTAGCTAGGGAATTCGATCCTTCTTCAGTAAGGAACAATGTTATCTTGGAAGCATGACCTGCGTGGGGGTCGAGTCTTTTGTTACTGCAATCTTTTGATCGTCCTCTTCATACGGCTATGAACCCTGCAACAACACAAACAAGACAAGACAAGTCTGTGCAATCAAATCTATTCAGGTTAGCGTTAGTGACATTATTCTCAGTTAATTCAAAGTTTTAGCAATTGTTGGCAAGGGCCAGTAACGTTATACACATGCTAGTTTCATTAAACTTAGGTGTTTTATCATGCACAAAACAATAAAGAGCCAGTATCATATACTGAATAACATATTTTATTGATTGGGCCCCTAAATGGGCGGAGTTTTGTACACGGGATGTAACTCCTGAAAAGAGGAAGCTACGCACAACGAATATACAGGTATACACAAGAAGCATAAATATATTGACAAATTAAATCTGTACACATGTTGGCAACGGGATGCAGATGAACACCACGAACTGATCCTCCTATGACTCGTCCGACTCTAATGCTTTCCCGGTATCCACACTTCCGAAGAGATTGTATCTGATAATCGACCCCTTAGGCATATTCTCCCGCACCAAAGCTCAATGCAATGTCAAAATTCGGACCGCAGTCATTTGCTTTTCATATCCCTAACTTTTGCGTGAACCGCCCTTTACGGGTTTTCAGTTCATCGGGATACCCTTTTTTGCCGAAGCCGCCCAGTGTAGGTTTTCAACTTCGCGGGTGCACATTTTTTCATTTTATCCCTAACTTTTGCCCGAACCTTTCATTCTGTTTTTGGTTCGCCAGGATGCCCCATTTTTGCCTGGACTCTCTTTTTTTTTTTTTGTCCAGCGGGTCAATTTCAAGCAAAGTATTTTTTAACTGCGTCCGAATTCACAGGCGACGTAAAGTCTTCACCGTCCATGGTGGACAACAGCAAAGCTCCTCCTGAAAAGACTTTTCTGACAACGTATGGCCCTTCGTAGTTAGGGGTCCACTTGCCCCTGTGATCTGCCTGCGGCGGGAGAATCCTTTTCAACACAAGGTCGCCCGTCTGAAAGCTCCGAGGATGTATCTTTTTATCATATGCTTTCTTCATTCGGATCTGGTACAAACGACCGTATGCTAGAGAAGCTAGCCTCTTCTCATCCATTAAACTCAGCTGGTTCAACCTATCCTTCACCCATTCTGCCTCGTCTAGTTGGACATATCGTAGTACTCTCAGAGAAGGAATCTCAACTTCCAGTGGTAGCACTGCTTCCATTCCGTATACCAACGAGAACGGGGTTGCCCCGGTTGATGTGCGTACCGTCGTATGATAACCGTGCAAAGCAAAAGGTAGCATCTCGTGCCAATCCTTATAGGTCACCACCATCTTCTGAATGATCTTCTTTATATTCTTATTGGCCGCTTCGACAGCGCCATTCATCTTGGGTCGGTAAGGGGAGGAGTTGTGATGTTCGATCTTGAAATTCTGACAGAGCTCCTTCATCATTTTGTTATTCAAGTTTGAACCGTTGTCAGTGATTATCCGCTCGGGGATTCCATACCGGCAAATGATATCTCTCTTGATGAATCTGGCCACCACCTGCTTAGTTACATTTGCATAAGACGCCGCTTCCACCCACTTGGTGAAATAATCGATTGCTACTAGAATGAACCGGTTCCCGTTAGAAGCCGTCGACTCGATCTTTCCAATCATATCGATTCCCCACATCGAGAATGGCCATGGCGATGACATCACATTCAGAGGACTCGGAGGCACATGGATCTTATCAGCATAGATTTGGCACTTGTGGCACTTCTTCGCAAACTTGAAACAATCAGTTTCCATAGTTAGCCAAAAATAACCTGCCCGCAGCAGCTTCCTCGTCATAGCATGCCCACCAGCATGCGTACCAAAGGTACCTTCATGTATTTCCTCCATGAGCAACTTCGCCTGTTTTTCATCTACGCAATGGAGCAACACCAAATCATGGTTTCTTCTGTACAAGACACCATCCGGATTCAAATAGAAATTACCCGCTAATCTCCTGAGAGTCTTCTGGTCTTGACTGAATGCCCCAGCCGGATACTCTTTGTTCTTCAGGAAATTAAGGATATCGAAATACCATGGTTTATCATCGGATGCCTCATCAATAGCAAATACAAAGGCTGGTCTGTCAAGTCGAGAGATAATAATTCTGGGAGCCTCGTTCCAGAAGTTGACTTTGTACATGGAGGACAAAGTGGCCAGGGCGTCTGCCATCTGATTCTCCGCTCGCGGCACATGATGCAATTCCACTTTGTCAAAGAAAGGCAACAATCTCCTTGCATAATTCATGTACGGTATCAAATTGGGCTGACGTGTCTCCCATTCCCCTTTGATTTGATTCACCACCAGAGCTGAGTCTCCGTATACGTCCAAATTCTTGATTCGCAAATCAATGGCTTCTTCAAGCCCCATGATACAAGCTTCGTATTCGGCTTCATTATTGGTAACTGCAAAGGTCAATCGAGCAGTAAACGGGATGTGCGACCCGTGTGGAGTAGTGATGATTGCCCCTATTCCGCTACCGTAAGCGTTCACAGCTCCGTCAAAAATCATCTTCCATTTGGAACCCAATTCTAGTCCTTCGTCTGGCAACGGCTCTTCGCAATATTTCATCTTTAGTTACATGATATCCTCGTCAGGAAAATCAAACCTCATTGATTGGTAATCTTCAATAGGCTGCTCCGCCAAGTACTCAGACAACGCACTCCCCTTTATAGCCTTTTGCTAGACATATTGGATGTCATATTCAGTCAAGACCATCTGCCAACGGGCAATTCTCCCTGACAACGCCTGCTTTTCGAATACATATTTGATAGGATCCATCTTCGAGATGAGCATGGTTGTATGATTCAGCATGTATTGCCTCAAACACTTGGCGGCCCAGGCTAGCGCGCAACAAGTTTTTTCAAGCATTGAATATCGAGATTCACAATCTGTAAATTTCTTACTCAAGTAGTAGATTGCATGCTCTTTTCTTCTTGTCTCGTCGTGTTGACCGAGAACACAACCCATGCTTCCCTCAAGAACTGTCAAATACATAATCAAGGGTCTCCCTGCCACTGGGGGTATCAAAATAGGAGGCTCCTGCAAATACTGCTTTATTTTATCGAACGCCTTTTGACAATTTTCGTTCCACGTTACAGCTTGATCTTTCTTCAACAGCTTGAATAATGGTTCACACGTAGCCGTTAGGTGAGATATGAACAGGGCAATGTAGTTCAACCTCCCTAAAAACCCGCGCACCTCTTTCTCTATTTTAGGCGTCGGCATCTCTTGAATTGCTTTTATTTTAGCAGGATCAACCTCTATCCCCTTTTCACTTACGATAAACCCCAGCAATTTACCCGATCTCACCCCGAAGGTGCATTTGTTAGGGTTCAGTCTCAGCCTGAACTTCCTAAGCCTTTTAAATAACTTCAGCAGATTCACCAGATGCTCTTCCTCCGTCTGGGATTTGGAAATCATGTCGTCAACATAAACTTCGATCTCTTTATGCATCATATCATGAAAAAGAGTCGTCATCGCACGCTGATACGTTGCCCCAGCATTCTTCAAGCCGAAAGGCATCACTTTGTAACAAAATGTTCCCCAAGGCGTTATGAAAGTAGTCTTCTCCATGTCCTCTGGCGCCATTTTAATCTGATTATAGCCTGAGAAACCATCCATGAAGGAGAATACGGAGTATTGAGCAGTATTGTCAACTAGCACATCGATATGCGGAAGCGGAAAATCATCTTTCGGGCTCGCTTTATTCAAGTCACGGTAATCGACGCACATTCTCACTTTACCGTCTTTCTTGGGCACTGGTACGATGTTAGCGACCCATGAGGGATATTTTGTCACAGCCAGGAAACCAGCATCCCACTGTTTTTGAACTTCTTCTTTGATCTTCACTGCCATATCTGGTCTAGTTCTGCGAAGCTTTTGTTTAACCGGCGGGCATTCTTCCTTCAATGGCAGACGGTGCACAACCATATCTGTATCGAGCCCTTGCATGTCTTCATACGACCAAGCGAACACATCACTATACTCTCTAAGCATTTTAACCAGTCTTCGCTTGATGTCGCTCTGCAGCGCGGCTCCTATACGAATATTCTTCTCAACTCCTTCCGACCCCAGATTAATGATTTCGATGACCTCTTCGTGAGGCAGAATGACACGCTCTTCTTGTTTCACCAACCAAGACAGTTCTTCGGGAACGTCACTATCTTCGACAATCTCTTCTTCGGCCTGAAATACCGGATGTTCGAAGTCGGGACGAGTCATAGGTGGTTCAAGGATGTCATCTGAAAATGTTATCCTGCAAAAAGAATGGTTAAATGCTTCAAAATGCGTATAAAGCGAATAACCACGTTGCCATTTTATTGAAAAAATACAAAACAAGAAAAAAACAGGGATCGCAATATTTGCACATGAAAAACGCCTTTTATTTAATGATTAACACGCAATGTTCATAACAACACAACCCTAAGCAAATCATGATGCCCCGGGCAAGACACCAGATTGTTCAACAATTAATAAAACAAAGCATTACTGTTTAAGAGTCACAGGAACAAGCTCCTGAATAGACCAGTTGCACAATCCCTGTCCTGGCGTGCTTGGCTGAATCCAAGCGTCCATATCGCAATCGCTGTCTCCTTCGTCAGACTCTGAAGCAGCGTTGATGGCCTCATGACATACCCCACTAGTAGAGATGGTTATTGGCCCTCTGAAACGAGGTGCCCCCACAGCAGGTGTTGATGACGACGGTTGGTACCCCAACCCGAATCGGTCCATCTTTACAGGAATATCCAGCACTTTGCCCCAGCCCTTTGCTTCTCCTGTCTCTACTAGAGCTTGAGCTTCTTTATACGACGAGACGGCTATCTCCGACGTTTTGCTCGGCCCGGGACCTTTGTCCTTGATGCGCAGCCCTTCAAATGCCTGGAAGGGTGTTTCATGAATCTCTCCATCGACCTCCACATATTTAAATGACGACAGATGGCTGACCAGGATGTCTTCTTCTCCGCATACGGTGACCACGCTGTCTCCGACCATATATTTCAACTTTTGATGTAGGGTAGACGTGACTGCCCCAGCCCCATGAATCCAAGGTCTTCCGAGGAGACATCTATATGCAGGCTGGATGTCCATGATATAAAACTCAGTCGCGAAAACCTCCGGCCCTACCTGTAGAGGCAATGCTATCGATCCGAAAACTGTTCTCCTCGTCCCATCAAATGCCCTGACTACCAAGTCACTGGGCGTGCACAGGATTCCTCTGATATCTAGCTTCATCATCGCTTTCTTGGGCAGCACATTCAAAGACGATCCGGTGTCGACCAATACATGCGACATGACGGATCCTCTACACTCGACAGATACGTGCAGCGCCATATTATGATCTCTCCCTTTCGGGGTCAAATCGAAGTCGGTAAAGCCCAAGCTGTGGCCTGCATTCACATGTGCTAACACTCCTTCCAGCTGATTCACGGAGACGTCTTGGGGTACGAAGGAAGTATCCAGGACTTTCAACAGTGCATTTCTGTGAGCTTCAGAACATAATAGCAATGACAGTATAGATATCTTGGAGGGAGTCTGTTGCAGATGCTCCACAATCTTATAATCACTTTTTCGAATCAAGCGCATGAACTCTTCCACATCTTTCGATGCCGATGCTTTTTCGCTTGCCTGCACAGGAACATTCTCAACCATCTTCCCCTTTCCCTTCGCCAGTCTTTCGGCCTCTACCTCAGGCGATATGAAGATCCTACCACTCCTTGTCATACCTCATGTACCAACAACGTTGTCCACAGTCTCGGCTGGCTTTTTTTCAACATCAATCTTTATTCCGTCACAATACACTTCCAAACCATATGACCATGGGACTGCTTTTGTACTCTCGTACGGGATCGGTCCGGCCTTAGTGATAGTGATTGGTGGTCGCTGGGCCGGAGCCGTTATGGTGATCGTCTTCCGCGGAATCGTTACAGTGGCCACATCACTCTGATTATCTTCTACTGCCCCTGCAGGTTCTTCAATTGCTGCTCGGTCAAATTGCAGCGTGTCGCCGTCTATTAAAGCCTGAACACCTTTCTTTAAGTCATCACACCCCCCAGCTAGGGCCCAGCATTCTAAGCAATACTCGTCACATCCTGGATAGACACCCCCTGCAATAATCTGCTTTTTATCTCGCTCAGCGGCGTCTTTAGATCATCGACATTCATAATCAGATTCAAACCTTCCTCAGTCAGAATGGCGTTTGCCCCATGATTAGGCATGGGTTTCTGCACTATATTCGGACCCGCCGTTCCGAAATTGATAGCCTTATTGTCTAGTAGATCCTGCACAACATGCTTAAAAGCATGACAACCCTCTACATCATGGCCCGGGGCCCCAGAATGAAACTCACAGTGCCTGCTTGCATCATAGCCATACGGAGGAGTTCCCGTTATCGGTGCCAGCGTTCTCTTCTCTACCAGGTTCAAACCCAACAGTGTCTGTAACAGATCAGCATACGTTGAGGGCGGCTTCTCAAACACTCTCCTTGGCTTACCTCCCTGGAATCTTCGCTGAGCAGGCTGTGCCCCCTGCTGCGGCTGCTGTTGCTGTTGTTGTTGCATTGGCTGTTGCTGAAATGGTTGCTGTTGAAACGGAATAGTAACACTCGCCACCTGCTGCAGCTGATTATACTGGTTCCGACCTCTGCCCCGGCCTCTGCCTCGGCCTCCAAACACTGCGCTTGCATCGCCCTGACGGCGCCCACCAAAAGCCTTCCTGTTACTGCCAGATGCAGTCGATTCCTCAGCTTGGAATCTTCCTTGTTTAATGTTGTTTTCAATCTTTTCTCCCATCAGAATTAAGTGTGAGAAACTAGCCAAAGATGTGTGAAACAACTTGTCATAAAACATGCCTGTGAATGTGCCGATGAACATGTCATTCATTTCCTTGTCTTCTAAAGGAGGACGGACCCTAGCAGCCATATCGCGCCACCTTTGCGCATACTCTTTAAAGCTCTCACCCTTCTTCTGGGATAGCCCTGTCAATTGGACCCGATTGGGCGCCAAGTCGCTGTTATACTTGTAGTGAGCTACAAATGCCTCTGCCAGTTGCTTCCATGTCTTTATATTAGTTGGTTCCAATCCCATATACCACTCTAGGGAAGGGCCCGACAAACTATCTTGAAAGAAACGCATTAGCATCCTCTCATCAGTTGAATACGCAGACATTCTTCGGTAATAAGACCGCACGTGCACTTTCGGACAGGTGTCCCCTTTATACTTATCAAATGTAGGAGCTTTGAATTTGATTGGCACCCTCAAGCCAGGTACCAGACCCATTGTTGACATGTCTAAGCCCACAGCACTTTGGTTCAGGACCCCCCTCATCTGCTCTTCTAGCATTCTGATCTTCTGGGAGTCATCCATAGGTCCCTCGAAACCTCCACCGGAGAAAGCGTCCTCCTGCTGATCCTCTTGCCACATACCATTCCCAGCCCCATACCCATCGTATCCATTATTACGGTCAGCTCTGATCTGATTCATCACCGGGCCTCGCCCTCTGTTGCCGTATCCCGGAGCAATTCCAGCAGGTCCAAAAGTCATTAACCCAGCGCCGTTTCCATTTCTGAATCCTCCGTAACCCTGATTGGTCACACCAAAATCGTCCTGCCCAAAGCCTTGAGCATTGAAACCAAATTTCCCAGCATTATCGAATCCTTGATCATTGAACCCGAATCCAGCATTACCGAAGCCGTTGCCCCCCATATTATCACCCAAGTTGATATCACCAAGCCCAACGTTATGGACAGCAGTCTCGTTCCCAACTCCGACGTTACCGTTCCCAGCAGCGGTAGCGTTGTTGACATTAACAGCAGGTATATTGACTACAGGCGGAGCCACTGGTGTGGCAGTGCCATCCCCATGAACAGTGTCGACTCGCACAGACTGATGATCCTCATTACCGTGACCAGCATTTCTGACCAACAGAGGCTGCACCATGGCTTGCAAATTCTCCTGACCTTTTGCAATAGTCTCCATGGTCTGCATAAAGAGCGCTAGCTTCTCGCGCATATCTTGCATCTCGTTCTGCATTTGATCCATGATTCTTCGACAGTTAGTGCGAGTGGAATATCTGTGCGAGCGCTGATCTGCAATCCTGAAAAATACCTGGTACAGAACAGGAAATAAGATACCATCCAATGATTACCTGTAATGCAATATGAATGCCATGCAATGCAATGTGTGTCTGTGCGTTAGGGAAATTCATTCCCCCGATTCTAGTGTGACGGTGCCAGTGCAGTGACAGTGCTAACAATATGAAGATGGGAGCTGAATCAAAGAAAGCCTCATATATTGCAGAGAAATCCAATAAGCCAAGAATACAATATCAGAGTGCACAATAAGAAAGCATGACCTCGACCAACAATCCTGGTGATGGTCAGCGCTATGCAAATAAAGCATACAAGTTAATACGAGAAATGATCAAGTACTCCCATAAGCCCGGTACTCTTCTATTAACTTCTTGGTCTCTGGATGACCTGGTCGGGTAAGCAGCCCTTCAACAAGTTGGTTTCTCTTCTTAAGAACACGTCGCACGTCACCGGCAGTTTCCTCCCATGCCCCTTCTCCGAAGCGATCCTCTAGCTTACGCTTCTGAGACACGGCTTCGTTTCTGCCTTCGATAGCTTTGTTCAACGCATTCTGGAGACTGTACCGGGTCATCACTTCTTCTTCATACTTCTTGGTGCTAGCCTTCAACTGCTCTTCGAGGTCAGAGATTTGCTGCTTCAACTTATCTTCCCTCTTTTTGTTGTTGGTGAGCGTAGCATTCCAGAAGAGATTTCTCGGTGAGCGGCGTCAAGTGCTTTCTTTTTGGATTCCAGCATGTCATGGGAGCTTCTGAACTCTTGCCCCAGACGTTCGCTCTTCTTCTTCTCCTCAGTCAGCTCAGCCCCTAGTCTGTTTACTAGCTCAATCTGCTGTTGGAAAGCATGCACGGCCTTGTTTTTCTCACTGCGTATCTGAGCTAGCTCTTGCTCTAACCCTTCATTGATCTTCATCAAGGCTTCTTTTTCTTTCACCACTTGCTCGTAGGCTTCCCTAGAAACAGTAGTTGGCTCTTCTACCGGAATATGAACAGAGACCGGTGCAGCCGGAAATGGCATCAGCAACTGACTTGCTCTCTCCTGAATCCAAACCCTGTAAGGTGCATAAGCCTGACAGTCATTCTTCCCTAACAGTGGCTTCCCTCTTCGGTTAATACGCGTCCAAGCATGCTGCAGCTTGGCTAACAACTCTCCACTCAAATCTCCTGTGAAGTACAGAGATTCCTGTACTTCTTCCTCCTGAGGTGGGTTCTTCAGCGCATATCCAAACTGACGGACGAACAGAGAAGGGTTGTAATTGATACACCCTTTTCTTCCTATCAAAGGAACATTAGGGTACCCAGAACAACTGACGATAAGCTCAGACCCCAGCAAGTCTCGATCAAACCACTCAACGTCTTCGGAAGATAGCCTCATCAGGCGCTCTGACCAGCTAGCTGTGGTTGCACTGTCCACAAATGGTCCCTTCCTGGGAAGATGACTCTTAAACCACATGCTCAACAAAGGCGCACAGCAGTAAACAACCTTTCCCCTTCTGTTTTCATTCTTGTAGTGCAATGAGTGGTAGAAGTCTCCGATCAACGTGGGCACTGGGTTGCCAGCAGCAAACAGATGGAAAGCGTCCAAGTCCACGAAGTTGGGCAAGTTAGGAAACAACACAATTCCATAAATGCATAGAGCCAAAATAGCATTGAAAACCACCCAACATCCGCTCTTGGCATACTCCTGAGCCTTGCCAACCAGAAAATCAAGAGAGAAACCTGAAACCCCAAGCCAAGAAGTCACTAACAGTTCTGCAGCGTTCATGTGCAAGGCTTTAGCTAAGTCCTCCAACTTGGGCTCAGCAGCAGAGTGAATAAAGGGAACCTTGTTCTGTACTGGTAGCTCAGTAAACTCCACATACTCCTCAATGGTAGGCCCCAGAATAAAGTCAGCAAACGTGAAACATCTCAATGCGGGGTCATAGAACTGCATCAAGGTGTACAGCCCATTCATCTCATCAGCAGTGGGCTTGCAGACTAATCTCAGTAATTTCCCATGACTCATTCTGAAGCTTCTCCTAACCTCCTAATCAGCAAGAGATATCAGCCCAAGCAAAGGAGTAATATCAGGTGTAGGCAGCTTATACGCAACTGTCTTCCTCAAACCAGCCATGATCAATACTCAGACGTCCGGGCACTAGAACCAGGGAATATGCAAATGAACCTGCAGCACAGACACACGTTAATGGGATGCAATGATAATGGGTATGCAAACAATGCAATGCAAGTAACATGCAACAGGGACCAAATGCCGTGGCTGAGAAGCCTGAACCATATCAAGAAGTCACAGATAGACCCTCCAAAATCCCTCAAACCCTGGTCTCTGATAGACCTGAAACAAAGCTCCAACACTGGTCTCTGACAGACCCCACAACATAACTCTGATTGGTCTCTGATAGACCTCAAACCATATCTCCAACTAGTCTCTGACAGACCTCATAACTCTCCAACTGGTCTCTGACAGACCTCAGAACTATCCATAAATATCCAGGATCTCTGATCAAGAAATAACCGGTATCTGAAGGTCTAGTTACCTGCATGACCCCAAACCCTCTCACAGGTGGATGTCCTAGTAACTAACAAAGGTACGACATCCTATGCGGTCGTCGGCGTCACAGACTTTCAGGGTTGATGATACGATTCCTAGAAGGAGTGGCATCATCAAATCCTGAAGAGGCCTCACTTAGCCAACTTCCAAAAGATCGGTTCCCGGAGTCGACAATTCAGCTGACCAACAACCCCTTCGACCCAAAGGGTAGAAAAAGAAGCCAACCAGAAGAACCTCGTTCGAGTGTAGATTTCGTGAGACACTAATGCAAGCAAAGCCGGCACGCGCCCACTACTTTCTACTCTAATTCTAGGTGCACTCAAGCCCAGGTCCGACCTATCTCTCAATCATAGAACACCCGTCACACCCCAATACAACAATAATAATCAATATATATAATGCTAAAAATAAAGGTCAGAAATATAAATCCATACAACATCCTCGACGGGAAAACAAGCGTTAGGATTGACTCTCTTAAGGGACGTTGGATCCCAAATGCATAAAGAGTATCGCAGTCCTTAGCAGCCAGGGGACGTTGGATCCCCAGCAGAGTCTCCAGCTGTCGCTACTGCGAAAATCGGCGCCGGCTGAACAGAAGAGTCGCCACCGTGCGTTATTTATCCCAACGGAGGGAAAGGAAACTCTCAGAGTAAACCTACCGCAAAACGGGGAAAGGAATGGTCATCGCAACCAAAACCTGGATTCGGGAGTCGGTTACGCAAGGGGAAGGTATTAGCACCCCTCACGTGCGTCGTACTCGACGGGATCCACGCTTGTTTTCTGGTACGGATTGTTATTCTATCTAAACTAAGGGTTAAGGGTTAAAAAGAAAAGAAAATGACTCGGCAAAGTATCGCACTTTATGCCTACATATTCCCGTCTGGAACGAGAAATCAGAGTCAACGTAGTTCGCCTACCTACTGGAAAGGAGGGGAAGGTTGCTCGCTAGGATATCGCATCCTATGCCTACGTACTTTCATACAGCATGAAAGATCAGAGCAAACGTAGTTCGGGCCACGTACGACACAAGTCTGTTTTGATTGTTTTTATTCCTTCTGAAAAAGGGTTTTTCTGATTAAGAGTCCAAGCGGACAAAAATGACGTTTTGATGAGTTCACATTCTTTTACGGAAGAAGTGTCTTTTATTCTGTTTGAAATATTTATTGTGTTTTTCTGTTTGTTTTGAGAAAGAAGAGACAGAACTCTAACCTACGGTTGCGAAGGGAATCAAACTAACCTAATGTTATCATGCATGGGTTAAGACCTAATGTTTATCATGCTCCTCTCTTGCACAGAGAGAAACAGAGATCCTAAGGGAATAGACGGAAACAGAAACAATAGTATATATACAATAAAGCGGTAAAATGCATGGATGCAGCAATACAAGCGAGGCAAGGGAGTCCCACTCAACCTCGAACCTAGAAAACAACAGGCAAAAGTGAACAAAATTCACTTTCAACCTACAGGTTAAACAACAAACAATACAGTCAAGGAAAACCAATCAATACATCAAATAATAAACAGCAAAAATCAACAGCCACAACAGCTCTGCATCAACACCTGTCTTCAAGTCATCATCAAACAACTACAAGCTTCAGGCAAGCATCAATCTCCATCTCCACAACCTTCAAGCAAGGTCTTGATTATCAATCTTCCATCTGCAATGGCTTTTCTTCAAGTCTCAATCTTCAGGATGAACATCAGTCAACAAGATAAAAGTGAATGTTAAACAGTAGACTGCCTACCAAGGGTGGCTCATTAACTGTTAACATTATACAGACAATTTTCTCTCAAAAGTTCTATCTTTCAAATATATTCACTGATCCTTCCAAAGGAAGGAGGTGGATATTTGAAAGAGACTTTGAATCATAGAGAAAGGATGGATGCAGACAAGGCCTTCCATGTTTGAGAATCAAGCTTTCTATTCTAGAGCTCTGCCTAGCTCCTAAAGCCTATACTCCTCAACAGCTGCTAGCAAGAATCTCCTCATCAACTCTGGAATTTGGACTTCAGTCTCTTGATCTCCAATGGCTTCATCATCACAAGTCTTCAGCTCTCCCAATCCCCCAAGCAAACCCAATACCCCACACAGACAAAAGAAATCCCCAGAGAGGGCACACCACACCAGTCAAGCAAATATAGACAGTACTAATAGCAGTAGGGGAATCCTAATATTTTCTAAGGGATCTAATAACTACCCATAATCCCTATAGTCCCAATATCCCAAAAATTCAATCTCTAACTTCTAAGGGAAATGAACTAATTCACCTATGTTATCTCCTAAACCCTAGTTTTGTTCATGTTATTCACACCTAAACAAACCACCTAAAATTAATTTCTAAAATTATGAACTAAATTGTATATTCAAAATAAAGGTCTAAACTAGTCAACCTAAAAAGAATGGATTAAAAATGGTAAAGCATCTATTCAAACTAAAATTAACAAATTCATGCATCAAACAAAACTACTTAAAATGCTATTTAAAAGAAAAATATGCTAAAAATGTGAAAATAAAATGAAGTATTAATTTTTTTATGGGATAATTTTCTTGACAAAATTATGAGCAATGTGCAAAAAGAACCAATGAAAATCATGCATTTTTCTATTTTTTATGATTTTGTGAAGAATTAATATTTTTTGAAAGAAAGTAAATGTGAATTAAATGGATGAGGGTGTATCTAGCAGTGAAAATTAGTTAAAATGCAAGGTGGGCCCAGACTGGGGGGCGCGCATAGCAGGCGCGTCTGGGCCCAATCAAACAGAAAATGACAACAAAAATTAAAAAAGAGCAAAACGGTGCAGTTAGCAATTATTTTAGTTGAAATGGAAATGGGCCTTGGTTCGTGGGGTGTCATTAGCAACCATTGTCTGAGCCCAGTCTGAAACCATTAGTGAAACGGTGCGTTGCACCATTTAAATCTCCCTCCGAATTTCTTTTAATCGTGGCCGTTGGATGAGAAGCCAAGTCAAGGTCAATCAGGCAATCGTGTGGCCCTCATGTTGTCTTCAACCTCCAGCAAACCCTAATGTCTGAAACTCTTCACCATGCATGCATCTTCCAGCTTTCCTTTCTCCCTCGTCTCTCCATGAATCCACACGATTCCAAGAGCAAAGTTGCTCTAAATCCTTCCCTCTACACAGCCACGCCCATAGTTCTTCCTAAAACTCACTCAAGAAACAAACCCGATAGGTGCAATAATTCTGATCCACCATTTTCACCTGACATCAAATCTCCCAATGCTTGCTCAATTCTATCCTAACATTATCTACATCTCACACTGATCATTTTAAGCCATAAGTCCAAGATTATCTTGCATTATCATTGATGTTATAAGCTCCAACAGAATTAGTGCATCATGATCAACATCCATGAAACTTGTTCAAACATGGTGAAATTCATCATCTAACTTAACTTAACCATTCTATGCTAACAAATCACTAACATGCTGGCTGAATCATGCAATTCGAAGGAAGATACCAACCTGGTGTGATGGTGAAAACAGGTGCTGAATCCTCTTGATCCAATGCTTGCAATGATTGGAACTCGATCCACACTACCAATTCTTGATTCTGTATGCAGAAAATCTGACTCAAACCTCTTGGATCTTGTGATTGAAGAATTCTTGCTTCTTGGATGATTCACTTGAACAACACGATCCCTCTCCAATTCTACCCAATCCTTGTGTGAATTCTGCTCTATGAGTGATGGTGATGATGATCCAATCAAGAATTGTGAAAATTGGTGAAGATTTGAGGTAGTTTGAAAAGCTTTTGCAAGTTGGAAAAAATGTGTGAAACTTGGTGTTATGAGCAATGTGATTCAACAAACATGGCATGGAGTCTCTTAAGGCAATATATACATGAGTTTAGAAAGTCCTAGAAGTTTGGAGAAGCTTCCCATGCACTCTTTCCTTGCATTTTGGATTATGTAACTTTCATTGTAAGTAACCATGCATATCTCTCAAATATTGGACCAAACTCAAAATTCTACTTTTGCCAATGTTCTCAAAATAATTTTTCCAATCAAAATGACCTATAATTTCACTTCATTTGGCCAAACTATGAAAAATCTCAAATTTAGGTCATTTTTCATTCATTAAATTCACCAATTTTGAAACCTTGAGCTATGAGCCTTTCCAATATTTCATGGTCACTTTTCTAGACTCAAAATGTCATTTGGAACAAGTTTTATGTTGTGAAGTTTTTCATTTGATGCTCCCTTGTATGAGTTTTGGGCATAGGCTTGAAATGACCTGTAATTCTCAGATGACCAAAATAGCCTTTTCTTTCCAAGACCATAAGTAGAGTTACACAAATAATATGAAGGCATACCATACCATTCTAGAAAGCTAAGACAATGAGGAACAACTCTTATGTTGACCAGATATTCATTTTAAATCTCCTTGAGGGGTAAAAATTGCTTGGAAGTCAAGTCACTTTCACAGACAAAATTTCAGATACCTCAGATGACCTGTAACTTGCAAGGACCATAACTTGAGTTCTATAAATCTCCTTGATGTCTTCCACCACTCAAATTAAAGGTCTTGAGATCCTCTACAAGTTTCATGTTGGACAAGGATCAATTTGAAGCATTCATTTTGACTTATCTTGCTTGGAAATTTGACCTAAATCAGGGGATTTTACACAGAAACCCTAATTTAGAAACTCCTCTTCTCCTTGATTTCTCTTGATTTCTTCTTAGCACATCACCATATCCTTATCCATATGCCAAATTATGAACCCCACATCTCTCCAATAGCCCTTAATGCCTTTCAACCAGTCAATTGACCTAGAGTTAACCCAGGGTTGACCCAGATGAAACCCTAGTTGACTGTCTTCAACTGCAATTCTTGTGATCACACCAATGACTTGTCTCTTTCTCCAAATGACTTTCTAAGTCCTCCATGATGTCCACATACTCTCCATGCTCAATTCACAGCTCACACCTTCCTTGTTGATCCTCAGATACCCTTAAATAGGAGACAGATGCATTGCTTGACCCATTGACCTCTTTAGCTTTCCAATTCTTTCTGATGACTTGAATGAGATTGGACTTGAATAATAACCTCTTGATAGGCTTATAGAGATGAGAATAATGTTTGGTCCCCTGTTGGGATGATTTGCTATGCTATGTTATGCAGATGATTATGCTATGTACATGACTCTATATGCAAATGCTAATGATATTGAAACATAAACCAAGGGAATAAGGTTGAGCAAATTTTAGGGTGCAACACACTTGTTCAGGTTGTTGCCTCTCTGCCACTTCTTCAAGTTGTTGCAAGCTCTGTGCCACTTTTTCAGGTTTGTTCTTTCTCGGCCACTTCTTCGGTTTTTTGCCTCTCTGTCTTCTCTCTATCCAACTTATCTCTCTTCAGCTTCTCTCTCTCTAGCACCTCCAATCTACTTTTGAGTGTGTTGCAAAAGCCATACAATTTTTGAAAGTCCATTTGTGTTGGGCGAATTTGGCGTTGTAATATGTCCCTAGAACATACCCCAAAACCGTAACTCCTAATACGACCAGAGTAGTTTGGGAGATTTAGAGCCCCGAATAATATGTCTGTAGGACCAAGGTCTTGTCTCTCTTCTTCAGTTAGAGCTTCTGTTAACTTCTCCTGACATTGATAAGTATAAAAGAATTGTTACAATAAAATCAATTTGAACACTTTCATTAAGATTAACCGAGATCCAAAATATTTTCATTGATCCAAAATATTAACATTCGACTTACACATTGATCCACGACTCTTTGAACATTCTCATTATCAATCACCCTATTCTTATTGACGCGGGCAACCTTCCACACTTGACTACGATTTATCTCATCTTCTCCCGACTCTTCTACCTGTATATACATTTTTACAAATATAATTAACATAGCAATTAAAAAAATAATTTATAATCTTGTACACTACTTTTATACACATACTTACCATATCAGCTTCAAGACGGGCACACCCTAAACGTGACTTTCTATAGGGATGTTGAGGATTTAACGCTCTTTCTCGATTTTCACTACTAACTTTCTGCAATAAAAGCACTATAATACATTAGTAGTAGTGTTCCTGTTTTATATTTGTGAAATTTTATTAATTATGCAGAGAGGAAAATATGAAAGTACATAACTAGAATCCAATGGAATTTCATACTTATAGGACATTTACAATTAATGAAATATTTTACTATTAAAACAATAACAAAAGCATGTATGGAAGCTAGGAGTAATGGTGCTCTTGTTCCAGTAACAGCTTTAGATGTCTCCTGCATTGAGAGACATTTTGATCATTTCCGGTAAGATCATTATATATTTGTATGTAACTTGTACTTGTTCATTCAACAGGGAGATCATAGGCAATTATGCAGATACTAAACTACAGCTTTAGAATTTTTGTAAAATGCTGTAAAATGTTGTTTGGATCCTGCAAGGATGAACTGCTTAATGCAAACACACATCTTTAGAATTTCTTGATTAATACTGAGAAGTTTACAAACAAACATCTCAATTTCTTGCACACTCTTCTCATTATTATATAGACTAATATCAGCAGATACTAAACTGTGTGTGTCTAACAAAATGGTATCCGATACAAAACCAAAATAGAGATAAATAATGACAAGTTATTACCTAAAACTTTTCAATCAGACGCTGAGCTACAAATTTATCCCAATCCTCTTGTTTTATACATTAAGAATATTTTTCCGGTCGATGTTTAACAAAACCACCCTTACTATCTCTTAGATAGAACTTTGCCATTTTTGTCCTGAATGCCCTGTGCAACTTTCCAGCTTCTTTATATATAAATGCACGATATTCTTCGCCAATTACAAAAGCTTTCTGCAAACAACTCAATTTATTAAAACACTGTTCAGGTTATTTAAACATCTAAATAGATGATTTATGAAATTAAAATTTTACAACAAAGCTTGAGTTAGTGTGTTACTTCAATTTCATCCCAAATGTTTTGTTTATAAACCCCTACAGCCTCTTTATTTTCTTTCGCACTGCAATTGTCCAAACTAATTGGAACTAACCGACGAACCATGACACCAATATAACTAGCAAAACTCTTGCTATTATGCTTGATTGGTTGACCTCTTGCATTCCATTGAACCTATAACAAAATTAAAGTGCAATTAAATAATCATCAATCTCACTAATATTTTAAGACAATCAACGGTCTCACAAAAATCTAGTTATTTTACCTCAATCCTCTTTCCATTGCTTTTGGCTTTGTGAATTTTTTGCAACCGAGTCACACCACGTTTACCATCTGTTTTCGTACTAGACGAACCACCTTCATCATTAGTAGAAACCATATTTAACCTGTAAAAAGTGTAATAGTATTATATTTGATGACATTGTTCATGGAAACTCAGACAAACATAAAACACAATATCATTCTTAAACAACATTTTATTCACTCACATTAAAGACGATTTTCAAGTGATTCCACAAATTTTCAAGTCGGCCTTTTCCTCTTCCTTGTAATTGGATTCCTACTTTTGTGTTTTCTAGATACATAGAATGATGGGTTGATCCAAATCCCATCATTGTGATCGTTTCTCATATAAAGAATATCATATATAATTGGTTCATCCTCAAGGGATTGTGATGTATTAAAGAGAGGATCATCCTCAATATCTATACTTTGAGTGTTTTGATCATTTATTTTGTTACTTAGAAACACAATAGACCATTTTTCATCGGCAGGATCAGTGACATAGAACACTTGGTGAGCTTGTGATGCTAAAATAAAAGGCTCGTCTTTATACCCCACTTTATTAAGATCGACCTTCATGAACCCAGGGTCAACTTGAAGGCCATTGTTGTTGCCAACCCACTTGCAACCAAACACAGGCACTTGAAAGCATGAGTAATCCAACTCCCAAATACATTCAATGACCCTAAAATATGACAATTTGGAAAATGCGGGATTTCTGTCTTTGGAACTTGAGATATGCACAGATTCAGCTACGAGTGTGACACCGCTATTTCGCATAGTGCTTTCATGATCATGTTCTTTCGTATAAAATGTATACTTATTAATTATATGACCATAGTACGAGAGAGCATTTGAATTTGGACCATTTGCTAGCCATCTCAATCTTTCGGAAATTGAAGCAGGATTTTTGGCAAATTCTGAAAAAATGTGTTCTTTTAGCCACAATATAAAACTTTGATTGTGCTCTCTTGTTAACCAAATTTCACTCCTGTTAGGGTTCAAACTTTGAAGGATTTACTTATGCTTTTCAACATATGGCTCAACCTCATCAGCATTGTGTAGTACATACAAGTGTGCTTGCTCCAATTCGATGTCTGACATGGTGACTAGTTTACTTGCACCAATCCCTTCCCCAATTGTTTTTCCAGAGTGTCGTGACATCGGAAGCCCTATGGACTCAACATTAGAGAGGTATTCATTACAAAACTCAATAGCTTCTTCAACTAAATATCGTTCAACAATACAACCCTCTGGTCGACTTCGATTCTTCACGTACCCTTTTATTATCTTCATGTAACGCTCAATCGGGTACATCCACCTCATATAAGTTGGTCCACAATATTGTATTTCCATGATAAGATGGACGGTGAGATGAACCATTATGTCAAAAAATGAGGGTGGAAAATACATCTCAAGCTCACATAATGTGACATCAATTTCCTTTTGTAATGTCGGCAGCTTCTCAGGGTCAATAACTTTGCTACAAATAGCTTTGAAGAAAAAACAAAGTTTAGTTATGGTCCATCGCACATTTTCTGGTAAAATGGAACGTATAGCTACTGGAAGAAAGTTCTCCATTAAAACATGACAATCATGAGACTTTAAACCCTTCAATTTGAGATCTTTCATAGATACCAAACTCTTAATGTTTGATGAGTAGCCCTCTGGAACTTTAACGTTCTGAAGAACCTTACACAAGATCTTTTTCTCTTTTCTTGACAGAGTATGAGCTGCTGGAGGTAGAAATGAACGCTTACCCTCCCTCTTAACCGGCCCCAATTCATTTCTTAATCCCATACTTTGCAGGTCTAACCTTGCCTTAAGGCCATCCTTAGACTTTCCTGGAAGATTGAGTAATGTACCAACGACACTTTCAAAAACATTTTTTTCAATATGTATCACATCCAGAAAATGTCTAACATACAATGACTTCCAATACGACAATTCAAAGAAAATTGACTTTTTTTCCCATCCCCCCGTGACAAGTTCACTTGAAAAAGGCTTCCCAAAATTAGTGCTCAAAAGCTTTACCTTTTGGTATAATTGATCGCCCGTCAAAGGCACAGGAGCTCTTTTTTTTTCAGATTCACCATTAAATGCTTTTCCCCATTTTCGAAAACGATGGTTGGTATTTAAGAATCTACAGTGTCCAAGAAATACATTTTTCATACAATGATCCAACCGTATTGAATGTGTATTATCTTCACATATGGGGCATGCAAGTTTTCCTTTGACACTATAGCCTGATAGATTCCCATATGCAGGAAAATCATTGATTGTTCCAAATAACATAGCCCTCAATTGAAAGGATTCCTTTTTATACTCATCATATACCTCCACACCTGTCTCCCACATATGCTTTAAATCTTCAATTAATGGATCCAAGTATATGTCTATATCATTTCCTAGTTGCTTGGGCCCAGAAATTAACATAGTCAACATCATGTACTTGCGCTTCATGCATAGCCATGGAGGTAGGTTATAAATCAACAAAATCACCGGCCAAGAAGTAAGTTTACTACTCTGAATACCATGATGGTTTAGGTTTCTTTCTTCCTGCCCAAAATTTGGGTAATCATGATCAACTTTTGCCCATTAAGGAGAATCTGCAGGATGTCGGAGCATTCCATCAACAACCCTTTCTTTTGCATACATTGTTAAGTTCTTTGCATCTTCCGCATTACGATACATGCGCCTAAATCTTGGTATTATCGAAAAATACCATAGCATTTTGGCTGGAGTTGTTTCTTTCTTCTTATATCATGGGTACATTTAGGACACATATTTAATGATGCATACTCGTTGCGAAATAAAATGCAATCATTCGGACAAGCATGTATCTTCTCATAACTCATTCCAATAGAACATAATAATCGTTTAGCCTCATAGGTTCGACTAGGGAGCACATTATTCTTAGGCAAAATCTCATTTAACAGAGTCAACAAGTCTGTGAAACTCCTATCAGACCATCCATGGCGTGCTTTTAAGTTATACAATTTTAAGACCATAGACAATCTTGTAAATTTAGTACATCCTTCGTATAATGGAGTCTCTACATCACTTACTAGCCTCTCAAACATTTGAGGACAATCACGAAGATCTTCTTCAATTACATTCACAAATTCTTCAACTCGATCAAACTCATAATTTGTATCTTTTTCAAAATCATTTGATTTATCTCTCCCATTGCTCCTCTTTGTTGACTTGGTTTTTTTTTCTCCGTGCATTATCCAACATGTATAACTTTTATCAATTCCATTACATATTAAGTGATCTTCCAAAACATTTGCACTAACATCCGTATAACAACATTTTAAGCAAGGGCATATGATTTTACTAGTGTCTTCGGCATGAGCAATAGCAAACCTAACAAACTCTTGAACCCCGTCTTCATATTCTTTTGACGCTCGATTGGCAAACATCCATTTCCGATCCATATTTCCTAACAAGTAATATATATAACTAGTTAACAACTGCTTCTAACAACCAAATTAGGTTCTACCTACGAATCATACGCCCAATTTCAAGGTCTTAGTCCTATAACGGCATATATATATATATATATATATATATATATATATATATATATATATATATATATATATATATATATATATATATATATATATATATATATATATATACACACACACACACACACACACACACGATTCAGTCCCACCAAAAGATATAGGTACTAATCAACACTACAAAATATAGTAAAAGAGAAAAATAACTACCAGCCACTAAAAGCAATTAAACATAAGCAGCATAAAGAACTGTGTGTATAACTTAACTCCTACCTTATGACCTCTTCATCCCCATTCACTCAAAATTCTATTTTTACAATGAAAACAGATGCTGGTAATGCAAATAGCTTCAAGACAGACATCCAAATGCAAATAAGCTAAGACATAAACTCCCATATAGTATAGACTTATTTAATAAGTGCTTACTGATCCTGTTTGGATAAACAACACAATTAAGTGTTTATCCTACAATTTCTTATGCATAAACCAATTCTATACATGGTCTAAAGTAAATATGCATGAAAAACGGTGCTCAGCTAATGCTTTCTCTAAATTTCTTTCTAGTTCCATATGAAAACTATAGTTAATTCTTGCTTCAATTTCAATTTCATTTAGCACCGACATTTTTAACTATTAAACTTAGATCTTCAGAATTCATATAAAATAGATATTGTAAAAGAAATCTACCCCTATAAAAACTATTTTATATCAAAATTCTCTACCTGGCCAAATTAGCTCTTAATAATTGTACTAGATAATTAATAACCATTTAAAAATGGATATGGGTCTTCTTTGGCCCTCCATTCAAAATCCCTGTCCTTAAAGTAACTAATTATGGATGATCTTGTTAGAACACATATTGGTTCTTAATAATGTCTCTATGTTTTGATGATAACTATTATGAAATTTTGTATTAAAGAATTATATAATCTAAAATTTGTTTGAGAATGTTTGCTGCAGATGTTAAAGTGAATATTACTCCAGAAGCAAATTAGATCTGAACATAAGAAATATGCAAGGCTCTGAAGCGTCAGAAGCATCTCTTAGAAGATTCTGAACGCTGCCTCCAGAATATTCTGAGCGCTGCCTCCAGAAGAATCTGAAGCAGGAGCTACAGAAGAATCTGAAGCAGAAGCTGCAGAAGAATCTGAAGCAGAAGC
The DNA here is from genome assembly GCA_963859935.3 of Lathyrus sativus. Lineage (NCBI taxonomy): Eukaryota > Viridiplantae > Streptophyta > Magnoliopsida > Fabales > Fabaceae > Lathyrus > Lathyrus sativus. Next base: position 9,073,945 of record CAWUDS030002219.1, on the reverse strand, counting down.
CAGAAGCATCTGAAGCAATGAAGAATTCTATATGAAGAGTTTCAAGCACAGTTACTTCAGAAGACTCTGATAGTACTAACGCTGCAAGTACTGAGGATTTGATCCAAAACTCTGCTCTGAACATATACACGCTAAAAGCAAACTTGCTGCAAAGACTCTGATTCAGCAAACTCTGATGAATATTAGAAGGCTCTGATTTGTCAAAGCTCTAATACTTTGC
>CAWUDS030002219.1:9002595-9073225 GCA_963859935.3 Lathyrus sativus | reverse complement strand
TCCTTTGGTTTTCACTGATTTCCATTCATTATAAATTGATCTCAATAACCAATCTTCTTGGTGGAGCTTGCTAGATCTTGGGGATGAAGATCTAAGATGTTGAAGATGCCCTTTCATAAGGTCTGCTTGAAGATGGAGTTATGTTACTGTCAACTTTGCTGTCAGAGCTGCTGTAGGAGTTTGGTGCTGCTGCTTGGGCTGCCTCCTTTGGGTTTTGTTTTCTGTATTGTTTGTTGGCTTGAGTAGCTTGCCCCCTAGGTTTGAGGTGAATGTTGATTCAACTTTTCCTGTTGTTTTCCCAGGTTCGAGGTTGAGTGGGACTCCCTTGCCTCGCTTGTATTGCTGCATTGCATGCATTTTACTGTATTTGCTTTTGCTTTCTTTTCTGTTTATCCCCTAGGATCTCTGATTTCCTCTGTGCAGGAGGGAATTATGACAGACATTAGGATTCTTATCCATGCATGACAACATTAGGTTAGTTTTTATTCCCTTTTCAACCCCAGGCTTTTTAGAGCTTCTTTCTCTTCTTATCTCAAAACAACTCCAAAATACGGTAATAAGGTTAATCGATGTCGTACGTTATGAGCCTTAAGCTATTTGAGAAAGGGTTGCTGGAGAGCTTCTTTCCAGTAGTCTGGCTACTTAGTATGACACCCTTTGGGTGACACGCGACGTAGTCACTCTCAAATCATAGTCTCTAGTGCGTCAGAGATTGCAAACAAACTAAAAAAACACTTCTTTCGTAAAAGATTCAAAACAAACATCAAAGTGTCATTTTTTGTCCGCTTGGACTCTTAATCAGGAAAAACTCTTTTTGAAGGTAATAAAAAACAGTCAGACAAGCTTGTGTCTTCCGTAGCCCGAACTATGTTTGCTCTGATCTTTCATGCTGTATGAAAGTACGTAGGCATAGGATGCCGTATCCTAGCGAGCAACCTTCCCCTCCTTTCCTGTAGGTAGGCGAACTATGTTGACTCTGATTTCTCGTTCCAGACGGGAATACGTAGGCATAAAGTACGATACTTTGCCGAGTCATTTTCATTTTCTTTTCTTTTTAACCCTTGACCCTTAGTGTAGATAGAATAACAATCCGTACCAGAAAACAAGCGTGGATCCCGTCGAGTACGGCGGACGTGAGGGGTGCTAATACCTTCCCTTGCGTAATCGACTCCCGAATCCAGGGATTTAGTTGTGATGACCATTCCTTTCCCTCTTTGCGTTAGGTTTACTCTGAGTGTTTCCTTTCCCTCTGTTGGGATAAATAACGCACGGTGGCGACTCTTCTGTCATAGCCGGCGCCGATTTTCGCAGTAGCGACAGCTGGCGACTCTGCTGGGGATCCAACGATTCCCTACGCGAGTCAATCCTAGCGCTTGTTTTCCCGTCGTGGGTTTTGTATGGATTTACCTTTCTGTTTTTACTTTCCGCATTTTATTGTCAGCTTTATATTGTTATTGCTGTTGTGGGGAGGGAGTGATCTGTTGAGAGATAAGCCGGACCTGGGCTTGAGTGCACCTAGAATTAGTTGTGGAAAGTAGTGGGCGCGTGCATGCTTTGCATGTACTAGTGTCCCACAAAATCCACGCTCGGACGAGGTTCTTCTGGTTGACTTCTTTTTCAACCCTTTAGGTTGAGGGGGTTGTTGGTTAGTTGGATTGTCGACTCTGGGGACCGATCAATTAGAAGTTGGCTAAGTGAGGCCTCTTCAGGACATGATGATGCCACACCTTCTGGGTATCGTATCCTCAGTCTTGAAAGTCTGTGACGCCGACGACCGCATAGGATGTCGTACCTTGTGTCAGTTGATAGGAAACCTACCTGTGAGAGGGATTGGGGCATGCAGGAAACTTGACCTCCAGACTACCCGGTTTTCTTAACAGTGGATCAGTATGTGTGGTTACTTGGGGTTTCTTCATCAGAGCTTTGTTATGGGTCTGTTGAAACCAAGCTGGAGCATTGTTTTGAGTCTGTTGAGACAAAGTGGAGCATTGTTATGGGTCGTTGAGACCAGGTTTGAGCAGCATTACGGGTCTGTTGAGACAGAGTTGTGGATGGATCTCTTCAGCAATATATCACTTGATCCCTGTTGCATGTTTGCATATTGCATTGTTGCATACTCATTTCTCATATCATTAACGTGTGTCTGTGCTGCAGGTGCATTCTCATACCCTCTGATTCTAGTTGCCCAGATTTCTGTCTGCTGCTATTATGGATACTTTGAAGAAGACTGTGGCATACAAGTTGCCTACTCCAGATGTTTCTTCTCTGCTTGGTTTGACATCTCTAGCTGATGAGGATGTGAAGAGAAGCTTCAGGAAGAGTTATGGGAAACTGCTTAGGTTGGTTTATAAACCACCCATGTATGAGCGGAACGGATTGTACGCGCTGATGCAGTTCTATGATCCCCCGCTGAGGTGTTTTACTTTCCCTGACTTCATTCTGGCTCCGACTATGGAGGAATATGCTGAGATCTTGGAGTTAACAATCCAGAACAAGGTACCCTTCATTCATATGGATGTTGAGCCCAAGCTGGAGGATTTGGCTGTTGCTTTGCATTTAGACTCCTCAGAGTTGTTGTTAACCTCGTGGAATGGAGTGTCCAATTTTTCTCTCAAGTTCTTGGTTAGGAAAGCACAAGAGTATGCCAAGAGTGGATGTTGCATTGTGTTTAACGCTATTCTTGCTCTGTGTATCGATGGCATTGTACTGTCCCGAACATGCCTGACTTCGTTGATTTGGATGCATTCTATATATTTGCTTCAGGAAATCCTGTGCCTACTATGATTGGATTTTTCTATCACTCACTGCATTATAAGAACGAGAATAGGAGGGGCAAGAACGTCTCTTGTTGTGTGCCTTTGCTGTATATGTGGTTTGATAGTCACCTGCCCAAGAAGGGTATCTTTGCTGAGTCTGCAGATATGGTGGATTGGTCTGAGCATCTGATAGGACTTTCTTCAGAAGATGTTGTCCAGTTTGATAGAGATTTACTGGGATCCGAGATTATCTACAGCTGCGCCGGATATCCTAACGTTCCTCTGATTGGGAGGAAAGGGTGCATTAACTACAATCCATCATTGTTGATCAGGCAATTCGGTTATGCTTTGAGGAGCCCGCCAAAGGAGGAGGAAGTGCAGGAATCTCTGTACTTCACAGGTGATCTGAGTGGAGAATTATTGTCCAAGCTTCAACATGCTTGGAATAATATCAACAAGAGGGGTAAGCCGTTGTTGGATAAGAATGATTGTCAAGCCTATGCTCCGTACAAGGTTTGGATCCAAGATAGGGCAAAGCAGGCGCTGATGCCGTTCCCTACAGTATTACCTCCTACTCCCCTCGTGATTGAGGAGCCAACTACTGTGTCTATTGAGAGATACGAGCAGGTTGTGAAGGAGAAAGAAGAGCTGATGAAAGCCAATGAGAAGTTGGAAGAAGAGCTAGTGCAACTCAGGAGCGAAAGGAATGAAGTCGTATACTCCTTCAGGAAGCAAACAGAGCTGGTGAATCAACTAGGCACGGAACTGACTGAACAACGAAAGAAGCGTGAACGTTTGGGGATAGATTTCAAGAGCTCTCATGATATGCTGGAGTCTAAGACGAAGCACTTGATATAGCCTACCGGGAGATCTCCGCATTCAACAAAACCTGGAATGCCACGCTGTCCGGCAATAAGGAAAGAGAAGACAAACTGAAGCTGCAGATCTCCGAGCTGGAAGGTCAGTTGAAAGCTAGCCAGAAGAATTTTGAAGAAGAGGCTATGCAGAGATATGACGTTCAGAATTCATTGAACAAAGTTATCAAGCGTAAGAAAGAGTCTGCATCCCAAAAGTGGAAGCTAGAGGAGTGCTTTGGAGAAGGTGCTTGGGAGGAATCCATTGGGGATCTCCAGCGTGTTATCAGGCAAAGAGACTCGCTCGTCGAAGGGTTGCTTTCTCAGCCAGACCATTCCAAGACTAGGAGATTGTTAGAGGAGTATCGGGCATATGGTCGCACTTGATTACCTTATGTACTATTGTATATGCTTTATTTGCACTGTGCTGGCCATCACCAGGATTGTTGGTTGAGGTCATGCCTTCTTGTCTTTGTTACACTCGACAATATTGTATGTCTGACTTGATGGGCTCTTCGCAGCAATATATGAGATGTTTTTCCATGATTGGATTTCAAGCTTCTTATCACTATCACTGTCACTACACTGGCACTTTGGCACTAGAATTAGGGGTTGATCTCCCTAATGCACAGACACGCATTGCATTCGCATATTCATTTTGCATTGCCAGTTACTTGTTGAATTTGTATCTTATTTCCTGCATCTCGCAGGTTTTTCAGGATTGACGACCAGAGAGTCCACCGCTATTCAACCAGAAATAAATGCAAGAAGGTAATGGATCAAGTTCAGGTCGAGATGCAGGAAATCCGCGAGAAGTTGACTCTGTTTATGCAAGCTATGGAGAGTATGGCCAAGGGCCAGGAGAATCTTCAGACCTTGGTGCATCCGCTGCTGACGCGGGCCAACGGAAATGGCAATACTGACCACATTTCTGTTGAAACTCCTCACCGGGAGAATGAGATACCGGCAGTTGTTACTCCACCTGTTGTGACTGTCAATGGAAACACTGGTACTGGTGCAGGTGCTGGCACTGGTAACGGCAATACTGGGAATGGTGGTGATGGGCATGTTGTTAACAACAAAGGCAACACTGTGGATGTTGATCAAGGATTCGTTGACAATGTTGGCTTCAGAAACATTGGGTATGGCAATGTCAATCAGGACGGGAACTTCGGGTTCAACAATCAAGGCTTCGGTAATGACGGTTACGGCAACACTCAGGGGTACGGCTATGGTAATGGTGGGTTCGATAATATGAATAACAACGGTGCTGGAGCACTTCCTTTCAACAATGGTTTTGGACCTGCTGGGGTCAATCTAGGGTTTGGCAACCAAGGACAAGGTCCTGTGTTCAATCAGCAAGGATTTGGTCGTAACATGGGTTACGATGGGTATGGCAATGAATGGAATGTGGATCAACAGGAGGACACTTTTTCAGGAAAAGTTATGGGACCTGAGGGCCCCATTGACCCTGTTCAGAGGATTAGAATGCTAGAAGAGCAGATGAAAGGTGTGGTTGATCAGAACTCCGTTGGTTTAGACATGACTACTATGGGGCTAGTACCAGGGCTGAGGGTGCCATTGAAATTCAAGGCTCCAACATTTGACAAATACAAAGGGGATACCTGCCCAAAGGTCCATGTACGTTCTTATTATATAAGGATGTCTGCGTATTCCAATGATGAAAGGATGCTCATGCATTTCTTTCAAGACAGCTTATCGGGACCATCATTGGAATGGTACATGGGACTGGAGCCCACCCAGATTAGGAGCTGGAAGCAGTTGGCTGATGCTTTCGTTATGCATTACAAATATAACAGCGATTTGGCGCCAAACAGGGTTCAGTTGCAGAGCCTGTCGCAGAAAAGTGGTGAAAGTTTCAAAGAGTACGCGCAGCGGTGGCGCGATATGGCAGCTCGAGTGCACCCTCCTTTGGTTGAAAGGGAGATGAATGACATGTTTGTAGGGATGTTTACGGGAATGTACTATGACAAGTTACTCAATGTTTCGATGGGTAGCTTCTCCGATATGATCCTTATGGGAGAAAGGATCGAAAATGGAATTAAAATTGGAAAGATTCAGCCAGGCGAATCTACTTCAGCTGGGGGTGCGAGAAAAGCGTTCGGCGGAAGACGACAGGGTGATACTAGCGTTGTGTTTGGTGGAAGAGGCCGGGGCAGAGGCAGAAATCAGTACATTCAACCTCAACAAATAGCCAGTGTTACTATTCCAATTCCTCAACCACAACAACAACAACAACAACAGCAACAACAACCACAGCAGCAGCAAAGGCAAAATCAGGATCAGGGAAGGTTTCAGAATGTAAGGCCGAAGAGGGTATTTGATAAGCCTCCGTCGACATATGCAGAGCTTCTTCAGACACTGCTGGGGTTGAATTTGGTCGAGAAAAGGACAATGGAACCACCTACAGGACCAGTACTTCCTAGGGGGTATGATGCTAATAAGCATTGCGAATTCCATTCCGGGGCGCCCGGACATGATGTAGAATCTTGTCATGCTTTCAAGCATAAAGTTCAAGACTTGTTGGACAGTAAAGCCATCAACTTTGGCCAAGTGGGGCCCAATATTGTACAACAGCCTATGCCTAATCATGGGGCAAATTCCATCTTAACAGAAGGAAATTTGAACTTGGTGTTGGACGTTAATGAGTTGAAGACACCATTGAGTGAAGTGAAAAGCAGGTTGCTCAGAGGGGGAGTATTCCTCGGTTGTGATGAATATTGTTTAGAGTGCTGGACCCAGCCAGAGGGTTGTACTGATTTGAAGCAGGGCATTCAGGCCATGGTCGACGAAGGGACCTTGCAATTTGATCGAACTGCGGTTGAGAATCCTGTGGAGGCATTATGTGAAGAGCAGAATGATATTGCAACGGTGACGATCCCGAGGAAGACTATAACGATAACGGCGCCCGCCCAGCGGCCAACTATTACGATTACCAAAGCAGGGCCTGTTCCCTTTGAGAGTATGAAAGTTGTCCCGTAGACATACGGATTAGAAGCATATTGCAACGGTGAAAAGATTGTGGTGAATAACCAGCCAGCTGGGGCTGTTGATAATGTCGTTGGAACGGGGGGCATGACCCGTAGCGGAAGGATCTTTACCTCACCTGAAATAGAAGCAGAGAGGTTGGCCAAAGGTAAAGCCAAAGTAAGTGAAAGCGGGCCTGCTCAGTCGAAAGAAAAGGATACATCAGTCAAGGACGTAGAGGAATTCATGTGACTGATTCGTAAAAGCGACTACAAAATTGTTGAACACCTACAGCAGACGCCGTCGAAGATTTCTATCTTGTCGTTGTTGTTATGTTCCGAAGCCCATAGGAACGCCTTGCTGAAGATACTGGATACGTCATTCGTGCCCCAAGAAGTTTCTGTAAATCAGTTAGAGGGGGTAATGGCACATGTCAATGCTGGACATAGCCTGGGTTTCACAGATTTTGATCTAACACCTAAGGGTAGATAGCACAACATGGCTTTGCATATATTGGTGGAATGCCGGGGCACCGTAATGTCGCGTGTATTGGTAGACACTGGATCGTCGTTGAACGTATTGCCAAAGAAAGCCATGATGAAATTGGACATACGGGGAGTTATTTGCACGCTCGGCGATTTGGTTGTCAGGGCGTTTGACGGGATGAAAAGATCAGTGTTTGGGTCAATAACATTACCGCTGCAGGTGGGGCCAAAAATTTTTGATACCGAATTCTACATCATGGATATCCATCCAGCTTATAGCTGCCTTCTTGGACGCCCATGGATCCATGTTGCAGGGGCCGTAACGTCCACATTGCATCAGAAGTTGAAGTACATGGTGGGAGATAGTGTTGTTACCGTTTGCGAAGAGGAGGATATTTTGGCCAGTCACCTGTCATCATTCAGATATGTGGAGGTCGACGGAGAAATACACGAGACACCTTGTCAAGCCTTCGAAGGGTTGCGGATTAAAGACAAAGCTCATGGTTCTAGCAAAATATCAGATGTGGCAGTGTCATCCTACAAAGAGGCCCAGGCTTTAGTGCAGACTGGTGAGACTAAAGGCTGGGGACAGGTGCTGGAGATTCCCGTGAAGAATGACAAGTTTGGGCTAGGGTATCGACCGACGTCGTCAACGTCATCTTCAGGAGCGCCCAGGTTCAAGGGACCGGTCACGATTACGCCAAGCGGGGTGTGCTTCGAGACTATCAACGCTATTTCCGATGCCGAAGACGGAGATAGCGACTGCGATATAGACGCGTGGATCAAGCCAAGCATGCCAGGACAAAGTCTCTGCAACTGGTCCATCCGGGAAACTGTCTCGGTGACTTTTAAACAGTAATGATTTGTTTTATCAATTGTTGAATAATCCTATGTCCTACCCGGGGCATAGTGATGTTACATTAGGGCTGCTTGATTATGTGTATTGCACTGTTTAATCATGAAATAAAGGCGTTTTTCATATTCAAATGTTGTGATCCCTGATTTTCTTGTTTTTACTTTAACAATAAATGGAAACGTGGTTATTTGCTTTGTTTACGTGTTGAAGTGTTTAACCATTTCCTTTGCAGGACTAATATTTCAGATGACATCTCATACGAACCGCCTATGACTCGCCTCGACTTCGAGCACCCGGTATTCCAAGCAGAGGAAGAGATTGTTGAGGATAGCGACCTGCCAGAGGAGCTGACTCGTTTGTTGAAACAGGAAGAGAGAATCATTCTGCCTCATCAGGAGGAAATTGAGATTATCAACCTGGGGTCGGAAGAAGTTGTGAGAAATATCCGTATAGGGGCTGCACTGCAGAGCGACATCAAGCAAAGGCTGATTGAAATACTGCGAGAGTATGGTGATATATTTGCTTGGTCGTACGAGGATATGCCTGGGTTAGATACGGACATGGTTGTGCACCGTCTGCCACTGCGAAAGGAATGTCCGCCTGTTAAGCAGAAACTCAGAAGAACCAGACCAGACATGGCTGTAAAAATCAAGGAGGAAGTTCAAAAACAGTGGGATGCTGGTTTCCTAGCTGTTACAACTTATCCGTCATGGGTCGCTAATATAGTACCAGTGCCGAACAAAGACGGTAAAGTGAGAATGTGTGTAGACTACCGTGATTTGAATAGGGCGAGCCCGAAAGACGACTTTCCACTTCCTCACATTGATGTGTTGGTTGATAATACTGCTCAGTTCTCTGTATTCTCCTTCATGGACGGCTTCTCAGGCTATAATCAGATCAAAATGGCACCAGAAGACATGGAGAAGACTACCTTCATTACTCCCTGGGGAATATTTTGCCACAAAGTGATGCCCTTCGGACTGAAGAATGCTGGGGCAACATATCAACGTGCTATGACGACTCTCTTTCATGACATGATGCACAAAGAGATCAAGGTTTATGTTGATGATATGATTGCCAAATCCCAGACGGAGGAGGAGCATTTGGTTAATCTGCTGAAATTATTCAAGAGGCTTAGGAAGTTCAGGTTGAGACTGAACCCTAACAAGTGCACCTTCGGGGTGAGATCGGGTAAACTGATGGGGTTTATTGTGAGCGAAAAGGGAATAGAGGTTGATCCTGCGAAGATAAAAGCAATACAAGAAATGCCGACGCCTAAAACAGAAAAAGAAGTGCGTGGGTTTTTAGGGAGGTTGAACTACATCGCTCAATTCATATCTCACCTAACTGCGATATGCGAGCCGTTATTCAAATTGCTGAAAAAGGACCAGGTGTTGACCTGGAATGAAAATTGTCAAAAGGCGTTCGACAAGATCAAAGAATACTTGCAGGAACCTCCTATTTTGATACCCCTAGTGGCCGGGAGACCTTTGATTATGTATTTGACGGTTCTTGAGGAAAGTATGGGTTGTGTTCTCGGTCAACACGACGAGACCGGACGTAAAGAGCATGCGATCTACTATTTGAGTAAGAAGTTTACCGACTGTGAGTCCAGATACTCAATGCTCGAGAAGACGTGTTGCGCGCTAGCCTGGGCCGCCAAACGTTTGAGGCAATACATGCTGAATCATACAACCATGCTAATTTCAAAGATGGATCCAATCAAATACGTGTTTGAGAAGCAAGCACTCTCCGGAAGAATTGCCCGATGGCAGATGGTGTTAACAGAATACGATATCCAATATGTCTCGCAAAAGGCTATTAAAGGTAGCGTTCTGTTAGAGTACCTTGCGGAGCAGCCTGTTGAGGACTACCAATCGATGAGGTTTGATTTTCCTGACGAGGATATCATGTACCTGAAAATGAAGGATTGTGAAGAACCGTTGCCGGACGAAGGACCAGAGTTGGGTTCCAAATGGCGGTTGATATTTGACGGAGCTGTGAATTCCTATGGTAGCGGAATATGGGCAATTATCACCACTCCTCAGGGGCCGCACATCCCCTTTACTGCCCGATTGACTTTTCCCGTTACCAATAATGAGGCTGAATATGAGGCTTGCATCATGGGTCTGGAAGAAGCTATTGATTTGCGAATCAAGAACCTGGATGTATACGGAGACTCAACTCTAGTGGTGAATCAGATCAGAGGAGAATGGGAGACACGCCAGCCCAATTTGATACCATATATGAATTATGCAAGGAGATTGTTGACTTTCTTTGACAAGGTGGAATTGCATCATGTGCCACGAGCAGAAAATCAAATGGCTGACGCCCTAGCGACATTGTCTTCAATGTATAAAGTTAACTTCTGGAACGAGGCTCCTCGGATTGTTATCTCTCGGCTTGATAGGCCTGCATTCATATTTGCCATTGACGAGGCTCCCGATGGTAAACCCTGGTACTTTGACATCCAAAATTTCCTGAAGAACAAGGAGTATCCGGCTGGGGCATCCAGTCGAGATCAGAAGACTCTCAGGAGATTGGCTGGAAATTTCTATTTGAACCCAGATGGTGTCCTGTACAAAAGAAACCATGACTTGGTGTTGCTACGCTGTGTAGATGAGAAAGAGGCGAAATTGCTCATGGAAGAGATACATGAGGGTACATTTGGTACACATGCTGGTGGGCATGCTATGACGAGAAAACTGCTGCAGGCAGGTTATTATTGGCTAACTATGGAAACAGACTGTTTCAAGTTTGCAAAGAGGTGTCATAAATGCCAGATTTATGCGGACAAAATCCATGTGCCTCCAAGTCCTCTGAATGTGATGTCATCACCGTGGCCTTTCTCGATGTGGGGAATTGATATGATTGGAAAGATTGAGCCTACGGCATCAAACGACCACCGGTTCATTTTGGTGGCAATCGATTACTTCACCAAATGGGTGGAAGCAGCATCATATGCTAATGTCACCAAACAAGTGGTCGCCAGATTTATCAAACGAGATATTATCTGCAGATATGGAATCCCTGAGCGGATTATCACCGACAATGGTTCGAATTTGAATAACAAAATGATGAAAGAGCTGTGCCATAATTTTAAGATTGAGCATCACAACTCTTCTCCCTACTGACCCAAGATGAATGGCGCTGTCGAAGCGGCCAATAAGAACATAAAGAAGATTGTTCAGAAGATGGTTGTGACATATAAGGACTGGCACGAGATGCTACCTTTCGCTTTGCACGGTTATCGTACGACGGTACGCACATCAACTGGGGCAACCCCTTTCTCATTGGTATACGGGATGGAGGCGGTGTTACCGTTGGAAGTCGAGATTCCTTCCCTGAGGGTTTTATGTGATGTCCAACTCGACGAGGAAGAATGGGTTAAAGATAGACTGAATCAGCTCAGTTTAATGGATGAGAAGAGACTGGCTTCTTTAGCATACGGTCGGTTATATCAGAGCCGGATGAAGAAAGCTTACGACAAGAAGGTGCACCCTCGAAGCTTTCAGACGGGAGATCTTGTTTTGAAAAAGATTCTCCCACCACAAACAGATCACAGGGGCAAGTGGACTCCTAATTACGAAGGTCCCTACGTTGTCAGAAAAGTCTTCTCTGGAGGAGCCTTGTTACTATCCACCATGGATGGTGAAGACTTTACGTCTCCTGTGAATTCGGACGCAGTTAAAAAATACTTTGCTTGAAAATGACCCGCTGGACAGTAAAAAGAGAGTCCAGGCAAAAATGGGGCATCCCGACGAGCCATAAAAAATGAATAAAAGGTTCGGGCAAAAATTAGGGATAAAATTGAAAAAATGTACACCCGCGAAGTCGAAAACCTGAAAAGGGCGACTTCGGAAAAAAAGGGTATCCCGGTGAATTGAAAACCCGCAAAGGGCGGTTCACGCAAAAGTTAGGGATTGAAAAAGCAAATGACTGCGGTCCGATTTGATACAGTATTGCTTAGTGGTTTGGGAGTACCTGGGGGCCGTCTGTCCAAAAACAATCTCTTCCGAAGATCGAGTATCGGGAAAGCGCAGAGTCAGGCGAGTCATAGGAGGATCAGCTCATGGTGTTTGTCTTTACCACGTCGCCGACATGTATACAAATATTGTTTTGTATTTTATTTATGCTTCTTGTGCATATATGTATGTGTGTGTGTGTGCGTAACTTCCTCTTTTCAGGAGTTGCATCCAGTGTACAAAACTTTGCCTTTTCAGAGGCCTGTTATCAATAAAACATGTTATTCAGTACTTGATGTTTGTTCTTTACTGTTTTGTTTGTGAAAGACGCCGATGTTTTTGATAAACTTGCACTTGCATAATCTTGCTGGCCATTGCCAATAATTGCTAAAACTTCGAATTGACTGAAGTAATGTCACAGATGCTAACCCGGATAGAGTCGGTTGTATAGGCCTGTTTTGTCTCGTTTGTGTTGTGCAGGGTTCTTACCTTTAGAGCAAACAGTCAGGGATTGTATTCCCCAGCCAAAATCTCTTGACGCAAGACCTGACTCCAGTCAATGTCATTCCCCAGCTAGTCACAGCTTATTCCCAGAGAGTTGGAATAATGTTATCCCTTACCAAATGAGGGATTATTCTCCCCAGAAGAGTATCCTCAGGGAAGTTGTCCACAGGATATCCCCAGCAAGTCAAAATCAATGTTCCCTGCAGAGGTTGCGCTCCTTAGCGAATCGAAGGTGTGCGCGTTCAATCTTAAGCATGGGAGATTCCCGCAATAGTTAACCAGGTTGTTGGTTCGAAAGGTTTATATCCACGAAGGATGGGTTTCTCTTGCTCCCCCACAGGTCATCATGCCATTGATAGGATGTTGATCCTTAGCAGAGTTCGAGGCTCTGAGTTCGTAAACTGTGCCTAGACAGTGTGCTTTTCCTAGAAGTGTCGCTTCTTCCCCAGCTAAGTTTGTTCACCAGCAGGGTGGCTTGTTCTTTCCTCCCAGTGGAAATTGATCTTTAATCTCTCCTCGGCAGAGTTGGTTGTGTTTCTGGCGTTTATTTCGCCGGGATACTTTGTGATACTTGTTCTCCCCAGCGGAGTTGGCTTTATCCTCAGCATTCATGTTGTTGAGACAACACTATCAGAGTGGCCCTAGCAGCTTGAGCCTGCATTTGCATTTGCATATATCGTCACATTTGCATCTACTCAAACGCGTAGCATTTCTGTGCCGTACGGAGCATTACGCCATGTGCATTCTGAAACATAAGTCAGGTTGGTTACCTCTTTGTTTTCAGGTGTTCTTCCCTGCAGGTAATTGGAATTCTTGTGCAGGATCGTTTTCAGATATTCAGATTTGTGGCATGAGATATGTGATGATAACGTTCGTCCCGCCATGTGTTCCCTTATCAGAGGTGCTTGATTAACTTCTCTTCTTCCTCAGCGGAGTGTTCTTTACACGGCTTCATAATTGGACTGTGGAGTTGTGTCAAAGATTCCCCAGTGGAGTGTTCCATCGGGTTGCTGTCACGTCAGCATTTTTAGAAAAGATTTCAAGGATTAGACATCTGAGGTCATTACTCGTCATCAAGTCGAATGTCTGGCAGTTGACGTCAGGATTTCCCCCGGCAGAGTTCTTCCCGGTTTGTTGTTATGGCTTCATAATTAGACTTTGAAGATTGTTACGTCAGCATTGCACGGCTCCATAACTAGACTTTGAAGTTCGTTACATCAGCGTTATAAGGCTTCATGATTTGACTTTGAAGTTGTTGTGGGTATTTTTAAAGGGAGATTTCAGCGATTAGACGACTGAAATCATTACTTGGTGTCACTGCTTCATAATTAGACTTTGAAGTTGTTAGCAGCAGTGGATGGCTTCATAATTAGACCTTGAAGTTATTATCAGTTTATACGGCTTCATAATTCGACCTTGGAGTTCGTCAGTGTTAAACAACTTCATAACTAGAACTTTGGAGTTGTTGTTAGGAGTTCCCTAGCGGATTTGCCTCGCGTAGCTGTTATGTCAGCGTTACACGGCTTCAGAATTAGACTTTGGAGTCGTCGTTAGCAATTCCCCAACAGAGTTTTCTCTAGCAGCTGTTACGTCAGCATTGAGCAACTTCATAATTAGACCTTGGAAGTTGTCGTCAACATCAAACGACTTCGTAATTAGACTTTGGAGTTCTTCAGTGATACCGCGTCTTCATGATTAGATGTAGGAGCGGTTGTCTGAAAGTTGTTGCCAGATTTTTTTTCCCCACAGAGTTGCTTGTTGAAGTTTCTCTTATCCGGCCATCGGAGTATTTTCTTCAAGTTTGTTGTTCCGTCAGCGTCACAGGGTTTCATAATCAAAATTTCAGAAGTTGTTGCCTGTTGTCGAAATAGGTGCCTGTCGCTACTGCGAAAATCGGCGCCGGCTTGACAGGAGAGTCGCCACCGTGCGTTATTTATCCCTCAGAGCGGGAAAGGAAACGCTCGAAGTAAACCTCGCGAAGACGGGAAAAAGGTATGGTCATCGCAACCAAAACCTGGATTCGGGAGTCGGTTACGCAAGGGGAAGGTATTAGCACCCCTCACGTCCATCGTACTCGATGGGATCCACGCTTGGTGTTTATAGGTAAAAGGGTGTATTATCTATTTACGCTAATGGCTGGTCTGAAAAGAAAACAAAAGGACAGGACTCGACAGAACATACGGTGTTCTGGGCCTACGTATTCCCTCGTGCAATGGGAAAGTCAGAGTCAACGGAGTTCGACTTCCTACGTCTAAACAGGGGAAAAGGTTGCTCGCCAGGACATCGCGTCATGTGCCTACGTACTTTCATCTGGAATGAAAGATCAGAGCAAACGTAGTTCGGCTAACTACGGGTAAACAGGGGCTCTCACACAGCAGTGAGAAAACAAACTGGTCTCTAAGGCTCTGGAACCTACAACTATGGTCTGGTCTCAAATGCGCTCGGGCAAGAGAAAGGGATAACAATTAGTCGTTAGCGGGGAAGTCTCGATCGCACAGCCGCGAGAGAACAAAAGTTAGTCGTTAGTGTGCTCGCTAGGATATCGCATCCTATGCCTACATATCTTCGTCTGGAACGAAGAATCAGAGCAGCTGTAGTTCAGCTAACTACGGGTCAAGCTACTCAAAAGCTCCTACAGAAAGGAAAGGGAAACCCTAGAACTATAGCTGAGAAACAGGGGAATCTACCTACTGCTATCACACCTGGCTGACCATCCTAATGTCTATCATAACAACTCCGCAACGGAGAAGTCAGAGCTCCTAAGGGATCATGGCGACAGGACTGAACTACAAACAAGAAACTGCAACGTAAAGGAATACTGAAAATATGCATGAATGCAACAACTAAACAAACAAGGCGCGAAGGCCGCAAACCACAAAGGCAAGGGAGCTCAGCTCTATCAAATACCAACAAGCAAAGCCACGCAATAACAAACAAGCAGAAGGAGGACCACCTCAACTTCTTACGCACACAAAGTCTACTTTTAATATGCACCTACTCAGAACTTTCTAGATGAATACCTAAGTCTAATGCAACATAACATCATACAAGTCAAACAACACAAAGAGACTAACCCTGAACAGGGCCTCTAACAAACCTGAAACAAGCTCCTAATCTAACTCTCTAAACAAAACTCTATACAACACCCTAAGCACAGATCTAAGCAAAAATTCTAATCAAAACCTTAAGCAAGGATCTAAGCCAAACTCTAATCAAAACCCTAAGCAAGAGGAATCAATCCCAGTCTCCAAGCTTCAGAACAAGCTTACCAGAGAAAGGAAGCTAAGCAGACAAGCCCATAGTGCTTTCCTCAGGAAAGTACCAGGAGGTTACTACTCAGGAATCGTATCCTATGCGGCTCGACAACTGTGATCAGTTTATATTCCTCCTCAGGAGAAATTAAACTCACATGAAGGCTCCGGCGTCACTGGATACTTGAGAAAAACCTATATGCACTAGGGGAACTAAGTGAACAGACTCATAGGACCTTCCTCAGGAAAGTACTAGGAGGCTGACACTTAGGAATCGTATCCTACGTGGCTCAACAACTGTGATCAGTTTACATTCCTCCTCAGGAGAAATTAAACTCACAAGTTGGCTCCAACATCACTGGATACTTAAGAAATCCTAGATAAACTAATGGAACTAAGTGAATAGACCCATAGGACCTTCCTCAGGAAAGTACTAGGAGACTTCCACTTAGGAATCGTATCCCATGTGGCTCAACGACAGGTGATCAGTTTATATTCCTCCTCAGGAGAAATTAAACTCACAAGTCGGCTCCGACATCATTGGATACTTACGAAAGAGGTGAGAAGAAAGAATGAAAGTTATTCATAGTGCCTTCCTCAGGAAAGTACCATAAACTCCCTTCAAACTTCAGGATCTCGAACCTCACAAACAGACAACAAGCTCCTAGACTAAGCCTCAATCCACTGCATCCTGCAAGCTCCAACAAGACTTCCATCAGCTCCCACCTTCAAGAAGAAACCACAGGCCAACAAACTACAAGAGACTATCTCTGAAATTCAACCACAGTTGAACTTCAAAGTCAGAAGTCATCAAGACTTCTCCTATCTTCAGGCTCAGACAAATCACATCAGGACACCCTACAAAAATCTATCAAAAATCTAATGGGAGACCTACATGGCTCTAGGATAACATACTGAAAAATCAGGACAAAATTCAATACCAGATGGAAGAACTAAAATCAGCAACACAGACATATCCACAGACCAATTTATTCAACATCAATAACAGTGAAAAAATGCAATTAAAATGACAATGCATGATTAAGCTAATATTTTTGTATTATAAAATTCTACACTGAGTCACGAGTCTACAGGAAAAAGAACGGAATTATTTGACTAAATCTACTATTTTTTATGAATTTTCTAATGATATGCGTGCATTGAAAATATTAAAAAAACATCAATTAAAATGGAAAATATACAAAAAACTAGGAAATAAAAATAAAATGTCATTTTTATTTTTATTTAATTTTCTTAACATTTTCATGGAATGGCTGAAAAAAAAGAATTAAAAAAAACATTTATTTACATTTATTTATGAATTATTTACAAACCATGAAAATATAAAAAAACAAAAATAGAAGAAAATGAAATGGGGGGTCTAAACAGCAATGGATTTATGGGTTATTTATTCATTGGGCTCACAGGTGGGGGTGCAACTAGCAGAGGGCGCAGGGCCCAAGCTGATATCCAGAAAAAACAAAAAAAGCTGAGCTGAGCGCAGGGGGGTGCTGTTAGTGATTTTTCTCAGTTGATTTTCATTACTGGGCTTGGACAAGGGGTGTTATTAGCAATAGGGCCTAAGGCCCATATCCAGTCATTCAGACTCACACACGCCAGGGGGGGGTGTACGAGCAAACGGGGTGCAGCGTTAGCAGAACACGCTTGGGCTTTGAACCCAGCCCAACCCTAATCAGAAAAAACCTAAACAAAACCATTTTCCTCTCACAAGCCTAGCTACTGTTCATCCTTGACCTTGCGCCGTTTCACCCTTTCGTCTCTCCCAACTCACTCTCTCTGCAACTTCCCCCTAGAATCCTCAAACACATTTCATCAAATCTCTAAAAGTAAACCCTAATCGTCATCACGCATGCACTTAACAGAACTCACCAAAACAAGAAACCCTAACCTAAGCATCTCAAGGATTGCATCTACAACACACACATGCAAGAAAGGAGTTAAGAACCTGGAGAGACGAACGATGCTTGACGCTCGTTGAGGAGACTAATGGTTCGCTGAAGATCCACAACCGGATGAGATTTCCTGATGAAGATCCAAGAAGCTTGCTGAAGAATTTGACGAGATTCTAGAAGTCTTGAGTGGATGAGTGTTCTGGAGGTGTTCTGAAGATTTTGCTTGAAGATCGAACGTGGTTTGAAGTTTCTGGGTTTATTACTTGAAGATTGAACGTGGTTTGATGTTGTTCTGGAAATCTTGCTTGAAGGTGGATGAATGTTTAGGATGATTTCTGGAAAAGTGGAGGAGGTTTCTGGGGAATTTGATGAAGATTGTTGAAGGTTTGAGTTATTCTGGAAAAAAACTGATGAAGAACGAAGGAGGTGGATGAATTCTGGAGAAATGTTGTATGAAGGTTTGAGGATTCCGGCGTGCCTATGAATTTTCCGGCGATGTACCGATGAAGGTGACGGAGGAGATCTGAGGGAGAAGATGAAGATATGAGGGTTCTGGAGATTTTGGTGGTTCAGGTGGGTTGGACGGTGGCCGGCGGCGTGCGGTTAGGGCTGATGCATGGCCGCCGGTAGGGGGCTCCGGCGAGGATGGGAGGGAGACAAGTGTCTCAGGGGAGTGTTTGCATGGGCTACACGTGTCTTAGGGGAGAGAGTCAGAGTGAACGCGTGGCGTGGATTGGGAGTGGGTGGTGGCGTGATCTCTGAGTGTAACGTGGGACCCTTGCATGGCCAACACGTGGCGCTTTTATACCACTGAAAATGCCAGAATTCTCTAGAAGGTTCTGGACGAAATGGACCTTTTTTGCTGGACTTTTGGACATGCTGAGATCATTTTTTCTGGACTTTTGATGAGATCTGGGCCTTACCAAAAAAACACCTATGGGCCCATACGAAAAATGAATGACAAAAACTGTAAAAAAAACTGACTTTTAATAAAAAAAACAATTAATCCTAACTATCTAATTAATACCAATTAGCATCTAATTAACCAATGATTAATCCTAATAAAATCTAACAAATTCAATTAAATCCTAAACAAAAAGATTTAAATCCTAATTAATTCTATATCAACCTAATTAAATCTAAAAAAAATCAATTAACCTAATTAAACTCTAAAAAAGTCAATTAACCTAATTAAACTCTAAAAAGAAGATCAATGCTCTAATTAATTCTAAACTCCTACTAATTTTATTAAACTTCTACCATTATTTAATATCTATTATTAATAAAAGAAACTATATTATTTTCTATGTTATCTAAACACAATTAAACCTATTTAAAAAGCCATAGAAAATTCCAAAAATGATTTAAAAAAGCAATTAAACCTATTTAAAAACCTATAAAATTCTAAACTATTATTATCTATTAGTAATAAAAGAAAAACTATATTCCCCTTTTTCTTTATTATTCTAAAAAACTATTTAAAATCTTATTTATTTAAAATCTATTTAAAAAAATTCTATAAAATCCTAAAAAGAGAATTAAACTATTAAAAACACAAAAACTCTATTTAAATTCCAGAAAAATCTATAAGGCCTGTTAAAAATTCACAAAAGTCTATTAAAATCCTAAAAAATACAGATGAATGCAAATGACCGCCATAAAAGCGCACGAGACCAGATCGAATCGAACAGAGATCCCCGGGCATCAGAATATCCTCAAAATCACTGAAAAATCACCGAGGAGCGCACAATTTCCCGAAAATAAAACCCCGATAGTCTGGACTGGGTCTGCCATATCTGATAGACAAAAATCAAGCTGTAAACTCTGATATCCCCTGCTTGTGCACAAAAATCATACATCTGAGCTGTGAATATGAAATTAAGCCATGAGTCAGATAGGAGAATCGGTTGGTCAAATTTTAGGGTGCAACAGTGCCCAACAGTTAATTGCAGAGCATCCCCAGTGGGTTTGGCTACTGCAAAGATAAGGTGGAGTTATTGTTCAGTACGATTGACTGAATTGAATTACTATTGGGTGGAAAAAGTCGATCCCCAATGAAGTCGCAGTGATTTCTTCGTATTGACGAAATATTATTATCCCCAGTAGAAGCCTCCTCGAAGTCGTTTGTGGGTTGGGACCAACGGAGTTAGCTACTGCAGAGATAAGCAGAGTTTCCTGTGGTTAGATAGATGGTTTTCCCGTATGGATAGACGGATGAAGTTTCCTGTGATTAGGCAGATGATTTTCCCGTGTGGATAGGCGAATGAAGTTTCCTGTGATTAGACAGATGGTTTTCCCGTATGGATATACGGATGGAGTTTCCTGTGTTTAGACAGATGAGTTTCCCGTAGGGATAGGCGGATTGTGTTTAGACAGATGAGTTTCCCGTAGGGATAGGCGGATGAAGTTTCCTGTGATTAGACAGATGATTTTCCCGTATGAATAGGTGGATGAAGTTTCCTGTGTTTAGGCAGATGATTTGCTCGTATGGATAGACGGATGGAGTTTCCTGTGGTTAGACAGATGATGTTCCCGTATGGATAGACGAATGAAGTTTCCTGTGTTTAGACAGATGGTTTTCCCGTATGGATAGACGGATGGAGTTTCCCGTGATTGGACAGAAATATTTCCCAGTGAAGTCGACAAATTTATTGCCTATGATTGATAGGACCTCCTCGTGTTGGTAAGAGGCGGGCAACTCATCCCCAACGGAGTAGCCGGGATCTCTCCGTGTTGACGGAATGTAGCATCCTAACGGGGACAAAGTTCTATTCTTGTGTTGTTGAGATTTCTTCGGGTTGACGAAATATGAGTCTTGACATGGACAAATTGGTGTTTATTCGTGATTTGACGAAATTTGGGTCCAGATGTGGACAAGGTTATTCCTGTGACGACAGGATCTCTATTCGTGTTGGTGAATTTGTCTCTCTTCTTGTGTTGACAAGGCTAGTCAAGTTGTAGGCTGAGATGTTCAGTGCCTGTGGCGTCACACAGGTGGTTGATGTTGAAATCAGAGTTATTATCAAACGTTGAATCAGTTGTTGCCGTAACGACCGGATTCAATTGGCGGATGTCGTTCCCCAAGCAGTTGTGCAGTTTATTTCTGCGGTTAGCAAATTTCCGGGTTTCTTGGTATTCAACCGTCTCGTACCTCGATTGTTTGAAGGTTGTTCGCTCTTCACCCAGTCGGGTCCAAGCCGTTTGAATAGGGGCAGCTATTGCACCCCAAAATTTGCTTAACCTTTTCTTGCCTGATTTATGTTTCATTGCATTTCATTTGCTTAGTTACATCATGTTGTCGCTACCGCGAAAGTAAGGTGCCGGAAAAACAGAAGAGTCGCCATCTTTCGTTATTTATCCCTCGGAACGGGAAAGGAAACGATCGGAAAAACCTAACGAAAAAGGTATAAGACAAGGTCATCGCAACCATTGTCTGGGTTCGGGAGTCGGTTACGCAAGGGGAAGGTATTAGCACCCCTCACGTCCATCGTACTCGATGGGATCCATGCTTGTTGTGTTTACTGGACGGGTTGGTTTTATCTATCTACCTATCAAGGCTGGTATGAAAAGAAAAGAAAATGACTCGGCAAGACGTCACACTTTATGCCTACGTATTCTCATCAGAGAATGAGAAATCAGAGTTAACGTAGTTCGCCTAACTACGGGGTACGGGGAAGGTGGCTCGCCAATACATCAGTATTATGCCAACGTACTCTCAACATGTATGAGAGATCAGAGCTTACGTAGTTCGGGATAATACGGCTTACGGGTTTAGATTCATCTATTTTTATCGAGTAGGGTTAACAAACAGTTCCAGCAGTTTGGCGTACGCAGCTCGACCCTTGGAGACTTAGGCGTTACCGTTTGCGGTAGAACTGGGAGTTAACGACACTCTTTTCTTCAGAAAAGCTTCCTTTGAATTACGGGCCCACGGGGCAAAAAGGTTTGAAGTTTGTTTTCTGTCTTTTACGGAAGAACTGTTTTTTATGGATGTTTGCAACCAATATCGCACTAGAGACTATGACCTGAGAGTGAATGCGTCGCATGTCACCCAAAGGGTACCATACTAAACATCCAGACTGTTGAAAAGAAACTCTCCAACGATCCTTTCTCAGATAGCTTAAGGCTCGTAACGTACGACATCAGTTAACCTTTATTACTGTATTTTGATTTGTTTTGAGATGAGAAGAGAGAACAGGTTCAACTAAGGGGAGACTATCAAGTCCTAATGTTGTCATGCCAAGGATTCATCATATGGTTGAGGTTTGAAACAGGGAACTCCTAGAAGTTATCATGCATAGGTTTCAACCTAAAGTTCTAGTCATCGCTTCCTTATCAAAGGAAGTGAGATTCCTAGGGGATCATGTCAATGATAAACAGAAACAGATAAAGCATCAACTTAAACAGTAAACAGTAAACGACTGTAAAATGCATGCAATACAAGTGAGGGAGGAAATGTGTGTGGGACATCAGCCTCCACAAGCTCGTCTCGACCTCAAGCCAAGTATAAATAACTGCAATCATAAAGAAAAATAAAATGCCATCAAGCAAATCACAAACCACATAGGCAAGGGAGCAGGGCTCTACCAAATACCCGCAAGCAAAGCCATACAGTAACAATACAAACAGAGGGAGAAACTCAACCTCTAGTGCAATCATGCTCCTAGATTAAATCAGTATAAGCATTAACTTATTCTAATGCATCAAGCAAATCAAACAAGTCACATCAATACAGTTGCACAGACGGCAAACAGACAAGCAGATCAACATCTCCTACAACTAAGCCCTCCTCTGACAGCATTTCAGTCATCAGACCTCAACCACCCTTCCAGGCTATCATCTTCAATAGCAAGTGTCAACTTGATTCTTCAAGCTTCAGACACCTCAAACATAAGTATCAACTTATTCTTTCTTCTTCAAGCTTCAGCTCTCCAGTAAATTCCACTTTCAGGCTTCAACCCTAACATCAAGTATCAACTTGGCTCCCTCAGGCTCTCAGTGTATCAACATAAGTATCAACTTATCCTTTATTCCTCAAGCCTCAGCTCTTCACTCAATCTCAACTTGATCTTATTCACAAGTGTCAACTTGTTCTTCTGGACCTTCAGGCTTCAACCCTCTCCTCCTTACAAGTATCAACTTACTCTTCCTGGTCTACAAGCTTCAGCTCCTAGGAGTAATCTTTAAACACAAAGAAGTATCAACTTCTGGCATCTTCAATCTTCTAACAAGGGACTCCACCCTCTAGCAAGGGAGAAAGATTCATCTATCAAGAGCAAAGTTGGATGATTGGTAGCAGAGTGAAGACCAAAGGTCACCACTAAGCATCCTATCATCAGAGACAGGGACCCTCAAAGGTTCTACCAACTTGCAAAGAGCCACACATCCTACCAAAGGAGGGATGAGGCCTTTACAAGGGGACCTTACATCATAGGGAAGAATGGAATTGATCAACATATTCAATGTTTATGAAGAAAGAAAATCTATCTAGAAGCTATGCCTACAAACCCTAATCTTAACACCTAATCAACACTATACCAAAAGAAGGGAAGATCTTCACATCTAAGTTTCTTCATTCAATCCATGGTAGCCCAAGCTTGTCTTCAACATCAACCAAGAGCAAGAAAAGCAAAACCCTAATCTAAGGGAACTAAAGAAGTCATTCTAATTGAATTAGTGCATTAGAATCATCTAAAGTTAGCACCTAAACTAAAATCAAACAAAAATAGAAAACTATATTGAAAATTCCTACAAAAATTCCTAAGGGACCTTAGTTCAATCATGAATCTACCCTACAAAAATCAGAGGTTGAATCATCCACCAAGCTCTAAAAATGAAACCTAAATCACAAGGTATCAACCATAAACCCTAAAAATGGAGCTCTTAAGGTTTCAACCTAAAACTACCACTTATATTCATCACAAAAATGTGATAAAAATCTATGGGGAGCATGCATATCTATGCTAGCTACTCACAAAAATCAAGGCCACAATCATCATCACATGATCAAACCAAATTCAACAAAATCAAGCATCAAACATGATTACTTTAATGTCAATTAAAATGTAAAAAATCCCATAAAATCAGAAAATGCATGAAATAATAATATTTTTTATTTAAAAAATACTAGATTCAATCATGAATCTATAGCAAAAAGAATGGGATTAATTGAGTTAGTTTTCCATTTTTTTATGAATTAATCAATAACCATGAATAAAATGAAAAATAAAGTGAAAATCAAAAGAAAATAAACAAACGCGTGGTGCGGGTAGCAATAAAATCCAGTTCAATTTAGGATTTGGGCCATAAAGGGGGTGTGGTTATCAATTACGACTTAAGCCCAAAACCACAACTTAAATGAAATGCAGCGTTGCAAGTCTCAGAGTCCTTCACAAATTGAAACCAATCCATGGCCGTTGGATCATGCCTTCAGTCAAAGTCCAACCACAATCTGATGGCTATCAAGTCATCTTCTTCATTTGAAATCCTGAAACACGCGCGCAGCCATGGCCGTCGCCGGTGGTGCTCCGGTCATCACCCTCAACCCTAACTCTCTCCACAGGCCTCCATTCCAAGAGGTCTCTACATGAATCTTACCCCAATTTTTACAAGGAATCTTCCTATGCCCTTTAATCATGCTAACAGTTCAAGATTCGCAAGAACCCAATCTCACCCGAAAATGGTAACAACCCTAATTGGTCACTAACTCTCAAATTGATGATCCAAAAACCTTCCTACACCAATTCACAATGCATCTAACACCCTAATTCCTCTTGATTCTTCCTAAAACAAGCCATGGGATAAGAACTGCATACCTGGTAAACTCGAGCAAACAGAGGGGTTGAATCTTCAAATCAACCTTTAAGAGCTTGCAGGTTCCTTCAATGGAGCATAATCAAGCTTCTGTATGCAACAAACTTGATTGAAATGGCTTCAATTCTTGGATTCGATTCTGAGTTGCATATGAAAAACTTCAATGGCTCTCACACGATTCTCCACTAATCTTGCTCAATTCTCCATCTGGACTCATCCACCAATGCTAGAGCAAGCTTCTGAGATTGAAATCTTGGATTGAAATGGCTTCAAACCTTGTAACCGATTTTGATTTGCAATGGGAAATTTCAATGTGCAATCTCACTCTCCTCTCTCAATTATCACCAACCTTGGCCTTGGATCACCTCATCATCATATATAGAACATGTATGGATGATCTAGAAAGCTCTAGATCCTTCTAATGAGAAATTCAATATCTCACTTCATGGAAATTTCAATCTCATGCCATGGTCATACCAATTCTGCTAGCAGCTTGTATTCACCCTCATTCTCTTCCAATTTCTCTCCTAATGGTATTTTGGATGTGTTTGGATTGCAAGAAGCCTTGGTTATGCCTTGAATTTTGGTTTGGCAATTGTTACTTATGATGTAAGTAACTACTTTTCAAAGCAAGTCCACAAATTAAACCTCAAGTCAAAATTGTGGCAATGTCAATGTTCTTAAAATGTGTTTTACAATCAAAATTACATATTACATGCCTTGGTTTGGACATGTAGATCAAAAATTCCAATTTCCAACTTTGGTTCATTTGAAATTCATCCTTATTTTAAGCCATTTTTGTGATTTTGAGCTACAAGCAATTCCAACCTCTCATGACCTCTTGGTTAGCCTTAAAACATCATTTTGAGCAAGTTTGATGTTGAACATTTTCCCATTTGAAGCTTGCAAATAGGAGTTATGGCCTTATGCTTGAAATGACCTATAATCTCCAAATGACCAAAATGCCCTTGACTTGTCAAAGCCATAACTTGAGTTCTACAAATCCTATCAAGGACTTCTAGTACTTTCTAGAAAGCTAAGGGGATAAGGAACAACATTCATGTTGATCAAAAGTTCATAGGAATCATCCTTCTAGGGCAAAAGTTTCATACAAGTTGGACAACTTTCAAGCTCCAAATTCACATACCTCAGCTGACCTGTAACTTGTCAAAATCATAACTTGAGTTCTACAAATCCTATCAAGGACTTCTAGCACTCAAATTAAAGCTAAGCTCATGCTCTACAAAAATCATGTTGGGTTCAAGATGAGATGACAATCATATCTTGAGTTAAACAGTCTTGAAGTCAGGGGTCAAACTAGGGGATTTTACACTGTCAAGCCTTAGAAACCCTAGCCTAAAACTTCTCAAACTCTTCAATCATGATGAGTTAACCTTGGAATCATCCTTAGAACATATCAATGCATCAATCCATGATCACATGGCTCTTGGGTCAAGTCTTAACCTTCTTTCAAATTCTCGGTTGACTTAGGGTTGACCCAGTCAAACCCTAATTGTACCACTCATGGTTGAGGCTTCTCAATCTTGCACAATGACCTGTTTAGGCCTCAAAGTGACCTTCACCACTTCTCATGAGTTATTTCAAGACCTCAAGTCCAACTTCATGGCTTCAGAATCATCTAATGGCTTTCCACAACTCTCAAGTTAGGAGACACACCCTCTTGGTTTCAATCACTCTCTCTGTGGATCCTTTAACTTCTCTGATAAGGATTATCAAACCTTGAACATCTGAATAACCTTATTAGCTAGCCTCACTGTCTTGTATAGCTCTTGATTGATAATCATACCTCTTGATCTCCTGCACACATGTCAATGAAATGCAAATGATAATGCTAATGTGCATGAAATGAAACATGAGCTAGGTAAAGACATGTTGGGCAAATTTTGGGGTGCAACAGCTGCCCCTATTCAAACGGCTTGGACCTGACTGGGTGAGAAGCGAACGACTCTCAAAAAATCAAGGTGCGAGACAGTTGAATACCGAAAAACCCGGAAATTTGCCAACTGCACAAGTACACGGTACTCTGATGGGAACAAATCTTCGAAAACTGAAATATTAGCTGCACGGCAACTAGCTGGGGGATTGGTCACACGGTAACCGGTGATACATGGTCGACCATGCCGTCAGGCGTCAGAATTCCTCGGGACTCATCAGGTCAACAATCAAGTTAATCATGCCATCGGGCATTCAAAGAAATTTTTGGGCGTCAGCCGAACTTCATCACTAAGTCGGGAATAGAATTCTCAGTCAATCATGAACCAATTGAGGATATCCAAACTTCTGCCATCAGGCACTCTGCATCAGCTGAGAGAACTGCGTCGACTTCACAGTTGGACTTCGTCAGTAAGTCTTTAAATGGAATCCTTAATCAATTAGGAACCACTAAGGATATACAATCTTTTGCCGTCAGGCACCCTGCGTCAGCTAGGCAAACTGCTTCGACATCGCAGCTGGACTTCATCAGTAAGTCTTCAAATGGAATCCTTAATCAATCACAGACCAATAAGGATATACATTCTTTTGCCGTCAGGCACTCCGCGTCAGCTGAGATAACTGCTTCGACATTGTAGTTGGACTTCCTCAGTAAGTCAGGGAATTTGGCACCGCTGCCGGACTTCAATCACCAAGTCTTCAAGGGAAATTTCAACTTCTCCGTTCAAACCTGTTAGGGATGACACATCTCTGCTGGGGAGTCTGGAGAACTATCAAGTAACTCTGCTTCGGGGGATTCAGAAATCATTCTGGACAAATAAACTCTGCTGAGGGAATCAAGAATCATCTCGAACAATCAACTCCGCTGGGGACTTCAAGAATCATCCTGAACCGATAGCTCTGCTAGAGATTTCAGGAATCATCCTGAGCAAACACTCTGCCGGGGACTTCAAGCATCAACTTGAGCAACCCTCTCTGGCGACTTCACAGGGGATTTTAAGAATCATCTTAAACAAACACCTTCGCTGGAGAATTCAAGAATCATCTTGGGCAAACGACTTTGCTGGGGGAATTCAAGAATCATCTTGAACCACACCACTCTTCTGAGATTTCAGGAATCATCCTAAGCAAACACCCTGTCGGGGAACACCTGCAAAACAAGAACGGTAACGACCTAGCTCATGCGTCATATGCATATGTTTAACAATGGTGAAATGCTCCACACGGTGGAAATGCTACGCGTATTTTGGGAGAATGCCATGCAATCATGCAAAACGCTACGACCCCATCAACAAAATAAATGCTGAAGGGAGAATCCTCCTGTCAAGGAGAAAGAACCACTCTGGTGGAGGAAGGAATCATCCTGCCGAGGAGAAGAAGTCACACCAATCTCAATTGGACTCCGCCTGGGGAAAACGAACTTCAGTCGACTGCTGCAAGGGAACAAAGTTCTACGAGAACCTGGACCTTCTCATCTAGGTGTACGAACCACAAACTGCTGAGGAAAACGATGTCAACCGCAGAAATAAACTGCGCGGCCTTCGCGACTAATCTTTCCTGGAGATAACGACTCTGGTGGGGAATACAACATCAGCTATTCAACACTCTACTAGAGAAAACCAATCATGGCCCAGACGGCTTCCAAGGATTCGGCCCTCTTGGGGGTTTGCAAACTCGGCTGGGGAAGTAGGAATCATCCTGCACGCCGGGGAGAATACAGCTCTGTGGGGAATTTCAATTCTTTTGGAGACTTCAGTCTGCCCTATTGAGTGCTGCACACTTCAGTATATGACTCAGCTGGGGAGATGGTGATCCTTCAGGATACATCTGATTGGGGAGAGAATCTTCTCTGCCTGGGGAGACATATCAATGCCTATGATCTCATGTCCAAACTCCACGGGGAGGCACTACTGAACTTGCTGGAGAAGGAGGAATCATCCGGCTTGGGGGCGCATACGGCGTATTGTCTGGAATATGCTACACCTGCAACAACACAAACAAACAGACAAGATACCCTTCTCAAAGGGACCTATCAAGGTCATCATCTTGTGACAATGTTGAAGTAATTCATTGTTTCAACAATCAGTGGCCTAGGCCAGTAAGTTTATGTATGCGCATTTTATCAAAAACATCGGCGTTCTTTTTCACAAATAAAACAGATAAATGCTAAACAGACAAACATAATTGCTGAATAGTATACATTTTATTAATAACGAACCCCTGAATGGGTGAAAATGTTTTACAACAGATGCAAGCTCCTGGAATGAGGAAGCCGCGCAAAAATAAAACATAAATATACATCAGTATATACACAAATGTCGGCAATGAGGCGTAGACGAACACCATGAGTTGATCCCTCTATGACCCACTCAACTTCGATACTTCTCCGACGCTTCAGCTTCAGAAGAGATTGATTCAGATAAACGGCCCTCAGGTCTTCCAAACCACTAAACAACGAAAGTCCATACACGGAACGCAGTCATTTGCTTTTTCAAATCCCTAACTTTTGCCTGAATCGCCCTTTCAGGTTTTCGATTCACCGGGATACCCTTTTTTGCCAAAGTCGCCCCTCCAGGTTTTCGACTTTGCGGGTGTATGTTCTTTTCTTTTATATCCTTAATTTTTTCCCGAACCTTTTTCCTTTTTTATGGTTCGCCGGGATGCCCCATTTTTGCCTGGATGTTCTTTTTCTTTCCAGCGGGTCATTTTTTAAGCAAAGTATTTTTTAACTGCGTCCGCGTTCACCGGGGATGCAAAATCTTCACCATCCATCATGGATAACAACAAGGCTCCTCCTGAGAAGACTTTGCTGACGATGTACGGACCTTCGTAATTGGGAGTCCACTTGCCCTGGTGATCGGAGTGTGGAGGAAGAATCTTCTTCAGGACGAGATCACTCGTCTAAAAGCTTCTAGGACGCACCTTCTTATCATAAGCTTTCTTCATTCGGCTTTGGTACAGACGACCATATGCAATCGATGCTAACCTCTTCTCGTCCATCAGGCTGAGTTGGTTTAGTTGGTTCTTAATCCATTCTGCCTCATCGAGTTTCACGTCAACCAAAACTCGTAAAGAAGGGATCTCCACTTCTAACGGCAGGACAGCTTCCATACCGTACACCAAGGAGAAAGGAGTTGCCCCGATTGATGTACGTACCATGGTACGATAACCGTGCAGTGCGAATGGCAACATCTCGTGCCAATCCTTGTAGGTCACAACCATCTTCTGTACAATCTTCTTGATGTTTTTATTGGCCGCTTCAACGGCGCCATTCATCTTCGGTCGGTAAGGAGATGAGTTGTGGTGTTCAATCTTGAAACTCTGGCACAACTCCTTCATCATCTTGTTATTCAGGTTCGAACCATTATCAGTAATGATCCGCTCGGGAATTCTGTAACGACAGATGATGTCCCTCTTTATGAATTTAGCCACCACCTGCTTGGTCACATTAGCATATGAGACTGCCTCCACCCACTTGGTGAAGTAGTCGATAGCTACTAGAATGAAGCGATGACCATTAGATGCAGTGGGCTCGATCTTACCTATCATGTCGATGCCCCACATGGAGAACGGCCACGAGGAGGACATGACATTTAACGGGCACGGCGGCACGTGAATCTTATCAGCATAAATCTGGCATTTATAACATCTCTTCGCGAATTTAAAGCAATCCGACTCCATCGTCAGCCAGTAGTATCTCACTTGTTGCACCCCAAAATTTGACCAACATTAACTTACCCATCAAGTGTTTGAAGGTTGATACCTTCATCAGAAAGTTCAGGAGATCCTCAGAAGAATTGGTTGAACCCAAGGTTGTGTGCTTCATAGCTTGAGAGTTGTGGGAGCTCCTCAGATGATTCTGAGACTTTGAGAATAAACTTGAAGCTTTGAGAAAGCCTATGAGATGTCTTGATAGTCATCACGAAGCCCAGAGAAGTCATTGTGCAAGAATTCAGAAGATTCAACCATGAATAGTAGAATTAGGGTTTTGACTGGGTCAACCCTAGGTCAACTGAAGATTTGGAGAAGGTTGAGACCTAATCCAAGGGCCATGAGATCATGTAATGATGTATGGAGATGTTATAAAGATTATTCCTAGACCAACTCATCATGAATGAGGAGTTTGAGAAGTTTCAAGTCAGGGTTTCCAGGGATTGTCAGTGAAAACCCTAATTTGATCCCTATCTTCCAGGCCATTTTAGCTCAAGATGTGATTGATATATCATCTCCCCCACAACATGAATGTTTTAGATCTTGTTCTTAGCTTTAATTTGAGTGGTAGAAGTCCTTGATAGGAGTTGCAGAGCTCAAGTTATGGTTTTGACAAATTACAGGTCAGCTGAGGTGTGTGAATCTGGGTCCTTGAAAGTCACCCAACTTGCAGACAACTTTTGCCCTAGTAGGATGATTCCTATGATTTCTTGGTCAACATGAATGTTGAATAGAATCTTCTTAGCTTTCTAGAGAGTACTAGAAGTCCTTGATAGGATTTGTAGAACTCAACTTATGGTTTGAACAAGGCAGGGGTATTTTGGTCATTTGGTGATTATAGGTCATTTTAAGCAAAGGCCATATCTCCTAGTTCCAAGCCTCAAATGGAAAAACTCAAAACATAAAAGTTGTTCAAAATGGGATTTTAAGCCTAGAAAAGTGGTCATTAGTTATTGAAAAAGCTTGTAGCAAGGATTTACAAGATTGGGTAAAAATGACCTAAAAATGGCTTATAAGTTAAAAAAAGTTGAAATGGAATTTTGGTTTAGGAGATGTACAAATTCAAAATGGGTCATCCAATATGTCATTTTGACTCCAAACATTATTTTAAAAAAAATGGTTCAAGTAGAATTTTGATTTGAAGCCTAGAAATGGGGGTTACTTTGTAATGTTGTTACTTGCATATTAAGGCAACTTGACAAAACTTCACCAAAGGCAAGGAAGTGCATGTTTTTCACTCATTCTTTCTCAATATCTCTTGTAAGGAGATTTTAAAGCCAATTTGAAAAGCTTAAGGCATAAGATAAGGGTTATGCAATGTATCATTTCATGAGAAATTCTATAACATTCTAGCACTTTCCATGAGTTTCTAGATTATTCTTTTGATTGTTATAAGAAGGATGAATCACAATGAGGGAAGGGTTGGTGAAAGTTGCTGAGTTCATTGGAGAGATTGAGAGAGAAAGTTCCATTGTAAGGTTTCTTCAAGATCAAGCAAGATCCAATTTCTTCTTCTACAAGCCTCATCCACCTCAACTCTTGCAAACAGAAAGGTATTCATCATTGGAGGAGCATTTGGAGAGGATTTCAAGTGCTAGATCAAGCTCTAACACCACTCACCATTGATCTTCAACAGGTTGGTAGTTTCCACCATAGATCCTTTATTAGGTGCATTCTGTTAGATTGCTAGGTGTAAGGATGACATGCTAGGTTAGAGGAAGATTTTCTGAAAGTTTGAGAGGGATCCATGGAGTTTCGTGACAGGGTACCAATTCTTTCAAGATTCAATAGCAAGCTGTTTAGGGTGCATTAATGGATATGATATAGTGTAGTTTGGTTAGGGTAACATGTAGAACAATTCTGGATCGTTAGTTTGAAGTTCCATCAAGGTTGATAGTAGAGGAAAAATTGAAACCCTAATGTTGGAGCTTTCTGTTAGAACGATTTAAGGAGTTTCAGGGAAAACTACTTGTATGGTTGTGTTCATGGTAATCAGTAGCACAACTTTGCTTTTGGAATTGTTGAATTTCATCGAGGAATCAGAGAGAACGAGGGGATTGAATTCATGCATGGAAATGAGAAAGAACTGAAAACCCTAATTCGATTGGGGACGATGACCCCTAGCCATTGGATCATCTCAACTCGTTTGACTGGATCATCTCATCCAACGACCATGGTTTGAAATTAAAAACGGAGGGAAAGACTCAGCTTCAAAACGATGCGTTTGGATAAGTGAGGAGTTCTGGGCTCAGCAACATTGTGCTATTCACACCCCACTCAGAGGCCCAACCCAGATTTTCACTATAAAATATTGCTATTCACACCGTATCCTTTCCATTTTCCTGATGTTTTTTCTTTTAATTTTCTGAACGCGTGGGCTTGATATTCACACCCCCAGGATCTTGGCCCATCATGGAAAGCAACTAGAGCGCCTTGCTCTTGACACCCCCTCCCCCCATTTATTTTATTTTCTTATTTCAATTTCTCTTATATTTCTTGCATTTTATAAAATCCATATAAAATAGAAAAATTAATATTTTTCACTTCTTGTTTTTTTCACATATTCATAATCATGTCTAGAAAAATTTAAATAAATAAAATTCCATTTTATTTTTCTTTTAATATTTTTAGCATATTATTCTTGTAAATAGTCTTTTTAATTGATTTTGGTTAATACTTGATTTTGTATAATTTCTTTTAGGACTTTCCCTTAGGATTTTTGAGCCATTCTTTTTGGCATAGTTAGATATTGAATCATAGTTCATATAGGATTTAATTCACAATTTGTAGATTAAAATTTGATATAGTTTGCTTGTTTGACATTTAGGTGCTCAAATTAGGGTTTTAGGTTGTATAAGTAGATTCAACAATTTTGTTTTGGGGTTTATAGGCCAAATTAGTGTATGGGGAATAGATGGGTTAAGGGTAGTTATGTATAGAATCCCCTAGAATTTTACTAGAATATTGCATGGTATTTTAGTATTTTTAATTGATTTTTGAATGTATGGTTAGTATGTGTGTTGCTTAAAGGCATAGTTTGCATTGTTCTGTTTTCTTTTCTTCTATTTTGAGTGTGTGAGCCTTGAGATTGAGTTGAAGACCTTATGGATCATCATTGAAGTCTTGATGACCTTGCAGAGGAGCTTAGTTTTAGCTTTTTGTTTGTTTTGGTTATAGGATCATAAGTGCATAGGTAGAGCTTTAGATAGAATAATTTCATTCAATAAACAAGGAGTGTCTTGTTCACCTCCTTCCTTCTCTGTGACATAAAGTCCCTTAAGGGTATTCACCTCTCTCCTTTGGAGGGATTAGTGACCTTGCCCTCTGAGGTAGAACTTTGAGAGAGCCTTTACCTTTGATGTTAAGTCCTCAATGGCATCCTTTGGAAGTCAGTAAGCACTGTAACATCCTCACCTCATCTTGTTGACTGAATCTTGTGTGCTGGAGCCATTGAAGATAGAAGCTGAAGCTTTGAAGAGAATGAATCCTTGAAGATTGTTGAAGTCTGAAGACTTTGTGAAGACCAAGTGGATACCTGAAGATCCCTGAAGATAGTGAAGCCTGAAGGTGGAGCTGATCAAAGAAGCTGAAGCTTAAGGGAGAAGATGAGTTGATACTCATGTTGTAAGGTTGAAACCTGGAAAGCAGTTGATTATCTGAAGTCTGAAGACTGAGTAGCTGCTGGAGGAGCTGAGGCTTGCTTCTATTTTCTTTTCTGTATTGTGTGTTTTGCTTGAATTGTCTGTTGCATTAGATTAAGTTCATCTAGAATAAGTTCAGTCTAGGAGCATGATTGCATTAGAGGTTGAGTTTCTCCCTCTGCTTGTATTGTTATTGCGTGGCTTTGCTTGTGGGTATTCGGTAGAGCCCAGCTCCCTTGCCCATGTGGTTTGTCTGCCTGATGGCAATTTCATTTCTTTTATCTGTATGATTGCAGTTTACTGTTTATTGCTTGATAGCATGTTGTTTATTTTTCAGTATGATTACTGTTATTTCATGACTGGCTTGAGGTTGAGACGAGCTTGTGGAGGCTGAAGCCCCACACACATTTCCTCCCTCACTTGCATTGCATGCATTTTACTGTTAAGCTGATGCTTTGTCTGTTTTGGTGTATCATTGACATGATCCCTTAGGACTCTCATTTCCTTTGATAAGGATTTGATGATAGACTTTTAGGTTGAAACCTATGCATGACAACATCTAGGAGTTCCCCTTTCAAACCTCAACCATAGGATGAATCCATGGCATGATAACAGTAGGACTTGATAGTTTCCCTCCTAGTTGGGCCTGTTCTCTTCTCATCTCAAAACAGTTTAAGATACAGTAATCATGAATGATTTCTTTCGTACGTTATGAGCCTTAAGCTATCTGAGAAAGGATTGTGGGAGGGTTTCCTTTCCACAGTCTGGATGTTTAGTATGGTACCCTTTGGGTGACATGCGACGCATTCACTCTCAGGTCATAGTCTCTAGTGCGGTTGAAATCGCAAACACAATAAAAAACACTTCTTTCGTAAAACAGGAAATAAACCGTAGTTTCCCGAACTACGTGAGCTCTAATCTCTCATACCTGTTGAGAGTACGTAGGCACAAGATGGCGATGTCTTGGCGAGCTACCTTCCCCCATAACCCTTCGTAGGCCGAACTACGTTGACTCTGATTTCTCATTCTCTGATGAGAATACGTAGGCATAAAGCGCGATGCTCTGCCGAGTCGTTTTTATTTTCTTTTTCAGCCAGCCTTGATAGGTAGATAGATAAAACCAACCCGTCCAAGTAAACAAACAAGCGAGGATCCCGTCGAGTACGACGGACGTGAGGGGTGCTAATACCTTCCCCTTGCGTAACCGACTCCCGAACCCAGACAATGGTTGCGATGACCTTGTCTTACCCTTTTTCGTCAGGTTTTTCCGATCGTTTCCTTTCCCGCTCTGAGGGATAAATAACGAAAGGTGGCGACTCTTCTGTCATGCCGGCACCTTATTTTCGCGAAAGCGACAGCTGGCGACTCTGCTGGGGACCGAACCCAGAATCTCTGGTTTTCTGGTCCCCTATGAGAGTCAATCCTAACACTTGTATGTTTACCTGCTGGGTTGCGTTTATTTATCGCATTTTACTTCTCGCACTTTATTTCCCGCATTTTATTTTCAGTATAATATGATTATTTGTGCTGTTGTGGGATGGGAGTTCTGATGAGTGAGAAGCCAGACCCAGGCTTGAGTGCACCATAGACTTAGAGTGAAAATTAGTGGGCGCGTGCTTGCTTTGCAGGCACTAGTGTCTCATGAAATCCACGCTCAGACGAGGTTCATCCGGTTGGCTTCACTTTCAACCCCTTGGGTTGAGACGGTTGCTGGTTTGGTGGATTGTCGACTCTGGGGACCGATCATTTGTGATTCAGCTAAGTGAGGCCTCTTCAAGACTTGATGATGCCACTCCTTCTGGGAATCGTATCATCAGTTTTGAAAGTCTGTGACGCTGATGAACGCATAGGATGCCGTACCTTGAGTCAGTCTAGGTCCATACCTGTGAGCGGGACTGGGTTTATTGCAGGAAACTTAGACCTTCAGACTACCTGGTTTTCTTGACAGTGGATCAGTTATGTTGGTACCAAGGTTTCTCAGTTGCAGACTCGTCTGTTCTTGACAGAGCAAGTTTTTGATCAGAGGATCTCATCATCGGGTGTTTGTCTGTTCCTGATAGAGCAGGCTTGATCAATGTATTGTCATCAGTGGTTTGTTCTTGATAGGGAAGATTTTGAGTGGGGTCTGAAGATCTCATCAGCAGATGTTATTTGTTCTTGATAGGGTAGATTTTGAGTGGGGTCTGAAGATCTCATCCGCAGATGTTATTTGTTCTTGATAGGGCAGATTTTGAGTGGGGTCTGAAGATCTCATCAGCAGTTGTGTGTTTGTTCTTGATAGGGCAGATTTTGATTTGGGGTCTGAAGACTTCATCAGCAGATGTTCCTTGATCTTACACCCGGGGTCCTTATTATCAGGCACTTATTCTTGACAGAGCGGAATTTTGATCTCGGTCCTGTCAGAGGGTTATTCTCAGCAGATCAGATTAGTGGTCTTACGCCGGGGTTTTCTTCTCATCAGTGTGATACAGAATCTCCATAGCCGCTATCCGGATATATTATTGCATGCCTGCATTTTGCATTAGATTGCATGTTCATCTGCATTCCATTAACGTGTGTCTGTGTTGCAGGTACCGCTTCCCCGATCCCGGATTTCTCGCCTCCTACTGTTATTATGGCCTCGCTCAGGAAGACTGTTGCGTACAAGTTCCCGACCCCTGATGTGTCGAAGCTGACTGGTTTGATAGCCCTGGCAGGGGATTCTGTGAAGGATAGGTTCAGGAAGTCTTATGGCAGGTTGCTTAGTCTGGTTTGCAAGCCTTCTACGTCCGAGTTGAATGGGTTACATGCTCTTTTGCAGTTCTATGACCCTCCTCTGAGGTGTTTCACTTTCCGGGATTTCGTTCTCGCGCCGACATTGGAAGAGTATGCTGATATGCTGGGTGTGCCTATCAAAGGGCAGATGCCTTTTGTCCACATGGATGTTGAGCCTGATCTGGCTGGTTTAGCTTCTTCACTCCATTTGAGCGCCTCTGAGTTAGTGGTGACGAGTTGGAACAAGGTTCCTGGGTTCTCCCTGCAGTTTCTGATAGCTAAGGCTCAGCAGTGTGCTAAGGACAAATGTTGGGACGCATTCAATGCCATCCTTGCTTTATGCATATATGGCATTATCCTATTCCCCAACATGCCAGATTTCGTAGACTTTGATGCATTCCACATCTTCGCCTCAGGGAATCCAGTCCCTACACTGATCGGAGACGTCTACCATTCAGTGCATTACAAGAATGAGAACCGGAGAGGGAAGAATGTCTCATGCTGCGTACCGTTGCTGTACAGATGGTTTGATAGTCATTTGCCCAAGAGGGGTTCTTCCGTCTTGTTTGCAGCCACAGCTGAGTGGCCTGAGCGTCTGATGAGTTTGTCGGCAGAAGATATTGATTGGTTCGTTGACAGAGACAGGTTAGGCACCGAGGTGATCTTCAGTTGTAGTGGGTTTCCTAATGTACCTCTGATAGGTAGGAAGGGTTGCATCAACTACAATCTGTCATTGCTAGTTCGTCAGTTCGCATATGCTTTGAGGACTCCGCCGAAGGAGGAAGAGATACAGGAATCTCTGTACCTCACGGGTACTCTAGAGGGGGGTTTGTTGTCCAAGCTTCAGCATGCGTGGAACAATATCAGCACGAGAGGAAAGCCTTTGTTGGGAAAGAGCAACAGCCAAGCCTACCCTCCGTATTCAGATGGGATCAGAGCCAGAGCCAGCGCTATAGGGATGCCATTCCCTCATGTCAGACCAGAGAGTTCTCCACCAGTCGAAGAGCCTACCACTGTGTCCATTCATCAGCACAACCAGGTATTAGCCGAGCGGGATGAACTGAAGAGGGCGAATGCAGAATTAGAGAAGGAGTCAGCTCAGCTTCGAAGTGAACGGAATGAAGCCATGCATGCTCTCAAAAAGCAAATAGAGTCGGTGAACCAACTGGGTGCAGACTTGGCAAAGCAGATTACTGATCGGGAACGCTTAGGTCAAGACTTCAGGGCTGCTAATGATGTACTAGCTACGAAGAAGCAGCATCTGGAAGAGGCATATCGGAGGATATCTAAGTTCGACCAGCATTGGAAGACTTCCATGGCCACCAGGAAGGAGCGAGAGGACAAACTGATGCTGCAGATTTCTAAGCTGGAAGCCGAAGTAAAGGACAGTGAGCGGAGGTTTGATGAAGAGACCGCCCGCAGATACGCCGCTGAAGCTCGACTCAACAAAGCTCTTGCCAACCTGAAGGAGCATAAGCTGATGTTTGAGTCTAAGAAGCGGAAACTGGAGGGTTGCTTTGGCGAAGAAGCTTGGGAGAGTTCAGTTCAGGGGCTTCAGCATACCATCAGGCAGAGGGAACTACTCGTCGAGGGGTTGCTCACTTCGCCAGATCATCCAGAGACGAAGGAGTTATTAGCAGAGTATCGCGCCCGTGGCCATGCTTGACTAGTTGTATTCCTGTTGTTTTGATCTTTGATGTATGCTGGCCATCACCAGACTTGTTGGCTGAGGTCATGCTGTTGATTTGTTTTGTACTTGCTGATACTGTGTACTGCCTGGACAGGCCTTTCCATATATATATGAGATTGATGTTTCCATGATTGGGCTCGGATTTCTTTTTCCTCTTATTATTATCAGCACCGTCACTAAGGCACTAGGATCGGGGGAAAATCTCCCACGCACACAGACACACGCATGCATCTGCATGAAGCATATTTGCATGGTGTATATCTTATCGCTTTTCCTAACCTTTATTGTTGACAGGTTTTTTAGGTTCCGAGCTGTCTCCGGTCTCCAGGATTGATCAAAGACTCATCCACCGCTACTCAACTCGCGCTAATCAGACAAGGATCATGGACCAGGTGCAGTCAGATGTTCAAGAGCTCCGTGAACGGATGGATCGTTTCATGGAACTGATGCAGGTGGTCGCTAATGGTCAGGACCAGCTTCGCACTTTGGTGCAACCTCTGATTTCCAGGGTTGACAGTAATGGCATACTTCATGGAGGGGCTGTGCCTACTCCTCCTCCAGTGGATGGTCCACAGAATGTTGTTCCTGTTGTCGGGGGCAACGGCAGTGCTAACGGCAATCTGATGACTAATCTCGGACTCAATGCGGTAGGCGTCGGCAATGGCAGTCTGGGAGCCAATGTTAACATAGGGCCGGTCAACGACAATGCTGGTGTAGGAAATCTGTTGGTGCCTCAACCGTGGCTGGAGGACCATCAAGATGACATATTCTCTCAGAGAGGTGTAGAAACAGAGTTGAATGCTGAAGCTCGACTCAGGTTCAAAGCGCTGGAAGACAAGATGAGAGACATTGAAAATCAGAATACATTGGGCGTTGATATGTCCAAGCTCGGGTTGATTGCTGATTTTAAGGTACCTCATAAGTTCAAGGTTCCTGTCTTTGAGAAGTATAAGGGTACTACTTGCCCCCGCGTCCACCTTCGATCTTATTACAGAAAGATGTCCGCTTATTCTGACGACGAGAAGTTGCTGATGCACTTCTTCCAGGATAGTCTTTCTGGTCCATCGCTCGAGTGGTATATGGGTTTGGAGCCTGCTACTGTGCGCACCTGGAAAGACCTCGCTGAAGCGTTCATCCTCCACTATCAATACAATAGCGACTTGGCCCCCAACCGAGTTCAGCTTCAGAATCTTTCATAGCGGAACAATGAAAGCTTTAAAGAGTACGCCCAGCGGTGGCGTGAATTGGCTGCTCGAGTTCAACCGCCGATGGTTGAGCGCGAGCTAGTGCAAATGTTCGTGGCTACCCTTCCTGGAATCTATTATGAAAAGCTGGTCAGTGGCATGTCTGGGACATTCTCGGCTCTCATCACTATGGGCGAGCATGTCGAGAACGGAATAAAGATTGGAAAAATTCAGGGCGAATCGTCCTCAGCTGGAGGAGGTGGTAAGAAACCTTACGCTGGCAAGCGTCGAGAGGGAGATGCCAGTGCTGTCACTAATGCTCGGAGAAAGGGCAAGGGCCCTCAGCCTCAGATTGCTAGCATAAATATCCCAGCTGCTCCACCGCAGCAGCAGCAGCAGCAGCCTCAGCAGCAGAATCAGCAGGGGTATAGAAGATATCAGAATCGGGCTCCTCTGACAAATCGTCATTTTGAAACTCCACCTATGTCGTATGCACAGCTCTTGCAAACGTTGCTTCAGCTTCAGCTAGTTCAAAAGAGGACAATGGCTCCCTTAACAGGGGCACCACCACCGGGGTATGACGCCAACGCTACTTGTGATTTCCATACTGGGGCACCAGGCCATACGATTGAGAATTGCAAGGCTTTTAAGCACAAAGTGCAGGACTTGGTGGACGCCAAGGTCATCAACTTTTCTGATAGCGTGCCCAATGTTACCAAGAACCCTATGCCTCATCATAAGGGGGGCGGAGTGAATGTCGTTATCACTGAGGAGAGTGCGGACTTGCTGACTGATGTCAAAGACTTGAAAACGCCGCTTAGTTTTGTCAAGGCTAAGTTGCTGAAGAAGGGCTTCTTTCCTGGATGCGGAGAGTTATGTATGGCTTGTGCTACACTTCCTGATGGATGTGAGCAGCTGGTAGAAGGTATCCAAAGTCTGATGTCTGAGGGTATTTTGCAGTTCAGCCAGAGCGTTGAGAGTGTATCAGGAGAGGTCGTGCTGAAGCAGGCAGATGAAGTCGCCACCATCACTATTCCTCGTCACCCTATTACTATTCCTGCGCCCCGACCGCCTACAATCACTATCACCAGGGCCGGGCCAATCCCATTCGAAAGCACTAACGCCGTCCCATGGCATTACGGCGCCGAAGTCTACTGCAATGGTCAGAAGTTAGAGCTGGAGCCATACGGATCGACTGTGCAGAATCTTGCCGGAGTCAGTGGCATTACTCGAAGCGGTAGAGTATTTGCGCCAGCAGATGTTGCAGCAGAGAAAGTGGTCCGAGCTGACGCTGTAGATAAGGGTAAAGGCAAAGCCGTCGAGGAGGTCCCTTCTGGGGCAGAAAAAGATCTGCTAGTTAAAGATGCTGAAGAATTCATGCGGTTAATCAAGAAGAGAAACTACAAGATTGTAGATCATCTTCATCAGACTCCGTCAAAGATCTCTATTCTTAACTTGTTGCTGTGTTCTGAAGCGCACCGCAACGCATTACTGAAGGTATTGAATGTTGCCTACGTGCCGTAGGAGATATCAGTAAATCAGCTAGAAGAGGTGGTAGCCCATGTTAATGCTGGCAATGGGCTGGGATTCACAGATTTAGAGCTGACTCCTAAAGGAAGAGATCACAACAGCGCCTTGCACGTCTCAATAGAGTGCAGAGGCACTATCATGTCGCATGTCCTGGTGGATACGGGATCGTCGCTTAATGTGCTTTCGAAGAAGGCACTAATGAATTTGGATACCCGTGGATTGCTTTACACGCCCAGTGATCTGGTGGTGAAAGCATTTGACGAAACTAAGCGCCACGTCTTCGGAGAGTTGACCTTGCCAATTCAAGTTGGTCCAGAGACGTTCAATACGGTTTTCTATATCATGGATATCATGCCTACCTACAGTTGCCTTTTAGGTCGGCCATGGATCCATGCCGCTGGTGCCGTGACGTCCACGCTGCATCAAAAGCTTAAATATGTTGTCGGGGGCAGCATAGTAACCGTCTGTGGTGAGGAGGACATTATGGTGAGCCACTTGTCATCCTTTAAATATGTTGAAATGGATGGCGAAATCCATGAAACTCTCTGCCAAGCATTTGAAACCGTCAGGGTGAAAGAGGTAGCTCCTGTCGTCGTAGAGAAGCAAGAGATGAATCTCTCCTCGTTTAAAGAAGCTCGAGCCGTTGTCGAAGCCGGTTCCACCCCAGGCTGGGGGCATGTTTTGGATATACCAATCAAGCAGGATAAGTTTGGATTGGGATATTCTCCTGAAGCTGAAGCTTCATCTTCTTCTAGCAATTCGTCTCGTGGGAAGGGGCCGATCCTATTCACTAAGGGCGGAGTGATTTTCGAAAGCATCAACGCAGCGTCTGAGGACAGCGGGGATAGCGATTGTGATCTTGACGCCTGGATTCAACCAAGCAAGCCGGGCGAGCGCCTCAACAATTGGACCATCAAGGAGATTATCCAGCTGACAAGTGAAGAGTAATGATTTACTTTTTACAATCTTTGTACAACCCTATGTCCCGCCCGGGGCATAGTGGTTTTATTGTCGGGGCCTTGTTGGATTATGTACATGCATTTTGTTAATAAATAAAAAGGCGTTTTCTTCGTACTCAAATATTGTGTTCTCTGTTATTCCTGTTTTATGTTTATCTCGAAAAATAGCAAAATGGCAACGGGGTTTGTGCTAACCTGCATATTCTTGCTTTAAACTTAACCCTTGTTATTGCAGGATCCACATAACAGATGACATTGACTCTGGACCCTCTACGGCTCACTACGACTTCGATTGCTCGATCTATCAAGCCGAG
The DNA here is from genome assembly GCA_963859935.3 of Lathyrus sativus. Lineage (NCBI taxonomy): Eukaryota > Viridiplantae > Streptophyta > Magnoliopsida > Fabales > Fabaceae > Lathyrus > Lathyrus sativus. The sequence goes on along the minus strand of CAWUDS030002219.1, from coordinate 9,031,104 downwards.
GATGAGATTGATGAAGACGAAGACCTTCCGGAAGAGTTGGCCCACTTGTTGAGACAAAAGGAAAAGGTTATTTTGCCTCACGAGGAGGATATTGAGATCATAAACCTGGGTTCTGAGGAGCTCGTCAGAAATGTCAGAGTAGGGGCTGCGCTGTAGAATGATGTCAAGCATAGACTGGTCGAGATGCTTCGAGAGTATAGTGACGTCTTTGCTTGGTCATACGAAGATATGCCCGGACTTGACACGGACATCGTGGTTCATCGTTTGCCGTTGCGAGAAGATTGCCCCCCCGTCAAGCAGAAGCTTAGGAGGACGAGACCAGATATGGCTGTAAAAATCAAAGAAGAAGTCCAGAAGCAGTTGGACGCAGGATTTCTAGCCGTCACCACTTACCCTCCGTGGGTCGCCAACATAGTGCCTGTACCGAAGAAGGACGGTAAGGTACGCATGTGCGTCGATTATTGGGATTTGAATAGGGCGAGCCCTAAGGATGATTTCCCGTTGCCTCATATCGATGTGTTGGTCGACAATACAGCCCAGTTTTCTGTGTTTTCATTCATGGATGGCTTCTCCGGTTACAATCAGATTAAGATGGCACCGGAGGACATGGAGAAAATGACGTTTATTACCCCCTGGGGAACATTTTGCTATAAGGTAATGCCCTTCGGTCTGAAAAACGCAGGGGCCACTTACCAGCGAGCAATGGTAACTTTGTTTCATGATATGATTCATCATGAGATCGAGGTCTATGTTGATGACATGATTGCAAAGTCCCAAACGGAGGAAGAGCATCTGGTCAACTTATTGAAGCTGTTTGAGAGGCTTAGGAAGTTCAGGCTGAGGCTGAATCCTAACAAGTGCACTTTCGGAGTGCGGTCCGGAAAGTTATTGGGGTTTATCGTTAGTGAACGGGGTATTGAAGTTGATCCTGCGAAAATAAAAGCCATTCAAGAAATGCCAGCGCCGAAAACAGAAAAAGAAGTTCGTGGTTTCTTGGGCCGAATAAACTACATTGCAAGGTTTATCTCTCAGCTCACAGCCACTTGTGAACCGATGTTCAAGCTTTTAAAGAAAGATCAGGCGATTACTTGGAATGAGGATTGCCAGAAGGCATTCGACAAAATAAAGCAGTATCTTCAAGAACCTCCAATCTTGATACCCCCAGTGGCTGGACGGCCATTAATCATGTACCTGACGGTTCTGGAGAATAGTATGGGGTGCGTTCTCGGTCAGCACGACGAGACGGGCAGAAAAGAGCATGCCATTTATTATTTGAGTAAAAAATTCACTGACTGTGAATCTCGATACTCGATGCTGGAGAAGACATGTTGTGCACTAGCTTGGTCCGCCAAACGTCTACGACAGTATATGCTCAATCACACCACTATGCTAATTTCGAAGATGGATCCGATCAAGTACGTCTTCGAGAAGCAGGCTCTTTCGGGAAGGATTGCCAGATGGCAAATGGTGTTAACAGAATATGATATTCAGTACGTCTCCCAGAAGGCCATCAAGGGAAGCGTATTGTCTGATTACCTTGCCGAACAGCCAATCGAGGACTACCAGCCGATGAAGTTCGAATTCCCTGACGAGGATATTATGTTTCTCAAAGCGAAGGATTGCGATGAGCCATTGCCCGATGAGGGGCCAGATAGGAAGTCTCAGTGGAAGTTGATATTCGACGGAGCGGTTAATTCCTATGGAAGTGGTATCGGGGCTATCATCACGACTCCTCACGGATCCCACATCCCATTTACTGCGAGACTGACGTTTCCAGTTACCAACAATGAAGCAGAGTATGAAGCATGTATTATGGGTCTAGAAGAGGCAATTGATTTGAGAATCAAGAATCTAGACGTATATGGTGACTCAGCGCTTGTAATCAATCAGATTAAAGGGGAGTGGGAAACTCGTCAAGCGAATTTGGTACCGTACATGAATTATGCCAGGAGGCTGCTTCCGTTCTTCGACCGAGTGGAACTTCATCATGTACCCAGGGCTGAAAATCAGATGGCTGATGCCTTAGCCACGTTGGCTTCAATGTATAAAGTCAATTATTGGAATGAGGCTCCAAGAATTGTACTTTCGCGTCTTGATAGACCGGCATTTGTCTTTGCAATCGAGGATGCCGCCGACGGCAAGCCATGGTTCCACGATATCCAGACCTTCCTTATGACTAAGGAGTATCCTGCGGGTGCGTCAACCCAGGATAAGAAGACTCTGAGGAGGCTATATGGAAACTTTTATACAAAACTCCATCAGGATTGAGATAAAAATTTCCAGATAGCCTCCTCAGAGTCTTCTTATCCTAGGTTGACGCTCCCGCAGGATACTCCTTAGTCATAAGAAAAGTCTGGATATCATGGAACCATGGTTTGCCGTCGGAGGCTTCCTCGATTGCAAAGACGAATGCAGGTCTATCAAGACGGGAAAGGACAATCCTTGGAGCTTCATTCCAAAAATTGACTTTATACATCAAAGCCAACGTGGCTAAGGCATCAGCCATCTGATTTTCCGCTCTGGGCACATGATGGAGTTCCACTCGATCAAAGAACGGAAGTAGCCTTCTGGCATAGTTCATGTACGGCACCAAATTTGATTGACGAGTCTCCCACTCCCCTTTAATCTGGTTAATCACAAGTGCCGAGTCACCATGTACATCTATGTTCTTGATTCTCAAATCAATTGCTTCTTCTAGACCCATGATGCATGCTTCGTACTCCGCTTCGTTATTGGTGACCGGAAAAGTCAGTCTCGCAGTAAACGGGATATGGGATCCATGGGGAGTCGTGATGATCGCCCCAATGCCACTTCCATAAGAATTAACCGCCCCATCAAATATCAATTTCCATTGGGACTTCCTATCTGGCCCCTCGTTGGGCAACGGTTCATCACAGTCTTTCGCTTTAAGAAACATGATATCCTCATCAGGGAATTCAAATTTCATCGACTGATAATCCTCGATTGGCTGTTCGGCAAGGTATTCAGACAATACGCTCCCCTTGATGGCCTTCTGGGAAACGTACTGAATGTCATATTCCGTCAACACCATTTGCCATCTGGCAATCCTGCCCGAAAGCGCTTGCTTCTCGAAGACGTACTTGATCGGATCCATCTTCGAAATTAGCATGGTTGTGTGGTTGAGCATGTACTGTCGTAAACGTTTGGCAGCCCAGGATAGTGCATAACACGTCTTCTCCAACATTGAGTAGCGAGATTCACAGTCTGTGAATTTTTTGCTCAAGTAGTAAATGGCATGCTCCTTTCTGCCCGTCTCGTCGTGCTGACCGAGAACACACCCCCATACTATTCTCAAGAACTGTCAAGTACATGATTAAAGATCTTCCGGCCACTGGGGGTATCAAGATCGGAGGTTCCTGCAGGTACTGTTTTATCTTATCAAATGCCTTCTGGCAATCCTCGTTCCAGATAATCGCCTGATCTTTCTTTAGCAGCTTGAACATCGGTTCACACGTGGCCGTGAGCTGAGAAATAAACCTTGCAATGTAGTTTATTCTGCCCAGGAAACCACGAACTTCTTTTTCTGTTTTTTGCGCTGGCATATCTTGTATTGCTTTAATCTTCGCAGGATCAACCTCAATGCCTCTTTCACTCATAATAAACCCCAGTAGTTTTCCATACCGTACTCCGAAAGTACACTTGTTAGGATTCAACCTCAACCTGAACTTCCTAAGCCTCTCAAAAAGCTTCAGCAAATTGACCAGATGCCCCTCCTCCGTTTGGGACTTCGCAATCATGTCATCAACATAGGCTTCAATCTCATGATGAATCATATCATGAAACAAAGTAACCATTGCTCGTTGGTAAGTGGCCCCTGCGTTCTTCAGACCGAAAGGCATTACCTTGTAGTAAAATGTTCCCCAAGGTGTGATAAACGTAGTTTTCTCCATGTCCTCCGGCGCCATCTTGATCTGATTGTAGCCGAAGAAGCCACCCATGAACGAAAATACGGAGAACTGAGCTGTATTATCGACCAACACGTCAATATGTGGGAGCGGGAAATCATCTTTAGGGCTCTCCCTATTCAAATCCCGATAATCGACGCATATTCGCACCTTACCGTCTTTCTTCGGTACAGGCACTATGTTGGCGACCCACGGAGGGTAAGTAGTGACCGCTAAGAAGCCAGCATCAAGCTGCTTTTGCACTTCTTCTTTGATCTTAACGGCCATATCTGGCCGTGTCCTTCTAAGCTTTTACTTGACGGGAGGACAATCTTCTCGCAGCGGCAAGTGATGGACCACTATGTCAGTATCAAGTCCGGGCATATCTTCGTATGACCAAGCAAAGACGTCACTATACTCTCTTAGCATCTCGACCAATCTTTGCTTGACATCACTCTGCAATGCAGCCCCTATCCTGACATTCCTGACCAGTTCTTTAGAACCCAGATTCACAATCTCAATTTCTTCTTCGTGAGGCAGAATAACTTTCTCTTCTTGTTTCAACAAGCGGGCCAACTCTTTGGGAAGGTCTTCGTCTTCATCAATCTCTTCTTCGGCTTGATAGATCAGGAAATCAAAGTTGAAGTGAGTCTTAGAAGGTCCAGAGTCGATGTCATCTGCTATGTGGATCCTGCAATAACACGGGTTAAGCTTAAAACAAGGATATGCAGGTTAGCACAAACCCCATTGCCATTTTATTGTTTTTCAAAACAAATATAAAACAGGAATAACAGAGATCACAATATTTGAATACGAAGGAAAACGCCTTTTGATTTATTGGTAAAATGCATGTACATAATCAAACAAGGCCCTGACAATAAAACCACTATGCCCCGGGTAGGACATAGGGTTGTACAACGATTGGAAAAAAGTAAATCATTACTCTTTTCCTGTCACTTGGATGATATCCCTAACAGACCAGTTGTTGAGGCTCTCGCCTGGCTGGATCCAAGAGTCCAGATCGCAGTCGCTGTCTTCGCCGTCTTCAGACACCGCGTTGACATTTTCAAATATCACCCCGCCACTGGTAAATTGGATCGACCCTTTACCTCGCGACGCACTGCTAGAAGAGGAGGCTTCATCCGCCGGAGAGTATCCCAACCCGAACTTGTCTTGCTTGTTAGGTATCTCCAGAATTCGCCCCCAGCCTGGGGTAGATCCGGCTTGGACAACGGCCCGGGCTTCCTTGAAGGAAGAGAGAGTCATCTCTGGTTTCTCAGCAACTACAGGAGCTACGTTCTTGACTTTAACAGCTTCGAACGCTTGACATAGGGTTTCGTGGATTTCCCCATCCATCTCAACATACTTGAAGGACGACAAATGGCTCACCATTATATCTTCCTCGCCACATACAATCACGATGCTACCTCCGACGGCATACTTGAGCTTCTGGTGCAGCGTGGAGGTCACGGCACCCGCAGAATGGATCCATGGCCGGCCTAGGAGACAGCTGTAGGCAGACATGATGTCCATAATGTAGAAAATTGCGTCGAACATTTCCGGCCCAACTTGGATTGGTAAGGTCACTTCCCCGAAAACATGCCGTTTGGTTTCATCGAACGCTTTCACAACCAGATCACTGGGTGTGCAAATAAATCCGCGAGTATCCAACTTCATCAATGCTTTCTTCGGAAGAACATTGAGCGATGACCCTGTGTCCACCAACACATGCGACATAATCGTTCCCCTACACTCTATCGAGATGTGCAGGGCACTATTGTGGTTCCTCCCCTTCGGCGTCAGCTCCAGGTCAGTGAACCCTAACCCATTTCCAGCATTCACGTGGGCTACGACCCCTTCCAACTGGTTGACCGATATTTCCTGCGGTACATACGCGGCATTCAACACCTTCAGCAGTGCGTTGCGATGTGCCTCAGAACACAGCAACAAATTCAGGATGGAAATTTTTTAGGGTGTTTGATGGAGATGATCCACGATCTTGTAGTCACTCTTTTTAATCAACCTCATAAATTCTTCAGCGTCTTTAACGAGTAAGTCTTTCTCTACCCCACGAGGGGTCTCTTCAACGAATTTACTCTTCCCTTTATCAGTTGCGTCAACTTTGTCCGCCTTTTCCGCCACGATCTCGGGTGGAGCAAATACCCTTCCGCTGCGAGTAATTCCGCCAATGCCCGCTAGGTTATCCACACGTGACCCTGAGGTTCCAATTCCAACTTCTGTCCGTTGTAGTAGACGTCTGCCCCATAATGCCATGGGACAACATTAGTGCTTTCGAAAGGTATCGGCCCAGCTTTGGTGATGGTAATCGTAGGCGGTCTGGGTGCAGAAATAGTTATCGTCCGACGAGGGATGGTGATGATGGCAACCTCATCATCTTGCTTCAGCATTACCTCTCCCGATCCGCTTTCGGCCCTTCGGCTAAACTGCAGGATTCCTTCGGTCATCAGACTTTGAATCCCTTCTATCAACTGTTCACATCCATCAAGACTTGTCGCACAACCCATACACAGTTCTCCACATCCTGGGAAGAAACCCCTTTTCATCAGCTTAGCTTTAACGAAGCTAAGCGGTGTCTTCAGATCTCTGACGTCAGTCAACAAATCCAAATTCTCGTCTTCAATAATGGCATTCACCCTACCTCCCCTATGATTCGGCATAGGGTTCTTCGTGACGTTTGGCACATTATCTGAGAAGTTGATGATCTTAGCGTCCACCATATCCTGCACCTTATGCTTGAAGGCTTTGCAATTTTTTATTGTGTGGCCTGGTGCCCCTGAGTGAAACTCACAAGTTACATTCGCATCATAACCTGGCGGAGGTGCCCCTGTCAAGGGAGCCAGGGTTCTCTTCTGGATCAACTGTAGCTGAAGAAAAGTCTGTAATAGCTGAGCATAGGACATGGGCGGTGTCTCGAGGTGACGGCTCGATAGAGGTGCCATGTTCTGATACTTTCTGTACCCTTGTTGATTCGGCTGCTGCTGCTGCTGCTGGGGTTGTTGGACAGCGGGGATAGTTATACTGGCCACCTGCTGATGTTGGCCCTTGCCTTTCCTTCGAGCGTTGGACACGGCGCTCGTCTCTCCTTCCCTCCTTTTGCCACTATAAGGTTTCTTTCCTCCTCCAGCCGAGGACAGATCACCTTGAATTTTCCCCAGTTTGATCCCATTTTCAACGTGCTCACCCGTGATAATGAGATCTGAGAAGCTTCCAGACATACTGCTGACCAATTTCTCATAATAAACCCCTAGGAGGGTGGCTACAAACATTTCCACCAGCTCCCGTTCAACCATCGGCGGCTGAACCCTGGCTGCCAATTCACGCCACCGCTGGGCGTATTCCTTGAACCCTTCGTTGTTCCTTTGTGACAGATTCTGCAGTTGGACTCGGTTCGGAGCCAAGTCACTGTTATATTGGTAGTGGTGCACGAATGCTTCAGCAAGTTCCTTCCACGTGCGCACACTGGTAGGTTCCAGACTCATGTACCATTCCAGGGAGGGCCCGGACAGACTGTCCTGAAAGAAGTGCATCAGCAACTTCTCGTCCTCAGAGTGAGCGGACATCTTTCTGTAATATGATCTCAAATGGACGCGGGGGCAAGTGGTGCCCTTGTACTTTTCAAAGTCAGGTACCTTGAACTTGGGAGGCACCTTGAAATCAGCAATCAGTCCCAACTTGGACATGTCAACACCCATGGTGTTCTGGTTCTCGAAATTCCGCATCTTGTCCTCGAGTGCCTTAAACCTCAGACGTGCTTCAGCAGTCAGCTCCCCTTCAGCACCTCTCTGTGAGAACACATCGTCCTGACGGTCTTCTAACCATTGTTGAGGCCCATACAGATTTCCAACACCTGCGTTGCCGTTGCCCAGTCCCACATTGACGTTAGCTTCAAAATTCCCATTACTGATGCCAGTCGTATTACCGTTGAGTCCCATGTTAGCTATCACATTGCCATTGGCACTACCATTCCCCCCGATCACGGGGACGCCATTTTGAGGAGTTTTAACTGGAGGAGGGGTTGGCACCGTCCCACCATGGAGTACCCCACTGCTGTCGACCCTTGAAATCAGAGGCTGAACCAAGGTTCTGAGCTGATCCTGGCCGTTGGCGACCGCTTGCATGAGCTCCATGAAGCGGTCCATCCTTTCTCGGAGTTCTTGAACGTCAGTTTGCATTTGCTCCATAACTCTGGCTTGATTTGCTCTGGTCGGATAGCGGTGGATGGGTCTCTGATCAATCCTGGAACAACCTGAAACAACCTGCATACACAAAAGGGTTAGGAAAAACGACAAAGTGCTCGTTATGCGAATGCTTCATGCAAATGCAAACGTGTGTCTGTGTGTTAGGGAGATTTCCCCCGATCCTAGTGCCTGAGTGCCAGTGCTGATAATAAGAAGTCTGAGTCCAGTCATGGAAATAACATCTCATATACAAAGAAAGCGCATCAAGGCAGTACACAACGTCACTGAGTACAAGATGAATCAATAGCATGACCTCAACCAACAAGCCTGGTGATGGTCAGCATACAACAACGATCAAAACAAAAGGAATACAAATAGTCAAGCACGGCCACGGGTGCGAAACTCTTCTAACAACCCCTTCGTTTTTGGATGATCAGGCCGAGTGAGCAACCCTTCGACGAGTAACTCTCTCTGCATAATAGTGTATCGAAGACCTTCAACTGAGTCTTCCCATGCTCCTTCGCCGAAACAATCTTCTAACTTCCGCTTCTTGGATTCAAACGTCAGCTTGCGCTCCTTCAGGTTAGCAAGAGCCTTGTTGAGCTGGCCTTCAGCGGCGTATCTGCGAGCGGTTTCTTCATCAAACCTCTTCTCACTCGCCTTCACCTGGGCTTTCAGCTTGGAGATCTGTTGCTTCAGCTTATCCTCCCGTTCTTTCCCGTTGGCTAGGGTGGCCTTCCAGTGCTGGTTAAACTTGGATATCCTCTGATACGCTTCATCCAAGTGCTGCTTCTTAGTGGCCAGTACATCATTGACAACTTTGAAGTCTCGACCCAGGCGCTCACGCTCGGCCATCTTCTTAGTCAAATCCGTCCCTAACTGGTTCACCAGCTCTGTTTGCCTCTTGAAGGAATGAACGGCTTCGCTTCTCTCGCTTCTGAGTTGAGCCAATTCTTTCTCCAGTTCTTCATTTGCCTTTTTCAGCTCATCTCGCTCAGCTAACACCTGATTGTGCTGCTGAATAGGCACAATGGTAGGCTCTTCAATCACTGGAGGGATTTCTGGCTTGGCAGGAGGAAACGGCATCCCTATAATATCTGCTCTGGCTCTGATCTAGGTCACATACGGAGCGTAGTCCTGGATATTACTTTTACCCAGCAACGGCTTTCCCCGCTTACTAATACCATTCCACGCGTGCTGAAGCTTAGATAACATATCCCCATCTAGAAGACCAGTGAGGTACAGAAATTCCTGCACCTCTTCATCCTTCGGTGGAGCTCTCAAAGCATAACCAAACTGTCGGACCAGCAGAGATGGATTATAGTTGATACAGCCCTTCCTGCCTATCAAAGGCACGTTCGGAAACCCACTGCAGCTGAAAATGATCTCAGTACCCAATCTATCTCTATCAAACCAGGTAATATCTTCCGCTGACAGACTCATCAAGCGCTCAGGCCACTCGGCTGTGACTGCAGACGAAGAAAAGGGACCCTTCTTGGGTAGGTGACTATCAAGCCATCTATAGAGCAGGGGTATACAGCACGAGACATTCTTACCCCTTCTGTTCTCGTTTTTGTAGTGGACGGAATGGTAGACGTCTCCTATCAAGGTAGGGACTGGATTCCCTGATGCAAAGATGTGAAAGGCGTCGATGTCTACAAAGTCGGGCATATTAGGGAACAGAATAATGCCATATATGCACAAAGCAAGGATGGCGTTGAACACGATCCAACATCCGTCTTTGGCGCACTGCTGGGCCTTTCCCACTAAGAACTGCAAGGAGAAACCGGGAACCCTGTTCCAACTAGACAAGACCAACTCTGAGGTATCCAGATGAAGTGAGGGAGCTAGACTAGCCAGGTTAGGCTCAGCATCCATATGAACAAAAGGCATCTGACTCTTGATAGGCACACCTAACAAATCAACATACTCCTCTAGCGTGGGTGCGAGAATAAAATCCTGGAAAGTAAAGCATCTCAACGGAGGGTCGTAGAACTGCAGCAGAGCGTGCAACCCATTCAACTCAAACACAGAGGGTTTACGAACCAAACTGAGCAGTTTACCATAAGACTTTCTGAATTCACCTCTCACAGAATCATCTGCTAAAGCAATCAAACCAGTCAGCTGAACAACATCAGGAGTGGGGAGCTTGTAAGCCACAGTCTTCCTCAGAGAACCCATAGTAGCACAATAAAAGACAAGAAAACCTGAATCGGGGGAAACGGTACCTGCAACACAGACACACGTTAATGAAATGCAAATGAATATGCACAGCGATGCAAAATGCAATCATGCAGCGGGAGATCAAGACGACTGTGCTGCGAAGATTCTGTATCAACAAAACCATAATGTTGCTCTATCAAGAACAACCACTAACTCTGATAAGAAGAAAACCCTGGTATCAGACCATAAATATGCTCTATCAAGAACACACATATCTGATAATAAGGACCTCTGATACAGGACCATAAATCTGCTCTGTCAAGAACACACATACATCTGATGATGAAAACCTCTGATACCAACAAAACTGATTCACTATCAAGAAAACCAGGTAGTCTGAAGGTTAAGGTCTCCTGCAACAAACCCAACCCTGCTCACAGGTATGGACCTAAACTGACACAAGTTCGGCATCCTATACGGTCATCAGCGTCACAGACATTCAAGAGGGGTGATACGATACCCAGAAGGTGTGGCATCACCATCTTCTGAAGCGGCCTCACTTAGCTGAATCCCAAATGATCGGTCCCCAGAGTCGACAATCCTCCAAACCAACAACCCCCTCAACCCAAAGGGTTGAAAAAGAAGTCAACCGGGAGAACTTCGTCTGAGCGTGGATTACATGAGACACTAGTGCCTGCAAAGCAAGCACACGCCCACTAATTTCCACAACTAATGCTAGGTACACTCAAGCCTGGGTCTGACTTCTCACTCATCAGAATGCCCCTCCCACAACAGCACAAATAATCATATCATACTGAAAATAAAGGTGTGGGAAATAAAATGCGATAAATAAACACAACCCAACAAGTAATCATACAAGCGCTAGGTGTAACGCCCGTTTATTTTAATTAAATTATTTATGAATTGTTGGTGTGCCTTTATGTGGGAGTGTGTCTGAGAGCGTTGGTGGGTGTCCTTAAAGTATAGGAAACCATTTAATAAATCATTGAGTTTGATAATAATATAATATAATTAATAATGATGATAATTTAATAACTAGTATTATTATTATTATTATTATTATTATTATTATTATTATTATTATTATTATTATTATTAGTGGATGGAATAAGGGATTAAAGGAAATAGAGAAGTTTTTGAGAAAGAGGGTTATCACGATAAACGGCTCAGAAACCAAAATTTAGGAAAAAGGAACGTGGTTGTTTAGAGAAATGGAGAGCAGAGAATCATCCATCAGGGAATTGGAAGATAGTTGCAGAAAAGTCACCGGAGAGCAGAACCAGAACCGAAAGCTTGGGATTGGCCTCTATTCTAAGGTAAGGGTGGGGTTCAATTCTATAACCGTGGGTATGATCAATTTCATGTAGGGAATTGATTCATAGGTATAATTTCTATTAATCGATAAATGTTAGGGACGAGGTTTTTCTATGTAAGAATGAATGTGTTATATACGATGCTCTAAGGTTTCCCTAATGGGGCAAATACGTAGTGATGTCCCCGTAGTAACGTTACCGTAGTAATGTTCCCGTAAGTTGAAGAAAGAAATATTAAAGATTAATGTTCCCGTAGTAACGTTACCGTAGTAATGTTCCCGTAGTGATGTTCCCGTAGTAATGTTACCGTAGTAATGTTCCCGTAGGTTGAGAAATATTAAAGGAATATTAAGGGTAAATGTTCCCGTAGGTTGAGAAATATTAAGAGTTAATGTTGTCTACGCCTGCATTAATGTTTATGTCGTTAGTTATGTAGTAATGTTGGGAATCGGCGCCGACACGCGCTAATTTCCCATCTGTTGATAAGATATTATTATAATATTTTCCTTGGATTACGTGGATAAGTTGTAGTTATATTACCCGTATGAAGGTATATGAAAATGTGTTGAGTTCTTATTTGCAGTAATGATGTTGTCAGTTGTTCTCTGACATTAAAATGCTGTTGAGTTCTCGATTGTAGAGACGAGGTTGTTTTTAACTATTCTCTGCGAAAATGTGTTAGAGTCTTATTCGTAGGAACGATACTGTTGGTAGTTCTCTGATATGAACAGATTGAAATGGTGAGTCCATAATATATGCAAAATGTGATGTTTCTATTATGGATAATTGGTTGTAGGCGTGATGCCTTGTTGCACGGTTGTTGCACAGTTGTTGTTGTTGTTGTGTTATAGTCCATAATAGTTGCATCTCATAGCATATCATTTGGCCTGGATTGGCGACGGTTGTGTCTTTAATGACAAAATAAAATGATTGTGGAGAGTTGTCTCCCGAATTATTGTGGAGTGTTGTCTCCCGATTTATTGTGGAGAGTTGTCTCCCGAATTATTGTGGAGAGTTGTCTCCCGAATTATTGTGGAGAGTTGTCTCCCGAGTTTTGGAGTGTTGGCTCCTAGATGGGTTCGGGGTGTTGGCTCTGTCCCGAGTTTTGGAGTGTTGGCTCCTAAATGGTACCACATGCATATGCACAGTTGAGTCGCATTGATGAGTCGCATTGTTGAGTTGCGTTGTTGAGTGGTTTTGATGAGTTGCTGAGATATGATGATAATTGTTGTGGTTATGAATAATGAATTGTTGCAGTTTAATTATTACTAATATTTATGCGAACTGCTGGAATTATAATGCTGTGATAATATTCTGACATGACTTTTATCATGCCTTATGTTATATTGTTGATATCTCACCCTTTATGTTGTATGTTACCTCCGTTGGTGGTAATTTGCAGGTAACTCGGAAGAAAGTGTCGCTTTATGTTTAAGGTCGTTGGTCGCTCTGATACGTAGCACTCTGGGGGGGAATGAACGATTAATGTTATTGTTTTAATTGAATTCCTTGTTGCTGAATTTTATTAAGTACTGTGGCAAATAGATTGGTTGTTTCTGATAATGTCAAATGTTGCTTGGATGCATAGTTGTTTTAGTGAATTGATGCAAGATAATTATTTGCTGAATTTTAATGGAATTTAATTACTACGAATCGTTGGAAGTGTATTATAGCATGTCGTTTTATGATTAAAATGTTAAACAAATTATCGTTGTTTGTTCATCCGAATTTTGTGCTACGTATGTTAGTAAATGATCCGTTGCAGGTGTATGTGTTGTGGTGAAGTGTAAAATGTGACACCTCTGATGCGTCCGAGAATTTGGGAGTGTGAAGGTCGTCACAGCTCCATGACGCTCGTCATGACCGTGACGGTCGTGACATCCATGACGGTCGTCATGAGATTTTATTTGCTGCACTCTGAATTGTTTCTGTTGTTTATCTTATTTTTCCGCGATAGTTTAGAGTGGGGTGTTACACTAGGATTGACTCTCGTAGGGGAAGTTGGACCCCCAGATTGACTCGCATAAGGGACGTTGGATCCCCAGGAAACTATCAAGTCCCTAGCAGAGTCGCCAGCTGTCGCTACCGCGAAAATAAGGTGCCGGCAAAACAGAAGAGTCGCCATCTTTCGTTATTTATCCCTCGGAACGGGAAAGGAAACGATCGGAAAAACCTGACGAAAAAGGTATAAGACAAGGTCATCGCAACCATTGTCTGGGTTCGGGAGTCGGTTACGCAAGGGGAAGGTATTAGCACCCCTCACGTCCATCGTACTCGATGGGATCCACGCTCATTGTGTTTACTGGACGGGTTGGTTTTATCTATCTACCTATCAAGGCTGGTCTGAAAAGAAAAGAAAATGACTCGGCAAAGCGTCGCACTTTATGCCTACGTATTCTCATCAGAGAATGAGAAATCAGAGTCAACGTAGTTCGCCTAACTACGGGGTACGGGGAAGGTGGCTCGCCAATACATCAGTATTGTGCCTACATACTCTCAACATGTATGAGAGATCAGAGCTTACGTAGTTCGGGATAATACGGCTTACGGGTTTAGATTCATCTATTTTTATCGAGTAGGGTTAACAAACAGTTCCAGCAGTTTGGCGTACGCAGCTCGACCCTTGGAGACTTAGGCATTACCGTTTGCGGTAGAACTGGGAGTTAACGACACTCTTTTCTTCAGAAAAGCTTCCTTTGAATTACGGGCCCACGGGGCAAAAAGGTTTGAAGTTTGTTTTCTGTCTTTTACGGAAGAACTGTTTTTTATGGAAGTTTGCAACCAATATCGCACTAGAGACTATGACCTGAGAGTGAATGCGTCGCATGTCACCCAAAGGGTACCATACTAAACATCCAGACTGTTGAAAAGAAACTCTCCAACGATCCTTTCTCAGATAGCTTAAGGCTCGTAACGTACGACATCAGTTAACCTTTATTACTGTATTTTGATTTGTTTTGAGATGATAAGAGAGAACAGGTTCAACTAAGGGGAGACTATCAAGTCCTAATGTTGTCATGCCAAGGATTCATCCTATGGTTGAGGTTTGAAACAGGGAACTCCTAGAAGTTATCATGCATAGGTTTCAACCTAAAGTTCTAATCATCGCTTCCTTATCAAAGGAAGTGAGATTCCTAGGGGATCATGTCAATGATAAACAGAAACAGATAAAGCATCAGCTTAAACAGTAAACAGTAAACGACTGTAAAACGCATGCAATGCAAGTGAGGGAGGAAATGTGTGTGGGACATCAGCCTCCACAAGCTCGTCTCGACCTCAAGCCAAGTATGAATAACTGCAATCATAAAGAAAAATAAAATGCCATCAAGCAAATCACAAACCACATAGGCAAGGGAGCAGGGCTCTACCGAATACCCGCAAGCAAAGCCATACAGTAACAATACAAACAGAGGGAGCAACTCAACCTCTAGTGCAATCATGCTCCTAGATTAAATCAGTCTAAGCATGAACTTATTCTAATGCATCAAGCAAATCAAACAAGTCACATCAATACAGTTGCACATCAAGCAAACAGACAAGCAAATCAACAGCTCCTACAACTAAGCCCTCCTCTGACAGCATTTCAGTCATCAGACCTCAACCACCCTTCCAGGCTATCATCTTCAATAGCAAGTGTCAACTTGCTTCTTCAAGCTTCTGACACCTCAAACATAAGTATCAACTTATTCTTTCTTCTTCAAGCTTCAACTCTCCAGTAAATTCCACTTTCAGGCTTCAACCCTAACATCAAGTATCAACTTGGCTCCCTCAGACTCTCAGTGTATCAACATAAGTATCAACTTATCCTTTATTCCTCAAGCCTCAGCTCTTCACTCAATCTCAACTTGATCTTCTTCACAAGTGTCAACTTGTTCTTCTGGACCTTCAGGCTTCAGCCCTCTCCTCCTTACAAGTATCAACTTGCTCTTCCTGGTCTACAAGCTTCAGCTCCTAGGAGTAATCTTTAAACACAAAGAAGTATCAACTTCTGGCATTTTCAATCTTCTAACAAGGGACTCCACCCTCTAGCAAGGGAGAAAGATTCATCTATCAAGAGCAAAGTTGGATGATTGGTAGCAGAGTGAAGACCAAAGGTCACCACTAAGCATCCTATCATCAGAGACAGGGACCCTCAAAGGTTCTACCAACTTGCAAAGAGCCACACATCCTACCAAAGGAGGGATGAGGCCTTTACAAGGGGAACTTAAATCATAGGGAAGAATGGAATTGATCAACATATTCCATGTTTATGAAGAAAGAGAATCTATCTAGAAGCTCTGCCTACAAACCCTAATCTTAACACCTAATCAACACTATACCAAAAGAAGGGAAGATCTTCACATCCAAGCTTCTTCATTCAATCCATGGTAGCCCAAGCTTGTCTTCAACATCAACCAAGAGAAAGCAAAGCAAAACCCTAATCTAAGGGAACTACAGAAGTCATTCTAATTGAATTAGTGCATTAGAATCATCTAAAGTTAGCACCTAAACTAAAATCAAACAAAAATAGAAAACTATAATGAAAATTCCTACAAAAATTCCTAAGGGACCTTAGTTCAATGATGAATCTACCCTATAAAAATCAGAGGTTGAATCATCCACCAAGCTCTAAAAATGAAACCTAAATCACAAGGTATCAACCATAAACCCTAAAAATGGAGCTCCTAAGGTTTCAACCTAAAACTACCACTTATATTCATCACAAAAATGTGAGAAAAATCTATGAGGAGCATGCATGTCTATTCTAACTACTCACAAAAAATCAAGGCCACAATCATCATCACATGATCAAACCAAATTCAACAAAATCAAGCATCAAACATGATTACTTTAATGTCAATTAAAATGTAAAAAATCCCATAAAATAAGAAAATGCATGAAATAATAATATTTTTTATCTAAAAAAATACTAGATTCAATCATGAATGCATAGCAAAAAGAATGGGATTAATTGAGTTATATTTCCATTTTTTATGAATTAATCAATAACCATGAATAAAATGAAAAATAAAGTGAAAATCAAAAGAAAATAAACAAACGCGTGGTGCAGGTAGCAATAAAATCTAGTTCAATTTAGGATTTGGGCCATAAAGGGGGTGTGGTTATCAATTACGACTTAAGCCCAAAACCACAACTTAAATGAAACGCAGCGTTGCAAGTCTCAGAGTCCTTCACAAATTGAAACCAATCCATGGCCGTTGGATCATGCCTTCAGTCAAAGTCCAACCACAATCTGATGGCTATCAAGTCATCTTCTTCATTTGAAATCCTGAAACACGCGCGTAGCCATGGCCGTCGCCGGTGGTGCTCCGGTCATCACCCTCAACCCTAACTCTCTCCACAGGCCTCCATTCCAAGAGGTCTCTACATGAATCTTACCCCAATTTTTACAAGGAATCTTCTTATGCCCTTTAATCATGCTAACAGTTCAAGATTCGC
The DNA here is from genome assembly GCA_963859935.3 of Lathyrus sativus. Lineage (NCBI taxonomy): Eukaryota > Viridiplantae > Streptophyta > Magnoliopsida > Fabales > Fabaceae > Lathyrus > Lathyrus sativus. The sequence continues at coordinate 9,014,064 of CAWUDS030002219.1, read as the reverse complement.
AAGAACCCAATCTCACCCGAAAATGGTAACAACCCTAATTGGTCACTAACTCTCAAATTGATGATCCAAAAACCTACCTACACCAATCCACAATGCATCTAACACCCTAATTCCTCTTGATTCTTCCTAAAACAAGCCATGGGATAAGAACTGCACACCTGGTAAACTCGAGCAAACAGAGGGGTTGAATCTTCAAATCAACCTTCAAGAGCTTGCAGATTCCTTCAATGGAGCACAATCAAGCTTCTGTATGCAACAAACTTGATTGAAATGGCTTCAATTCTTGGATTCGATTCTGAGTTGCAGATGAAAAACTTCAATGGCTCTCACACGATTCTCCACCAATCTTGCTCAATTCTCCATCTGGACTCATCCACCAATGCTAGAGCAAGCTTCTGAGATTGAAATCTTGGATTGAAATGGCTTCAAAACTTGTAACCGATTTTGATTTGCAATGGGAAATTTCAATGTGCAATCTCACTCTCCTCTCTCAATTATCACCAACCTTGGCCTTGGATCACCTCATCATCATATATAGAACATGTATGGATGATCTAGAAAGCTCTAGATCCTTCTAATGAGAAATTCAATATCTCACTTCATGGAAATTTCAATCTCATGCCATGGTTATACCAATTCTGCTAGCAGCTTGTATTCACCCTCATTCTCTTCCAATTTCTCTCCTAATGGTATTTTGGATGTGTTTGGATTGAAAGAAGCCTTGGTTATGCCTTGAATTTTGGTTTGGCAATTAATACTTATGATGTAAGTAACTACTTTTCAAAGCAAGTCCACAAATTAAACCTCAAGTCAAAATTGTGGCAATGTCAATGTTCTTAAAATGTGTTTTACAATCAAAATGACATATTACATGCCTTGGTTTGGACATGTAGATCAAAAATCCCAATTTCCAACTTTGGTTCATTTGAAATTCATCCTTATTTTAAGCCATTTTTGTGATTTTGAGCTACAAGCAATTCCAACCTCTCATGACCTCTTGGTTAGCCTTAAAACATCATTTTGAGCAAGTTTGATGTTGAACATTTTCCCATTTGAAGCTTGCAAATAGGAGTTATGGCCTTATGCTTGAAATGACCTATAATCTCCAAATGACCAAAATGCCCTTGACTTGTCAAAGACATAACTTGAGTTCTACAAATCCTATCAAGGACTTCTAGTACTATCTAGAAAGCTAAGAGGATAACGAACAACATTCATGTTGACCAAAAGTTCATAGGAATCATCCTTCTAGGGAAAAAGTTTAATACAAGTTGGACAACTTTCAAGCTCCAAATTCACATACCTCAGCTGACCTGTAACTTGTCAAAATCATAACTTGAGTTCTACAAATCCTATCAAGGACTTCTAGCACTCAAATTAAAGCTAAGCTCATGCTCTACAACAATCATGTTGGGTTCAAGATGAGATGACAATCATATCTTGAGTTAAACAGTCTTGAAGTCAGGGGTCAAACTAGGGGATTTTACACTGTCAAGCCTTAGAAACCCTAGCCTAAAACTTCTCAAACTCTTCAATCATGATGAGTTAACCTTGGAATCATCCTTATAACATATCAATGCATCAATCCATGATCACATGGCTCTTGGGTCAAGTCTCAACCTTCTTTCAAATCCTCAGTTGACTTAGGGTTGACCCAGTCAAACCCTAATTGCACCACTCATGGCTGAGGCTTCTCAATCTTGCACAATGACCTGTCTAGGACTCAAAGTTACCTTCACCACTTCTCATGAGTTCTTTCAAGACCTCAAGTCCAACTTTATGGCTTCAGAATCATCTGATGGCTTTCCACAACTCTCAAGTTAGGAGACACACCCTCTTGGTTTCAATCACTCTCTCTAAGGATCCTTTAACTTCTCTGACAAGGATATCAACCCTTGAACATCTTGTATAGCTCTTGATTGATAATCATACCTCTTGATCTCCTGCACACATGTCAATGAAATGCAAATGATAATGCTAATGTGCATGAAATGAAACATGAGCTAGGTAAAGACATGTTGGGAAAATTTTGGGGTGCAACACATGTACATAGCTTAATCATTTGCCTAGCATAGCATATCATGCATCCAACAAGGGACCAGGGTGTCTATCAAGAGAAGAGCCTAGAAAGGTGTGTTATCCAAGATGAGAAGTCATCCAGGCCATCAAGAAGTGATTTGAAGTCTTGAGAATGTTTGAGTGCCTACATGTGGGTTTTGCTCCTATCTTGAGGAATGTTGAGAATCATCAGTGAGATAAGAAGCATAGGAATGTGAACTTGAGGTGTGTATGGATCTCATGAAATGCCTAGAGGGCCCTATTGAAGCTGAGACAAGTCATTGATTCAAGTACAAGAGCCATGGTTGAGGTGCAGTCAATTAGGGTTTCATCTGGGTCAACCCTAAGTCAATTGAGTAAAAGAAAGAGCATCAAAGCCTACCTTGAGGTCATGGAGTTTATGAATTGGTATGTTGATGCATGTGTGGTATTGTGCCAAGATTAAGCAAAGAAAGATCAAGAATGTGGGAAGTTGCTAAATTAGGGTTTCAATGTAAAATCCCCTGTTTAGTGCCTAAATTCAAAGCCACATAAGTCCAAATACAAGTTTCAAATGGATCTTTGGCCAACATGAAACTTGTAGAGCTTCTAAATACCTTTAATTTGAGTACTAGAAGTCTTCAAGAAGATTTGTAGAACTCAATTTATGGTCTTTGCAAATTACAAGTCACCAGAGGACACTGAAATTTATCTGTGAAAGTCACTTGACTTCTAAGCAACTTTTGCCACTCAAGGAGTTTTCAAATGGATTCTTGGCCAACATAAGAGTTGTAGGTCTTGATCTTAGATTTAATTTTAGTACTAGAAGTCCTCAAGAGGATTTGTGGAACTCAAGTTATGATCTTGCAATCCAGGGGTATTTTGGGAAAGTTGAATTATAGGTCATTTTCAAGCATGTGCCAAAATCTCTATCTTCCATGCCTCCAATGGAAATTTGTTCAAAATGAAATGTGTTTAGAATGTTGTTTTTAGGTTAGATTAGTCATCATGGTGAATTGGATTGCTTGTATCAAGAAGTGCTCCAAAATGGCCTAAAAGAGGGATTTTTCAAATGATTCAAAGGAGGGAAATTGGATTTTTGAATTATAGGTCATAAACATGTCATGTGAGTAGTCATTTTGACCAGAAATTGCATTCCAAACACATTTGCATTGGCACAATTTTGAGATGAGGTCAAATTACATGACTTGCTTTGGAAAGGTAGTTACTTCAATTACAAGTCATTGATCCAAAGCAAGAACCAAGGCATTTCAGGGGGCTGAACTATCTATCCAAACATCTCCATGATCAATTTGCAGTTGGTTAGAACACTCTAGAGCAAGCTGGAGGGCAATATCGTGACTGTCACATTTTCAACTTTGGAAGAAAAATTAGAAAATGGATCCACTAAATTGGCCTTAATTTGGATTGCAAAAGCCCACAGACACTTCATATTTAAGTTCTAGAATGAGTTCAGATTGGGTTGGTGATGATTTATAGAGGAGAGGGAGATAGCAAGTTGAGTTTCAAGAGCTTCAACTGAAAACGGTTTCTGAGTTTGGATCAAGATCCAGCCAAATTGAAGATACTAGAAGCTTTATCTTGCATTCTTGATCGTGTCTGAAGGTTTGGAAGGTTGAATGAGCTACAACTACCTCTGTTCATCCAATTTCTTCAGGTATGTAACTCTCAAATTCTACATCGTTCTAGGGAGAATTAGTCAGCAATGTGCATGTGGTTAGGACCTAAGATGATTAGGGAACGTTTCTGGATTGGTTTGGAGTTGTTTAGAGACAATTAAGTGTGTTATGGCATTTCTGTTTGAGGATGGTTATATCTGATCGTGAAGAGATAACATGAATTGAATAGATAGGAATGATCAGTGAAGCATGAGGATCGTTCCTATGTTTTAGATTGGAGTTTAGTGATGATCATTCTTGTGGTAGCATTTCTGTTTGCCTTCGAGTTTTAAAACCTAGGAAGATCTAGAGGAAATGGATATGAGATTGGAGATCTACGTGAAATTCTGAGCAAGATGATGTTAAGTTTGAGAGTTTTCCTTGACCTGCAACCCTGGCTCGCCGGAGAGGTCACCGGACCACCGCCTAGAATAGTTTCAGGCCACCTGAGATTGTTGGAGAAGATGAACGAGGGACCATTGGATAGTCTGAGAAGAGACTTTGTATGCTGATCTAAGGGCCTTGATTTAAACCTGAGATTTGCCTCCAAGATTAATACGCAGCGTTTCATTAACGTGACTCAGCTTGTGAGTCACCAGCCACCTCATCCTCACGTGGACGCGCCCTCAGCTTTTGGATTTGATTACCAGTCTTCTGATCCATTGGCTCATGTTTAATCCAGCTTTTTATTTTCTTTTAATCATTTTAGTATTTTCTTTATTCCATTTGATTTCTAAAATCCATAATAAATCCAATATTGATCCAAAAAATATTTTAAAAATACTTCAATGATCTTGGATTTATTTGTGATTTTCTGAAATTAATAAATCTCATTTTCAGGCATTTTTCAATTTTATTTGATTTTCTTATTTTTGTGTAATTTCTTTTATTTGCATATTTGATCATCTGTTTTGTGGGAATTTTGGTCTCCATTTGGTATTGAATTTTGCTTAGATCTTTTAGTATGTTGTAGATAACACTTGTATGATCCCTTAGGATTTTTAGTAGATTTTTTAGATATGATTAGGTTCTGACTTAGGGTTGATGATAGAGCTATCCCAACCTGTGGTTCCCCTTGACATATTTCATCTTAGGATTGTTAGTGGACTTAGAAGTTGAATTAGCTTTAACCTTTGAACCCTAGGTTGTTAATCCATGCATCTTCCCCTAGGAAATTGCTTATAGTTTTACAACTTAGTTTTCTATTTAAATAGACTTTGCAAGTGGCTTGTGCTTGTGGTGTTCTATCTTGAGTGCTTTGTCTTGTTTGGAGCTTTGGTGGGTTTGGAGCTTGAAGACTTTGGACTCCTTTTGGAAGAGCTTCTGGACATGATGAGGATGCTTTGTATTGGAGGATGGAGCTTGGAGTGGAGCTTTCTTTCTCTTTTAGAGTTTGTTTTAGGAGTTGGTAGAATTAGGGTTTTAGGAAGAGCTTTTTAGACTGAGTTCATTTCTTGCCTCAAACATGGAATGTTTTGTTTGCTTCATCCTATCGGTTGCACCCTAAAATTTGACCAACCGGGTCCCGCATCTGGCTTGATGCTTCGACACATTTCGCATTCGCATTTACATATAGTGCATTTCTTCAATCATGGTGGTTTTATCAGGATTACAGCCCTGCTGTCGCTTTTCGGGTATCTCAGACCGGTTCGGATAATCGAATTTATTTTGAGGAGTCACGCGCTTCCTGGGTGTTTTCGGCTTACGCAGTGATTTTGGAGATTCTTGGTGTCTGGATTTACTGTTGCTTCGATCGCGTTTTTTTTATATTGGTTATTTGCCTTTGTCTGTGTTTTTTTTAGGATTTAATAGCCTTTGTGATTTTAAATAGGCTTTGTAGAATTTTCAGAATTTAAATAGTTTTTTTTATATTTTTAATAGCTTTAAATCATTCTTAGAATTTTATAGAGTTTTTAATAGGTTTTAATAGTTTTTTTAATAGTTTTAATAGAATATAATAGATTTTTCTTTTATTAGTTTTAATAGAGTATAATAGATTTTAGTTTTAAATAGAATTTTATAAATTAGTAGAATAATAGTTTTTAGATATAGATTTAATAGAGTTTATTTTTAATATAGATTTAATCTTTGTTAGATATTAATTTCTTTTATTAGGTTTAATATAGGTTAATAGTTTTTTTATATATAGATATTAATAGATATTAGTTTTAGTTTAATATAGAATTTAATTAGATGTTAATTCTCCTTATTAGGTTAATTAGGACTTAATAGAGATTAATTAGATTTAATCTTTTGTTTAGATTTTAATTAGAGTTTGTTAGATTTAATTAGGATTAGATTAGGTTAATTTTCATTTAGCATTTAAATTGTAGTTTTAATTCTCGTTTTAAGTGTGGTTAGTCTTAATCAGTCAATTAGCCCTAATCCAGTCCAAAGCATTCATTCTCGTGGGCCAGAGTTTTTTGGGGGCCCATTCTTCAGTCTGTTTTTGTCCAGAAATCGCCATGTGTCATTATAAAAGCGAAGACACGCGTCCAAGCCTGAGGAGGCCACTTCAATTCCCCATTCTGTGCATGCATTACACGCGTCCCAAACCCTGACCCCATTCACCAACTTCTCTGACACGCGTCCACCTCTCAACCTTTCCCGGTGCCACTTGTCTTCGCCTCACATCTCACCGGAAAACCCACCGGTCGGCATGCAATGAACTCGGCCACCTCATAAAACCCCGACCACCGCAACTGTTGCCGGATTTCGCAATCTCGCCGGAATCTGGATTTTCTCCAGAAAATTGTTCTAATGGTGTAAATCTTCCTCTACTACCTCAATCTCCTTTTCGCCGGAAAACATCACCTCGCCGGAAACTTCATCTAAGCACATATCCACCGGCGATTTTCTCAGATCTTCTCAGAGAACCTGCAAGATTCTCATAGTTTCGCTTGCTGTCCAAGAACAATCAAAGTCTACGCCCAGACCTTCGTCATGATCTTCATCCAACTTCAAGTATCTTCAAGATTCCCAGAAAGAATTCCAGGACCTTCATACATCTTCTTCAAGGAAATCGAGATCAAGATCTTCATCGTTGCTTCTGTCAGAAATTACTGAGGTGTTCTCCATTTCTCCGTTCAAGATCATCATCGAGCGTGGTCCCAGGCTTCGTGTTGATCTTCTCCGTCCAAGATCTTCATCTTGCATGTTCATCCGAGTACTGTGTTCGCCCAGATCTCAAGATCTTCAAGTTTTTTCAGTGATCCTCGAGAACCTTCATCAAGACTCCTTGCGTAACGTCTTGAGATTATCAGTCTTCTTCTGCAAAGGAACTCCACAAACTGTTCGTATTCCATATCCAGGTATGTATTCATGCGATTCTGGTTGCATTCTTCCTTCTGATTGCTGAGATTTTCTGATTTCGTTTTGATTCAAATGAATCTAGGTTGGGTATAAGACGGAGATGGAAGGTTGGTGAGGCAATATTAGGGTTTCGTTTCAGATTGTTGTGAGAGATTGATTGAGGCTGAGAAAAATTCAGAGGGAAGGTTAGGGAGAGGACGGCGATTAGGGTTTGAGGGGAGGTAATGAACAGTGAATGAGTTTTTGGGAGAAGAATGGTTTTGTTAATTGGTAGTTGGGTTAGGGTTTGGATTAGGTTAGGCCTAATCCGAATTGCTATGAATCACCTTCTTTACTCGTTGCCCCCCCTGGGCTGTGAAATGCTGAAAATAATACATTGTGACTGGGCCTTCGCAGCAAGTACTAGTCGCACCCCCTCCTGGCCCAATTCTGAGAAATAACTGAGGCGTATTGCTATCGCCACCCCTTGGTTTTATTTTCTTTTTAATTTTCTTTGTTGTATCCATGTTAGAAAATATTCATAAAAAATAGTAGGAGTATCTAATTAATTCCCTTCTTTTTTCTGTAGATTCATAATTCAATTTAGGATTTTATGGTGCAAAAATATTGAATTGATCATGCATTTTCATTTTTATTTGCATTTTTGTATGTTAATTGGTATTGAGTAATTGATTTGTGATGTGTCTGCCTGCTAATTTTATTTCTCTCGCTTGGTAATGAATTTTGCTTTTGTTTTTTAGTATGTTGTGCTAGACTGATGCATGCTCCCCATAGGATTTTTGTGATTTTTTAGAAATTGATTGATGTTGTTTTAGGATTAGAGAGTAGAGACCTCATAACTTGCTGGCTAACCCTTGACCATTCACATGTTAGGGATTGTTTAGTAGCCTTAGAAGTTGACTTAGGCTTTGAGATTTGATCTTGGGATCATAGAGACATGTAGGTTCCCCCTAGATTTTGGTAGATTTTTAGAAGCTGTTTGCTATTTTTGCTTGAGCTTGAGAATAGGAGAAGTCTTGAGGGCTTCTGACTTTGAAGTTCAACTGTGGTTGAACTTTAGAGATAGTTTCTTTTGGTTTGAGGGCCTGTGGTTTCTTCTTGAAGATGGAGGCTGGGTGAAGACTTGATGGAGCTTGCAAGGATGCATGGATTGAAGACCTAGTTTAGGAGTTTGCTCTCTTTCTGTGAGGTTCGAGACCTGAAGTTTGAGAGAAATCTTGGTACTTTCCTGAGGAAGGCACTATGGATGTCTTTCATTCTTTCTTCTCACCTCTTCTTAAGTATCCAATGATGTCGGAGCCTTCATGTGAGTTTAGTTTCTCTGAGAAGGAATGTAAACCGTTCACAGTTGTTGAGCCACATGGGATATGATTCCTAAGTGGAAGCCCCCTAGTATTTTCCAGAGGAAGGCACTATGGGTCTGTTCACTTAGTTCCCTTAGTTCATGTAGGATTTCTTAAGTATCCAATGATGTGGAGCCTTCATGTGAGTTTAGTTTCTCCTGAGGAGGAATGTAAACCGTTCACAGTTGTTGAGCAACATGGGATATGATTCCTAAGTGGAAGCCCCCTAGCATTTTCCAGAGGAAGGCACTATGGGTCTGTTCACTTAGTTCCCTTAGTTCATGTAGGATTTCTTAAGTATCCCAATGATGTTGGAGCCTTCATGTGAGTTTAGTTTCTCCTGAGGAGGAATGTAAACCATTCACAGTTGTTGAGACGCATGGATATGATTCCTAAGTAGAAGCCTCCTAGTACTTTCCTGAGGAAGGCACTATGAGTCTGCCTACTTAGCTCCCTTTCTTTGGTAAGCTTGTCTTGAAGCTTGAAGATGGGATTGATTTCTTTTGTGTAGGATTTTGCTTAGGGTTCTGCTTAAGGTTTTGCTTTAGGTTTTTGCTTAGGATAGATTAGGGTTTGTTTTAGGGTTGTCTAGGGGTCCTGCTCAGGGTTAGTTTCTTGCTTTTGTATAGGGGTTTTCCGGGCTGGTTGGCCTTCTCTTTGTGTTGATTGACTTGTGTGGTGCTGTGCTGCATTAGTCTTAGGGGTTCATGTAGATATTTCTGAGATAGGTGCATCTTAGAAATAGGCTTTGTGTGCATGAGAAGTGAGGTGGTACTCCTTCTGCTTGATTGTTATTGAGTGGCTTTGCTTGCTAGTATTTGGTAGAGCTGAGCTCCCTTACCTCTTTGGTTTGTGGCCTTTGTGCCTTGCTTGTTTGGGTGTTGCATTCATGCATATTTCCAGTATTTCCTTTACTTGGCAGTGTTTCCTGGTTGCTTTTTAGCTCTATTGCCAGATCCCTTAGGAGCTCTAACTTCTCCGCTGTGGAGGAGTTATGATAGACATTAGGTTGGTTAACCAGGCATGATAACATTAGGTAGATTCCCCTTTTTCAACCATAGTTTTAGGGTGTCTCTTTCTTTCTCAAAGAACAAAAAACACTTAATAAAGGATAAAACAAAAGTGAATTCATTTCTTCGGTCAAAAGATTTGAACAAACATCAAAACATTTTGTCCTCCTGGACTGTGAAACCCTTGGTTAAGATGTATTTTCCCATAAAAAAACACTTGAACAGCTTGTGTCGTGCGTAGCCCGAACTACGTTTGCTCTGATCTTTCATGCTGTATGAAAGTACGTAGGCATAGAATGCGATATCCTAGCGAGCAACCTTCCCCCCGTCTAGACGTAGGTAGTCGAACTACGTTGACTCTGACTTTCCCATTGCACGAGGGAGTACGTAGGCCCAGAACACCGTATGTTCTGTCGAGTCCTGTCCTTTCTTTTCTTTTTAGACTGACCACTAGCGTAGATAGATAACACACCCTTTTCCTTATAAACACTAAGCGTGGATCCCGTCGAGTACGACGGACGTGAGGGGTGCTAATACCTTCCCCTTGCGTAACCGACTCCCGAACCCAGGTTTTGGTTGCGACGACCATACCTTTCCCGTTTTTGGCGAGGTTTACTTCGAGCGTTTTCCTTCCCTCCGTTGGGATAAATAACGCACGATGGCGACTCTTCTGTCATGCGGCGCCGATTTTCGCAGTAGCGACACTATCCTATGATTCAAAGTCCTCTTAAAGAAGCCCCATCTCTCCCTTGGAGGGATGAGAGGCATGCCTTAAAGAGTAGAACTTTTGAGGATGCCCTTCTTTGCAGATGATGGTTTCTAGTGATTCCTTTGGTTTTCACTGATTTCCATTCATTATAAATTGATCTCAATAACCAATCTTTCTTGGTGGAGCTTGCTAGAGCTTGGGGATGAAGATCTAAGATGTTGAAGATGCCTTTCATAAGGTCTGCTTGAAGATGGAGTTATGTTACTGTCAACTTTGCTGTCAGAGCTGCTGTAGGAGTTTGGTGCTGCTGCTTGGGCTGCCTCCTTTGGGTTTTGTTTTCTGTATTGTTTGTTGGCTTGTGTAGCTTGCCCCCCTAGGTTTGAGGTGAATGTTGATTCACTTTGCCTGTTGTTTTCCCAGGTTCGAGGTTGAGTGGGACTCCCTTGCCTCGCTTGTATTGCTGCATTGCATGCATTTTACTGTATTTGCTTGCTTTCTTTTCTGTTGATCCCTAGGATCTCTAATTCCTCTGTGCAGGAGGGAATTACGACAGCCATTAGGATTCTTATCCATGCATGACAACATTAAGTTAGTTTTTATCCCTTTTCAACCCTAGGCTTTTTAGAGCTTCTTTCTCTTCTTATCTCAAAACAACTCAAAATGCGGTAATAAGGTTAATCGATGTCGTACGTACGAGCCTTAAGCTATTTGAGAAAGGGTTGCTGGAGAGCTTCTTTCCAGTAGTCTGGCTGCTTAGTGTGGCACCCTTTGGGTGACACGCGACGTAGTCACTCTCAAATCATAGTCTCTAGTGCGTCAGAGATTGCAAACAACTAAAAACACTTCTTTCGTAAAAGATTCAAAACAAACATCAAAGTGTCATTTTTGTCCGCTTGGACTCTAATCAGGAAAAACCCTTTTGAAGGTAATAAAAAACAGTCAGATAAGCTTGTGTCTTCCGTAGCCCGAACTACGTTTGCTCTGATCTTTCATGCTGTATGAAAGTACGTAGGCATAGGATGCCGTATCCTAGCGAGCAACCTTCCCCTCCTTTCCGTAGGTAGGCGAACTACGTTGACTCTGATTTCTCGTTCCAGACGGGAATACGTAGGCATAAAGTACGATACTTTGCCGAGTCATTTTCATTTTCTTTCTTTTTAACCCTTGACCCTTAGTGTAGATAGAATAACAATCCGTACCAGAAAACAAGTGTGAATCCCGTCAAGTAAGGCGGACGTGAGGGGTGCTAATACCTTCCCCTTGCGTAATCGACTCCCGAATCCAGGGATTTGGTTGCGATGACCATTCCTTTCCCTCTTTGCGTTAGGTTTACTCTGAGCGTTCCTTTCCCTCCGTTGGGATAAATAACGCACGGTGGC
>CAWUDS030002219.1:8973608-9002095 GCA_963859935.3 Lathyrus sativus | reverse complement strand
GATCCAATTTGACAAGGTCCTGATTCATAACTTTGATACTTGAAACAGCAGCGTCGGAATCCATGATACAAATACTTTTAAGAATTGTTAGATAATTCTTCTATGTCGAATGGATCCAGACTGAATCGTGAACGAAATCACTTTCCTTAAAAGTATTTCAAGCACACTCTCAGATTGTCTTAGAGTTGGAACGGCCTGAATACCCAGGATAAGTCAGCCTTTTTCTCGAAACTGCACAAGACTGATGAAGTTTCGAATGCAAGGAAAATGTTGGAATTATATGGAAGAGGATTTCAGAATTTTGGAGTGAATGATTTCGAATTATGAAGCATATATTTATAGCCATGCATGTGTCTTTTCAGAAGTTTGCAATTCTTCATAAACACACTCTCTAATGAGCATTTGCAATGGTTCACATAAAATATCATGCACCACTTCGTCAAGTGTCATGTATTTCAAATTCAAATTCAAAATCAAACTCTAGGCAACGAATAAGTCTGAGCGATAATTAAAAATTTAATTCGCAGTATACCGGCCGAAGGCCGGTCCGCCCGCCGGAGGCGGCCGGAGCGCCGCCTCATTAACGCCGCGAATAGCCCGATTGCTCCGATGCGTCGTGCCTAAGTGTTCAAGTGCCGTCTACAAGCCGCCACTAGCGCCTCTACGCCCACGCCCCCGGATCCGGTTCCGGTTCCGGAGCCGGAGCCGGTGTCGCCGGTGGCGACACCGGCGAGGGGTGTTTTGTATGAGACAAGTGACATAAGTTTTGGCACCACCACATGTGACTATGTGGCACTTTATCCTTTTTGGCTCTTTTGGAAATTACATTGTTCCAAGTGCCTTATAAATGCTATTTAATTTTACTCCTCTTCCAATGTGGGACTAAGCATTTATTATAACACCCACTTTGTCATTTTGGAACAACTTTAATGGAAATAAATTATTATTTCCAACACTTCATCGCCATTAAAACATCTCCGATCGGAACTTGAGGGTAAGGGACCATTGTTTTCCTTAGATTCATTTTTTGTAACAGGTACAGAAAGAGGAAGAGAATGATGGTTACAGAGAAGGATCGACGACATGCAAGTCAGAGAGAGGATGAGAAGCTTGAGCTTCGAGCATCCATGGCGGCGGTCTGGTAAGAAAAGAAAGGAGATTAGACATGCAAGTATGGGAGAAGATGGAGAGGAAATGATAAATACGTTCACGTTTCGTGGTTCTTTTGTTTTTATTATTTTATTTTTCATTTTTATTTTTATTTTTCTATTTTTATTAGTTTATTTTATTATTGTTATTTTATGATTTGTTTTGGAACCTACATTATTGTTTTTAGAGTATAATATTTGTTAATTTAATCTAAGTTAAAACACTTCATCAGACCATTAAATTTAAACATTTTCTTCTTAATTAGAACATTATCTAAATTAAAACATTTTCTACAAAAAAATTTAAAACACAAAATTTAAAAAGAACATTTTCCTAATTTAAAACATGAAATTTAAATTTTTTTTTCTTTTCCTTAAAATAAAAATTAAAAACTCTATTCTTTCATAAAAAATTAAACTCTTTTTTAATAAAAACATTAAAAGAAACTTTTTAAATATATATATATATATATATATATATATATATATATATATATATATATATATATATATATATATATATATATATATATATATATATATATATATATATATATATATATATATATATATATATATATATATATATATATATATATATATATATATCTATATATCTATATATATATATATATATATATATATATATATATCTATATATCTATATCTATATATATATATATATATATATATATATATATATATATATATATATATATATATATATATATATATATATATATATATATATATATATATATATATATATATATATATATATATATATATATATATATATATATATATATATATATATATATATATATATATATATATATATATATATATATATTATATATATATATATATATATATACCTTTGCATAAAAGCTCCAAAAAAATTTTCTAAATTAAAAACTATTTCTTTTCAAAATAAAAAAAAAACAATAAAAAAACTAAACTTAATGTAATTTAAATTCCTCATTAACACGTTTATTAAAACTTAATGCAAATCAAAAGTTTTATTAAAATTTAATGTAAATTAAAACTTTTAGTAAAATTTAATGTCAATCAAAGTTTTATTAAAATGGAATGTAAATCAATTTTTTTTTATTTATTATTCAAATTTAATGTAAATCAAAACTTTATTAAAACTTTTTCTAAAATTAAAACTTTAAAAAAAAAAACATTTTTTCAAATTTAGACTACCTTTTTTAAAATTTAAAGTTACTTCTAAAATTAAAACCAAGTCTTTAATAAACAACATTGAAGCATTTTTTTCATAAGAATTGATTTTTTTAATTAAGACATTTTTTTATTAATTTAAAAGCATTTTGTAGATAAAAACATTAAAATTAAAATTTCTTTTTGCATTAACATAAAACATCTTTGATTAAGTATGATAAAATTAAAACAAGTTTTTCTTTAACTAAATTAGAATAATTTTTTCTTAATAAAAATATTAAAACCGTAAAAAATCATTTTTCTTGTAAATACAAAAGCAATTAACGGTTCCTTTTAATAAAAGTTCAAAAAAATAAAATAAAAGTTTTGATTTAGCCGTTTTAGTCTCATCTAACCCCCACAAGTTTGTTTGTTTCAGCTTATTGTCATTTCATTTATTCGTACTGTTTGGTTCCATGGATGTAATTTACGCGAGACCATGGTCACGATTTATTTTATTTTGCATTTTTTTGGGGATTTGTAATTTACGCGAGTGATCGTTGCGACGCTTTCTTTACCGCTTTCTTTACTTTCCGCATTTTAATTCTGCCGTATGATATTTTTCCATGTTTGCATGTTTTACCGTTATTTTCCCTTCCGAAGGAACTAGGTCTAGTCGTTTGACCATCGAGTCAATCGTCCTAACCTTGACCATTTCCAAACCCTAATAGCCTAGGTGTCTCGCCGTGGACGAAAACACCATTTACCCTAGCATTAGGTCAAAGAGTCGCCGTACTCTGTTTTTAGGGTTTCCCGCCGTGGAACTTTTAGTCAACCCTAATTTAACCATAATTTCAATTCAACATTTCAACATAGAAATAGGAGTTTCAAGACTCCACGTAAGCGTGTCCTTAAGATACGTTTATCCCCTTGAAATCTTGACCACAGTCAAGAAGTTTCTGACCTCCCTTTAGAGGGGAACTACAATTACTCTGATTCCATTCCCGTCAGGATATGTAGGCACAAGATGCGACGTCTTGCCGAGTAAACTTAGGACTAACCTTTAGGTCTTTAGGTCACTCTATCCCTTAGCTCAATACATATTAAAGCAGATAATAAAATAAAAAAAGCATACAATAAACAAAAGGTTCCTGTAGAGTACTACAGAAGTTTAGGGTGCTAGTACCTTCCCTAAGCTTAACCAACCTCTCACCTAGGTCTCTCCCCGCATTGTGTTTACGATGCAAAAATAGGTTTTTCCCTCTTTTGACCTTTTCCTTCGGATAAATCAAAGAGCGGTTGTGAATTAAGAATTGTGATTCAAACTAATTAATAGTTTGATATCCTATTTCCACCGCAACAGAAAATGGCGACTTCACTGGGGAGTCTTGCCATAACGTTTAAGGGTTACCCCTATTTTGTGTATTGTATGCCATTTTATTTTATTCCTTATATGTATATATTATCTATTGCACCCTGCTTGTGGGGATACCTGTTATTGTGAGATAAGTCCTAACCCGGACTTGAGTGACATTATTATAGGATGGTGATATATTCAACGAGACTTATAGGGAGTGAATCCCGACTAAGTTGACTTGAGAATCACCGCTCTATTAAGACCCTTCCATGAGATAGTTCGATTTAATGAGTAGTCGTGAAAACTTTTACTATTTTTGGAAAGGAGTCTATGATATTGAGGACCGTAGTACCTTAACACCACTTTAGCCTTATATAGGACGCAGTGCGGGAACTATGTGGGAGTAGTCCTACAATAGTTTCTACGCGATACTACACTCAAAAGAGGTTCTCTTGAGAATATTATTGACCCCCGAGTCAGTCGGAAGGTTGATAATATCCGAAGGATGGACTGATGACTTTGGGAACTTCTTTAGAACCTTGTTCGGCAGGTACAACTAACTATAGTACATACCTTATTGGGATGGGTAGACCCTAACTCCTTGCACATACCTTTAACCTAGGACTTGCGTATATGTGTGCATTGCATCCATAAAACATCACATTGCATTACATTTCATGAAATTCAAACTTTATTTATGAATATTGCAGGATACTATAGATTACAACAGAAGAAAAACTTTGAAATATACTTTTAAAAGTCCTAAGCTAGATGACCTAAGGAAGCTAGGATCTTTAGTCCAAGATCGAGAAGGATTCTGTAACCGGTATGGAAGGTTGTTATCTCTATTGGAATTTAAAGTGAACGAAGGACTTCTTTCGGTTTTGCTACAGTTCTATGATCTAGGCTACCATTGCTTCACATTTCTCGATTATCAACTATTACCTACTTTGGAAGAATATTCTCGGCTTGTAGGGTTGCCTATTTTGGATAAGTCTTCTTTCCCTTTCTTGGAGAAGGACCCTAAAGAACAGGATATTGCTAAAGCCACGTGTTTGAAGGTATCTGACATTAAGGAGAATATGACTCATAAGGGTGAAGTTTTTGGGCTACCTACAAAGTTCCTAATGGAGAAAGCCCAATATTATGCTGATCATTTGAGCATGCCCACCTTTGAGACGATCCTTGCCTTGCTTGTTTATGGAGTGTTGCTCTTCCCTAATTTTGAAGGATTTGTGGACCTTAATGCCATTAAGATCTTCACGCAAAGGAATCCAGTACCAACCTTATTGGGTAACACTTACCATTCTGTACATCTCCGAAACCTCCATGGTGGAGGGATGATTATCTGCTGCGTGTCGTTATTGTACAAGTGGTTTATTTCGCACTTACCTAAGTCCGGTCCTTTTTGGGGTCCCACTCAAGGACGTTGGTCACAATGGTTATGGCCTTAACTCACTCCGATATTGATTGATACAATCGTATGTATGATGGAATATTACTCATTGATGGCTGTGGAGACTTCGCTAACATGCCTTTACTCGGTTTTAATGGAGGAATCAACTTCAATCCAGTCCTAGCTCGCCGACAGTTAGGGTATCCCTTGAAAGAACCGCCTAAAAGTATCTATGTGGAGAAGATCTTCTTCGAAGACAACAAAGAACTTCAAGATCAAATTATATCTTCTTAGAAACATCTGCATAGGAAAGGTCGAGAAAGTCTGGGTAGGTCGAATTGCGTTTCCATGGAACCTTATCTTCAATGGGTCCGAGAAAGAGCTATCAAGTTGAAGATGCCTTATCCTCGCCAAGATCCTTTACCTCCAAGAGAGAAACCTATTCAATATTTCATGTCCGAGGCTGAAACGTTAAAGATCGCTTTGAAGAAAGCTCAACATGAAGCAGAAACATGGAAGAAAAAATACCAGGTGATGGTCAGCGAGTACGATGAACTTCAAAAACAGCTTCAGTCGAGGAACGAAGAAGCACTTTCCGACAAGAAGAGAAGACTCTACGAGGATTTATTTTCCTCCGATTCTCCGCCTACTCGCTGAAATTTTGGATAATGCTTCCTTAGGGTCATCAGTAGCTTTTGTTTAGTTGTTTCCATTAAAGACTTTATTTTTGATTGTAATCCATTATTTTCAATTAATAAAGTTTTCTTCGTTATTCAGCAATATTCGTAAATATTTTGAATTCCACGAAGTCATTTTATTCGCATTTTGCATCATATTTTTCATTTCATGTGTCTCCCAGTTTTCTCATACTCGGTTCTCTCGCCTTCCAGTTTCGTCACCCTGAGTCGATACAACACTAGAGCTCAAGCTTGAAGAAGGATGGAAGAGCACACTCAAGAGATAGATCACGTTAACAACGAGCTAGCAGACCTTCGAGGGAATGTAGGAACAATTATGGAATTACTCAAGGTTATCAATGCAAAGATGGATACTCAGCCTACTGTGGTTTTTGAGATCAACACTACCGCTGCCGTAGATCCTCCGGTTGTTTCAGTTGAGAACCCGTTTCCTTATGGTCTTTCGCAGAGTTTCATACATCCGCCTGTTGTTACATCAGTTCAACAAACTATGTTGGTTGCACAAAGTGGTCAACAAGCCATGCCCGTTATACATAATGTTCAACAGACTGTGCCTTTGGTTCCCGAGCCTCCAAAGTTAGTCCCTACCTTCACACAAGCTAATGTCCATACTCGGGTGCAACCTTATCTTAATGAGCCTGTTTATGAAATTTTGGATGATAATGATGAAGGGTGCCAGCCGCGTGATAGGCTCTGTGAGGAGGTTGTTACTATTGATAAAAGATTAAGAAAGATGGAAGGAGACCAGATCTTTGGTGCTGCTGCTAGAGACATCTGTTTGGTTTCCCGTTTAGTTATTCGGCCAAAGTTCAAGACTCCGAACTTTGACTGCTATGAAGGGACTACCTGCCCAAAAAGCCATTTGATCATGTACTACCGTAGAATGGCTGCCCACGTGGAAAATGACAAGTTGATGATCCACTGTTTTCAAGATAGTCTGAAAGGTGCCTCGTCGAAGTGGTATTTGACATTGGACCAATCTCGCATTAAGTCTTTTCAGGATTTGTCTGATGCTTTTATTAAGCACTATAAGTACAACATGGACTTGGCTCCTGACAGGAGACAACTTTTGTGTATGACGCAAAAAAGTTCTGAGACCTTTAAGGAATACGCCCAGCGATGGAGGGAAATTGCTTCTCAAGTTGAACCTCCGTTGACCGACAAGGAATTAGCAGATTGGTTTGTTGACACGGTTCGTCCTGAGTTCTATGAAAGGATGATGGGTAGTGTAACCACGAATTTCGCTGATATTGTTGCTGTTGGAGTAAAGGTTGAAATGGCTATGAAAAGTGGAAAAATGTCCAGTGGTTCTAGCAGTACGAGTTCAAAGGACCAAGCCAAGAAGACTTCCGTCAATCCTCAGAAAAAGAAGGAAGGAGAGACTCATGTTGTGTCTTCAGATAGGAGAAGGAATAGGCAGTATCAATATCCACCACAGTATGCCCAACCCTAGGGTTACCCGGTTCAGTATGCACCACTTCCGTATGTAGCCGCTATCGCACCATCTTTTAGTCAGCAAGCTCCTCAAGCTCCTGCTTACCAGCCTATGCCGCAGGCTCCTGTGTATCCGCCTGCGGTTTATCCGCAGCCTCCGCCTAGCTATCAGCAAGCGTCCAACGCTCCTTCAAATCAACAATCGAGGAACCAGGCACCTCGCCTGAATGCTCCAAGGAGACTATACAAGACTTGTCCACCGATTTCGATGACGTTCACTGAGTTGTACCCTTACTTAGTGCAATGAGGTTTGGTCACTACTCGAGCTTTGGGACCGCCTCCGAATCCCTTGCCAGCCAACTACAACACCGCCGCTCATTGTTTATTTCATGAGAGTGCGCCAGGTCACGATTTGGAGAACTGTTATGCTTTGAAAAACCTTGTGAGGGATCTGATGGAAAAGAAGATTTTGTCATTCAACGATCCGCCGCCCAATGTCAAAAGTAACCCTTTGCCTGATCATGGGGCTGTTAATGCCGTTGATACTTCGTCTGAAGAGAATTTTATCCTTGACGTAGCTCAAATTAAGACCCCGCTTAAGGCATTCCATTTAAAGCTGTTTAGAGCAGGCCTAGTATCTGTTTCCTATATCGGTTGCGCGAGCTGTGAGGGATGTGATAAGGTTTGTGCTATGGTTTAGAAAGAAGTCCAGAGATTGATTGATGATGGTTTCCTTCAAGTAGTTAACCAAGCGAAAGAAGTAGCCGCAATTGAGCCTACCTTCAACTTACCCGAACCAAGGGGTAGGATGCCAGTGTTTAATCTGCCAGCACCGAATTCTGTCATGCCAGTGTTCAGTATACCGACTCTTGTCACTCTAACAGTGGACCAGCCTAAACCTTTGATTATCCAAAAACCCGAGTCCATTTCCATTGAGTGATCCAAAGCAAGTACCTTGGAAGTATGATGTGACCGCAATTGACAAAGAATCTGGGAAGGTCATTCCAAGAGAAGAAGTGAAGATTGATGGTAAAAGTGTGACTAATATAGCTGGGGCAAGCAGGTGACCTGCAGTTGTCGCGTGTACACTCCCCGTTTTGATGAGGCTCCGCCTAAAGAGACAAATACTAACACTGTTGTGCCTGCCAGAGATAAGAATAAAGAGGCAGCCAATAATGATGAAGATGTGGAATTCTTAAGGATCATCAGGAAGAGTGACTACAAAGTTATTGATCAGCTTCATCAGACTCCTTCAAAGATCTCTATCCTGTCTCTGTTATTGAATTCACCCGCTCATAGGGCTGCTTTGCAGAAAGTATTGACGCAAGCTCATGTCGCTCAAGATATTACTACCGGTCAGTTTGATAGCGTAATCGCCAATATTACCGCCTGTAATACTCTTAGCTTCAGCAATGAAGAGCTACCGAAAGAGGGCCCGAATCACAACCGTGCTTTGCACATATCAGTGAAGTGTTAAGAGGATAATTTAGCCAGGGTGCTTGTGGATACCGGTTCATCTTTAAACTTCCTACCCAAGAGAGTTCTTAGCAAGTTGGCCTATAAAGAGACTATGGTTAAGCCTACTTCGTTGATTGTTAAGGCTTTCGATGGTTCGCATAGAGCTGTGATCGGAGAAGTGGAACTTCCGATTCTGATTGGTCCGCATGTTTTCAATATCACCTTCCAGGTCATGGATATCAATCCCAATTACAGTTGTCTACTTGGAAGACCTTGGATCCATGCCGCTGGGGCAGTAACTTCTACTTTGCATCAGAAGATGAAGTTTGTAGTCGACGACAAGCTGGTTATTATACATGGTGAGGAGGATTTAATGGTCAATAATTTATCTTTGTTCCGTTATATTGAGTCCGATGAAGACGCGTTGGAAACTTCTTTCCAAGCACTTGAGATCTCCAATGTTGTGTTAGTGGAGGTCGAAGAGACCGTGGAAGGCCAGAGTAATCCATGTTTAGCATCCTTAAAGAGTACCAGATCAACAATTGACAGGGGCATTCCTGAAGGTTGGGGAGAGATAATCAACGTCAA
The DNA here is from genome assembly GCA_963859935.3 of Lathyrus sativus. Lineage (NCBI taxonomy): Eukaryota > Viridiplantae > Streptophyta > Magnoliopsida > Fabales > Fabaceae > Lathyrus > Lathyrus sativus. Next base: position 8,992,852 of record CAWUDS030002219.1, on the reverse strand, counting down.
GACCAAGACTGATTGCCACGGGTTGGGTTACAGACCAACTCATGATAAAACTTCTACAAATGTTGAAGGGCGTCCGAAGTTTTTTCAAGAAGTTTTTGTCAGCGGAGGTTTCCAAGTCAATGCCATCAGTGACTATGATGAAGACGAATATCTGAGCAACCTGGTATTCAAGAGCGATGCATCTTTGAGCAACTAGGAGGCTATAGAGATTCCTATTATGTTTCCCGTTTCAAAGTAACTTAACATTTCCATTTGTGTTTTTACATCTATAGCTCTGCCCAAGGCTATTGGATTGCTTTGTAGGGCCACCTTTCATTTTTAAAACAATTATTAATAAATGCATTTTGTTCTGCTTCCACTTTGTTCTATTAGCGTTTTTTCGTTTTCACCTTTTAAAATAAAATTGGCAATCTTTTCAAAAACTACAAAATCAAGCATTTCCACTATCTTGCATCTTCATTTGAACATTTAATAAAATAAGCCTTTCAACATGCAGTGACATTACAACCCTTGTTGAATCCAATGACTATATCGTCTCTCCTGATTGGGATTCACCCATTTACCAAGCTGAAGATGAGGGCGAAGAGGATTTTGAAGTACCCGCGGAACTGACAAGATTGGTTGAGTACGAGTACACAGAGCTTCAACCGCACAAGGAGCAGGTAGATTTGATTAATCTCGGCACAGATGAAGACAAGAAAGAGGTCAAGATTGGTGAAATACTTGGGGCGGAGGTCAAGTAGAGATTGGTCAAGCTGTTGAAAAATTATGTTGATGTGTTTGCATGGTCGTATCAAGATATTCTCGGTTTAGACACAGATATTGTAGTTCACAAACTACCGCTTAAGCCAGAATGTACGCCTGTCAAACAGAAACTTCGAAGAACGAGACCTGACATGGCTTTGAAGATTCGAGATGAGGTCAGGAAGCAGTTGGATGCGGGTTTCCTTGCGGTTGTGAAGTATCCTGATTGGGTTGCCAGCATTGTTCCGGTGCCCAAAAAGGACGGTAAGGTCAGAATGTGTGTAGATTACAGGGATCTGAACAAGGCTAATCCAAAAGACGACTTCCCTCTGGCTCATATTGATACCCTTGTCGATAATACAACTAGTTTTGCATTTTTCTCATTCATGGATGGTTTCTCTGGTTATAATCAGATTAAGATGGATCCTGCTGACAGAGAAAATACTACATTCATCACTCCTTGGGGAACCTTCTGTTATAAAGTTATTCCCTTCGATTTGAAGAACGCAGGGGAAACCTATCAACGTGCTATGACAACTCTCTTTCATGACATGATGCACAAAGAGATCGAAGTATATGTGGATGATATGATTGCCAAATCTCATAACAAAGAGGAACATTTGGTTCATCTGTTGAAACTGTTTGAACGACTCCAGAAATATTAGTTGAAACTAAATCCCGCTAAGTGTACTTTTGGTGTCAGATCTAGAATGCTACTTGGTTTCATCGTCAGCCAACGAGGAATCGAGGTAGACCCTGATAAAGTCTGAGCCATTCAAGACATGCCAGCTCCGCAGACCGAAACCCAAGTCAGAGGTTTTCTTGGATGTTTGAACTACACCTCCCGGTTTATCTCTAACATGACTGCTACTTGTGAGTCGATATTCAAGTTGCTTTGCAAAGGTCAGACTGTTGATTGGAATCCTGATTGTCAGCGTGCGTTTGAAACGATTAAGGATTATTTGCAAGAACCTCCTATCTTGATCCCTCCTATTCCTGGAAGACCACTCTTCATGTACCTTACTGTTCTGGAGAAGTCTATGGGCTGTGTACTTGGGCAACACGATGAGACCGGACGAAAGGAACATGCCATATACTATCTGAGCAAGAAGTTTACTGAATGTGAGAATCGATATTCACTTTTGGAGAAGACTTGTTGTGCGCTAGCATGGGCTGCTAGGCGTCTCAGGCAATACATGATGTGTCATACTACCTTGTTAATTTCAAAGATGGATCCAATAAAGTACATTTTCAAAAAGCCTGCTCAGACAGGAGACTTGCTCGTTGGCACATGTTGTTATCAGAATATGACATCCAGTACATACCTCAGAAAGCTATCAAAGGAAGTATCTTGTCAGATTATCTCGCAGATCAACCAGTCGAAGATTATGAGCCTCTCAAGTTTGAATTTCCAGACGAAGACATTATGTGGGTAAAGGATTTCGAAGAGCCAGAGCCCGAGGAAGGTCCCGAACCAGGTCTCTGGTGAAAGGTGATGTTTGATGGTTCCTCAAATTATAGTGGGCATGGTGTCGCTACTGCGAAAATCGGCGCCGGCTGAACAGAAGAGTCGCCACCGTGCGTTATTTATCCCACGGGAGGGAAAGGAAACGCTCAGAGTAAACCTCGCACAACACGGGAAAGGTATGGTCATCGCAACCAAAACCTGGATTCGGGAGTCGGTTACGCAAGGGGAAGGTATTAGCACCCCTCACGTCCGTCGTACTCGACGGGATCCACGCTTGGTTTCGGGTATGGATTGTTATTCTATCTAAACTATAGGTCAGGGGTTAAAATGAAAATAAAAATAAAAATGACTCGGCAAAGTATCGCACTTTATGCCTACGTATTCCGCCTGGAACGAGAAATCAGAGTCAACGTAGTTCGCCTACCTACGGGAAAGGAGGGGAAGGTTGCTCGCTAGGATATCGCATCCTATGCCTACGTACTTTCACACGGCATGAAAGATCAGAGCAAACGTAGTTCGGGCCACGTACGACACAAGTCTGTTTTGATTGTTTTTATTCCTTCTGAAAAAGGTTTTTTCTGATTAGCAGTCCAAGCGGACAAAAATGACGTTTTGATGAGTTCACATTCTTTTACGGAAGAAGTGTCTTTTATTGTGTTTGAAATCTTATTGTATTTTTCTGTTTTGTTTTGAGAAAGAAGAGACAAAACTCTAACCTATGGTTGCAAAGGGAATCAAACTAACCTAATGTTATCATGCATGGGTTAAGACCTAGTGTCTATCATGCTCCTCTCTTGCACAGAGAGAAACAGAGATCCTAAGGGAATAGACGGAAACAAAAACAATAGCAGATATATACAATAAAGCAGTAAAATGCATGGATGCGACAATACAAGCGAGGCAAGGGAGTCCTACTCAACCCCGAACCTAGAAAACAATAGGCAAAAGTGAACAGGCTTCACTTTCAACCAACAGAGTAAACAGCAAACAATACAGTCAGGGAAACCAATCAATACATCAGAAATGAAATACAACAAAACAGCTTCAGCAGCTCTGCATCAACATCTGGCTCCAAGTAATCTCCAATCAGCTACAGGCTTCAACAAGCATCAATCTCCATTTTCATGGCCTTCAGGCAAGGGCTTTGATCAGCAGTCTGCTATCTGCAATGGCTTTTCTTCAAGTTCAAACCTCCAGGATGAGGGATCAGTCACAAGAGTGAATTGGGTGTTAAGCAATCAGTTGACTACCAAAGGTGGTGAACAGACTGCTTCTAACACATATGACATTTTCTCTCAAGAGTTCTATCTCTTAGACACTATCACCAAGCCTTCAAAAGGAAGGGGGTGAGTGTCTTAGAGAGACTCTGAATCACAGAGAAGAATGGATGCAGACAAGGCAATCCATGTTTGAGAAACAAGCTTTCTAATCTTGAGCTCTGCCTAGCTCCTAAACCCTAGTCTCCACAACAGCTGCTAGCAAGAATCCTCTCTTCAACTCTGGAATTTGGACTTCAACATCTGGATCTCCAATGGCTTCATCTCCACAAGTCTTCAGCTCTCCCAAATCCCCAGACAATCCCAATACCCACACATACAAGCAATAACCCCCAGAGGACACACCACACTAGTCAATCAGACATACAGTACATTAATAGCAGTAGAGGAATCCTGACTTTTTCTAAGGGAATCTAATGACTACCCATAGCCCCTATAGTCCCATAGCTAACCTACTCAATCTCTAAGTCCTAAGGGAAGTGAATTAATTCTCCTAAGTCATCACCTAAAACCCTAGTTTGTTCATGTTATTCTCACCTAAACTAAACACCTAAAAATTAATTTCTAAAAATATGAATTAAATTGTATCTACAAGTTGAATGTCTAAACTAAACAACCTAAAAAGAATGAACAAAAAATATTAAAGCATCTAATAGAACAAAAATTAACAAATTTATGTATGAAATGAAAGTCATTAAAATGCTATTTATTTGGAAAATATGAAAGAAATATCAAATAAAAAATAAAATGCAATTTTTATTTTTTATAATTTTCTTGACTTTTTAAAGAAAATAATGCAAAAAGAATGAATTAAAAATAATGTTTTTTTAATTTTATATGATTTTTATAAGATGCATAAAAAAATGGAAGAAATTAAAAAGAATTAAAAAAAGAAATAAATGAGGGGGTGAGAATAGCATGGCCAGACAGTTCAAATGATTGGGCTTCACACGCGCGGGGGGTGTCAATAGCCATCAGAGCCCAATTCCCTCTATTAAATGAAATGGTGCGTTTCATATTTGAAAATTTCCCTCCGTATTTGACTTTAAATCGTGTCCGTTGGATGAGTCCTTCAGTCAAGGGTCAACATGCAATCGTGTGGCTCCTGATCCTTCTTCAACCTCCAGCCATTTAGGGTTTCAGAAACATACCTCATGCACGAAACTTCCACTCGATCTTTCTCCATGCTCCCTCAATGAAAATGAAAAATTCCAAGCCCTAAAATGATCTACTAAACACAAGGAATTCATGCCTGGTCCTAGTTTTGGCTAACTCTCCTTGTGGACCCCAAACAGAGGGCACGAAAGCCAGGGTTCACCATACTCGTCTGATATCAACTTTGCCAGAATTCAAACCTGATGATCTACAGTTATTCTACATGATTTCCTCATCATTCTATGCCTCATCATATCAATTATAATCCAATACACAGCTTGTTCTTGAAGCTTGCAGAAATGGTGACCTGCCATGGAACTCCACAAAACTCTTCCTAGATCTCAAGAATTACTCCCCTATGGTCTCTAAACACTCCTATCCTAACCACATGATCTACAACAGCATAAATGATGAGATTCGAAGAGTTTTGCATACCTTGCAAGTGATGATGGCAATGGTGGTTAGACTCCAATTCAAGCCTTGATACTTGCTGAAAGTGATCTTCAATGAGTGTGTGCTTCTGTTTGCAATGGTTCTTGTTCAATCTTTGTGAATCACTCTATTCCACTCTTCATGCAAGTTGGAGTTTGAACTTGGATCTCCTTTTCCAGCCACAAATTTCTTCCACTTTCCTTTGCCAAACACTCTAGGGTGATGGTGGATGATGATGATAACAGAAATTGGAATGGTAGATGAAGCTTTAATGGAGTTTGGATAGAAAATGCAAGTTGGAAAAAGATGATGAATGGTACAATTCTTGATCAATTCAGCCAATTCTTGATGTGAATCATAGTGTTTGAATGATGATGATGAAGATTTAATCAACAAATGTGAGAATTGAGGGAGATTATGGAGAGTTTGTGAAGCTTATGCAAGTTGAAGAAAGTGTAGAAAATTTGGGGTTTTGAACAAATGGAAGTACCAAACATGGCATGAACCATCTCCATTCAATATATAGGTGACATTAGAACCTCCTAGAAACTTGGAGAAACTTCCCTTGCACTTTTCCCTTTCAATTTGGTTTATGTTTCTTACATTGCAAGCAACCACGGATAACTCACAAATTATGAACTAAACTCAAAATTCCACTTTAGCCAATGTCTTTAAAATGATCTTTCCATTCAAAATGACCTATAATTTTGCTTCATTTGGCCAAAATATGAAAAATCTCATTTTTAAGTCCATTTTTCTTCATCAAATTCAACAATTTTGAAACCTTGTGCTATGAACTTTTCAAATCTCTCATGGTCACTTTTCTAGACTCAAAATTCCATTTGGAACAAGTTTGATGTTGTAAGTATTTCCATTTGAGGCCTCCTTGTATGAGTTTTGGGCATAGGTTAAAATGACCTGTAATTCACAAATGACCAAAATACCCTTTGCTTGCCAAGACCATAAGTAGAGTTCCACACATCATATGAAGGCATACCATACCATTATAGAAAGCTAAGACAATAAGGAACAATTATTATGTTGACCAAAAATCCATTTGAAATCTCCTTGAGGGGTAAAAATTGCTTGGAAGTCAAGTCACTTTCACAGACAAAATTTCAGATACCTCAGATGACCTGTAACTTGCAAGGACCATAACTTGAGTTCTATAAATCTCCTTGATGTCTTCCACCACTCAAATTAAAGGTCTTTAGATCCTCTACAAGTTTCATGTTGGCCAAGGATCCATTTGAAGCTTGAATTTTGACTTATTTTGCTTGGAAATTTGACCTAAACTAGGGGATTTTACACAGAAACCCTAATTTAGAAACTCCTCTTCTCTTTGATTTCTCCTGATTTCTTCTTAGCATAACAACATATCCTTATTCTCCATGTAAAATGATGAACCCCACACCTCTCCAATAGCCCTTAATGCCTTTCAATTAGTCAATTGACCTAGAGTTGACCCAGGGTTGACCCAGATGAAACCCTAGTTGACTGTCTTCAACTGTAATTCTTGTGACTTCACCAATGACTTGTCTCCTTCTCCAAATGACTTTCTAAGTCCTCCAAGATGTCTAGATACTCCCCATGCTCAGCCCACAGCTCACCATTTCTTTGTTGATCCTCAAACACCCTCAGTTAGGAGATAGATGAACTGCTTGATCCATTGACTTGATAGCTTCCAAATTCTTTTCTGATGACTTGAATGAGGTTGAATCAGGATAATAACCTCTTGATAGGCCTCTGGAGATGAGAATAATGATTGGTCCCCTATTATATGACTTGCTATGCTTATGCTATGCAGATGAGTAACCTATGTACATGACTCTATATGCAAATGCTAATGACATTGAAACATAAATCAAGTGAATAAGGTTGGGCAAATTTTTAGGGTGCAACAGCTGCCCCTATTCAAGCGGCTTGGACCCAATTGGGTGAAGAGCCCGGAGCCTTCAGACATTCGCGGTACGAGACGGTTGAATACTAGGAACCCCGAAATTTGCAAACCGCAGAAATAAACTGCGCCACTGCTTGGGGAACGACATTCATCAGCTGAATTTAACTGTTACGGCAACCCACTGATCTCGTGCGACCGTGCTGGGGATAGAACATTGTCCTGAAAAAGGTTGAATCATCGGAAACTTCGTCCTTTGCTTGTCCACGTCAGGACTCTATCTGCTGTCAACTCGGAAAAAACTTCAACAACTTTGCTGGGGACGGCTCGTCTGCCTTCTCGTCAGAGATAAATCGTCCATGTTAGGAATAAACTCTTCCACGTTAGGAATACTACCGTCCACGTTAGGACTCACCTTTCCACGTAAGGAATACATCGCTTTTCCCCGTCAGGGGTGACTTTTCTCTGCTTTGTCAAACTCTTCCACGTAAGGAATACGTCTTCTTTTGCTTTGTCCACGTAAGGACTCTTTCTTTTTCCACGTTAGGAATCACAAATTTTCCACGTAAGGAACCCCAATCTTTCCACGTGAGGAATACTATATCAATCTTTCTTTCCACGTTAGGAATGCTTCTTCTTCTTCCACGTTAGGAATAACTTCTTTGATCTGTCCGCGTCAGGACTGAACTCTTCCACGTCAGGAATAATCTCTTTCTTTCCACATCAGGAATCAATCTTGATATGTCCGCGTGAGGACTCAATCTTTCCACGTAAGGAATAAACTCGTCTTTCCTGCGTCTGTCCACGTCAGGACTGGACTTGCTTTTCCATGTAAGGAACTGAAGCTTCTCTTTCCTCGTAAGGAATAACCTTGTTCATGTCCGGACTCACATTTCGTCTTGATTTGTCCACGTCAGGACTCACCTCTTGACCAGCTGAAGTAATAGAACTTGTCCCCGTCAGGACTCGCGCGCCTTTGACTTGCTGGGGAAATAAGACTTTGTCCGCGTCAGGACTCACACTTCGCCCACAACACAAAAAAGGATAATCTCGTCCACGTCAGGACTCTCGCATCTTGTCATCTTAAAGAACTATAAACGTCCACGTCGGGACGCACATTTCACCATTACGAATAAAGCTATCTGCTGGAAATAACTTGTCCATGTCAGGACATCAACACGAAGAGTAATCAATCTTGTCCACGTCAGGACTCCACACCCAATCAATACCGAGAACTCGAACCTGTCCACGTTAGGACTAACACACATCGTCAACTTGAGGAAATGTCCACGTTAGGACTCCACATTCCAACAATCTTCTCTAGCACAAAGGAAACCCGTCAATAAAATTGTCCACGTTAGGACTCATCCTTCCATTGGTCCGCAAATTCCTTATCACTGACGTTACAGCAACTTTGAGGCTGACTCTACTGGGGATTTCTGGAAACCAAACTTCCGGACGCCTGCTCTGATAACCGGCGGTAGCCTCTGAAATTCTGATTCATGAATCCTTTGATGACCAATAGCTCTGCTTGGGGATAAGGAGAAACTTATCCTGCTGACTCTGTGGGGAGTAGTGCCACAACTGACACTTCGTCGAACGTCTCATGCCGAGACTTTGAACGTTTTATTGATCCACCTGAGCAAGGGCTCTCTCTACCTGCAAGAGAAACAATACTTGAACACAAACGGTTAACCAACCTGGTTTATGTTTCAAAAATGCGTATGTTTGACGGCGATGCAATGCTCCATTCGACATGGAAATGCTACACTTTTATTTGGTGGATGCAAGTACGACCCTATATGCCAATGCAACTGCAGACTCGTACTGCTGGGTATAGAAACTGCTTCAGCAAAATAAATGCTGAAGATAATGCCAACTTCGCTGGGGATAGCCAGGTGCTACAGAATTATTCCAGCAAAATAAATGCCGGAAGAGTGAAGTCGACTCAGCTGGGGAATAAGGATTTTGACCCAAACACCTCATTGAATTAACACCCTGCTGGGGGATATAACTCTGCTGGGGAACAGCAGATGCGCCTGGTATGATTGAACTTCTGCGGGAAAGTGAACGGATATCATACGGTATTTTGACAAAATAAATGCCATGACCCACACCAACTCTGCCGGGGAGAGCCTTAATCTTTGAGTTCCACTGGGAGGAATACTTGCTGAGAAGAGAATTCCGCTGGGGATGGGATGATTCTCTTGGGAAAAATCAATTGACTTCGTTGGGGGAGAGTAGATGATCCTGCGGGGAAAAGTAAACTGTCTGAATACAACTCACAAATGTTAATCTTTTGAGGCTAAACCACTCTGCTTGAGATACACTGTCTGAATACAGCCTACAATCTTGGAACCGCCAATTCTGCTGAGGATAAACGACTCTGCGGAAGCACGTCCTTTGGATAAGCTACGGCTAGCTGGGGAATTTGATCCTTCTTCAGGAAGCACATGCATGACCTGCGTGGGGGGTCGAGTCTTTCGTTATCGCAATCTTTTGATCGCCTTCCTCGTACGGCTATGAAACCTGCAACGACACAAACAAAACAAGACAAGCCTATGCAACCAAATATATTCGGGTTGGTGACGCCATCTCCAGTTAATTCAAAGTTTTAGCAATTGTCGGCAAGGGCCAGTGAGGTTATACCCATGCTAGTTTCAGTAAACTTAGGCGCTTTATCATGCACAAAACAATAAAGAACCAGCATCAAGTACTGAATAACATATTTTATTGATTGGGCCCCTGAATGGGCGGAGTTTTGTACACGGGATGTAACTCCTGAAAAGAGGAAGTTACACAAAACAAATACACAAGTATGCACAAAAAGCATAAATATATTGACAAATTAAATTTGTACACATGTCGGCAACGGGATGCAGATGAACACCACGAATTGGTCCTCCTATGACTCATCCGACTCTAATGCTTTCCTGGTATTCACACTTCTATAGAGATTGTATCAGACAACTGATCCTCCCCGGGGTATTCTCCCGCATTGATGCTCAGTGTAATATCAAATTCGGACCGCAGTCATTTGCTTTTCAAATCCCTAACTTTTGCGTGAACCGCCCTTTACGGGTTTTCAGTTCACCGGGATACCCTTTTTTGCCGAAGCCGCCCAGTGTAGGTTTTCAACTTCGCGGGTGTACATTTTTTCAATTTTATCCCTAACTTTAGCCCGAACCTTTCATTCTGTTTTTGGTTCGCCAGGATGCCCCATTTTTTCCTGGACTCTCTTTTTCTGTCCAGCGGGTCTATTTTAAGCAAAGTATTTTTTAACTGTGTCCGAATTCACAGGTGACGTAAAGTCTTCTCCGTCCATGGTGGACAACAACAACGCTCCTCCTGAAAAGACTTTCCTGACAACGTATGGCCCTTCGTAGTTGGGGGTCCACTTGCCCCTGTGATCTGCTTGCGGCGGGAGAATCCTTTTCAGCACAAGGTCGCCCGTCTGAAAGCTTCGCGGATGTATTTTCTTATCATACGCTTTCTTCATTCGGCTCTGGTATAAACGACCGTATGCTAGAGAAGCTAGCCTCTTCTCATCCATCAAACTCAGTTGGTTCAACCTGTCTTTCACCCATTCTGCCTCGTCCAGCTGAACGTCTTGCAATACCCTCAGAGAAGGGATCTCAACTTCCAATGGTAATACCGCTTCCATTCCATACACTAATGAGAACGGGGTTGCCCCGGTTGATGTGCGTACCGTCGTACGATAACCGTGCAGAGCAAAAGGTAGCATCTCATGCCAATCCTTATAGGTCACCACCATTTTCTGGACGATCTTCTTGATATTCTTATTGGCCGCCTCAACAGCGCCATTCATCTTGGGTCGGTAAGGGGAGGAGTTGTGATGTTCGATCTTGAAATTCTGACAGAGCTCCTTCATCATTTTGTTGTTCAGGTTTGAACCGTTGTCCGTGATTATCCGCTCAGGGATCCCATATCGGCAAATGATATCTCTCTTGAGGAATCTGGCCACCACTTGCTTCGTTACGTTTGCGTAAGACGCCGCTTCCACCCACTTGGTGAAATAATCGATTGCTACTAGGATGAACCGATGCCCGTTAGAAGCTGTCGGCTCGATCTTTCCAATCATATCGATCCCCCACATCGAGAATGGCCAAGGCGATGACATCACATTCAGAGGACTTGGAGGCACATGGATCTTATCAGCATAGATTTGGCACTTGTGACACTTTCTTGCAAACTTGAAACAATCGGTTTCCATGGTCAGCCAAAAGTAGCCTGCCCGCAGCAGCTTTCTTGTCATAGCATACCCACCAGCATGCGTGCCAAAGGTACCCTCGTGTATTTCCCCTATGAGCAGCTTTGCCTCTCTTTCGTCTACACAATGCAACAGCACCAAGTCGTGGTTCCTTCTGTACAAGACACCATCTGGATTCAAATAGAAATTACCCGCTAATCTCCTGAGAGTCTTCTGATCTTTACTGGATGCCCCAGCCGGATACTCTTTGTTCTTCAGGAAATTAAGGATATCAAAATACCACGGTTTATCATCAGATGCTTCATCAATAGCAAATACATAGGCTGGTCTGTCAAGCCGAGAGATAATGATTCGGGGAGCTTCGTTCCAGAAGTTGATTTTGTACATGGAAGACAAGGTGGCAAGGGCGTCAGCCATTTGATTCTCTGCCCGCGGTACATGATGTAACTCAACCTTGTCAAAGAAAGGCAACAATCTCCTTGCATAATTCATGTAATGTACCAAGTTGGGCTGACGTGTCTCCCATTCCCCTTTGATTTGATTCACTACCAGAGCTGAGTCTCCGTATACGTCTAAATTCTTGATTCGCAAATCAATGGCTTCTTCAAGCCCCATTATACAAGCTTCGTATTCGGCCTCATTATTAGTAACGGCAAAGGTCAATCGGGCAGTAAACGGGATGTGCGACCCATGTGGCGTGGTGATGATTGCCCCTATTCCGCTACCGTAAGCATTCACAGCTCCGTCAAATATCATCTTCCATTTAGAACCCAACTCTGGCCCCTCGTCTGGCAACGGCTCTTCACAATCTTTCATCTTTAGGTACATGATATCCTCGTCAGGAAAATCAAACCTCATCGATTGGTACTCTTCAATAGGCTGCTCCGCCAGATACTCAGACAGCACACTCCCCTTTATAGCCTTTTGCGAGACGTATTGGATGTCATATTCAGTCAAGACCATCTGCCAACGGGCAATTCTTCCTGACAACGCCTGCTTTTCGAATACATATTTGATAGGATCCATCTTCGAGATGAGCATGGTTGTATGATTCAGCATGTATTGCCTCAAACGCTTGGCGGCCCAAGCTAGTGCGCAACAAGTTTTCTCAAGCATTGAATATCGAGATTCACAGTCTGTAAATTTCTTACTCAAGTAGTAGATCGCATGCTCTTTTCTTCCTGTCTCGTCATGTTGACCGAGAACACAACCCATGCTTCCCTCAAGAACCGTTAAATACATGATCAAGGGTCGACCCGCCACTGGGGGTATCAAAATAGGAGGCTCTTGCAGATACTTCTTTATTTTGTCGAACGCCTTTTGACAATTTTCGTTCCACGTTACAGCCTGATCTTTCTTCAACAGCTTGAATAATGGTTCACACGTAGCAGTTAGGTGAGATATGAACCGAGCAATGTAGTTCAACCTCCCTAAAAACCCGCGTACCTCTTTTTCTGTTTTAGGCGTCGGCATTTCCTGGATTGCTTTTATCTTAGCAGGATCGACCTCTATTCCTCGTTCGCTTACGATAAACCCCAGCAGCTTACCCGATCTCACCCCAAAGGTGCATTTATTAGGGTTCAGCCTCAGCCTGAACTTTCTAAGCCTTTTAAATAACTTCAGCAGATTCACCAGATGCTCTTCCTCTGTCTGGGATTTGGCAATCATATCGTCAACATAAACTTCGATCTCTTTATGCATCATGTCATGGAAAAGAGTCGTCATCGCACGCTGATATGTTGCCCCAGCATTCTTCAAACCAAAGGGCATCACTTTATAGCAAAATGTTCCCCAAGGCGTTATGAAAGTAGTCTTCTCCATATCCTCTGGCGCCATTTTAATCTGATTATAGCCTGAAAAGCCATCCATGAAGGAGAATACGGAGTATTGAGCAGTATTATCAACTAACACGTCAATGTGAGGAAGTGGAAAATCGTCTTTTGGGCTTGCTTTATTCAAATCCCTATAATCCACGCACATTCAAACCTTGCCATCTTTCTTTGGCACTGGTACGATGTTAGCAACCCATGAGGGATACTTTGTCACAGCCAGGAAACCAGCGTCCCACTGTTTTTGAACTTCCTCTTTGATCTTCACTGCCATATCTGGTCGAGTTCTGCGAAGCTTTTGTTTGACTGGCGGGCAATCTTCTTTCAGTGGCAGGCGGTGCACAACCATATCTGTATCGAGCCCTGGCATATCTTCCTACGACCAAGCGAATACATCACTATACTCTCGGAGCATTTCAACCAGTCTTCGCTTGATATCACTCTGCAGCGCGGCTCCAATACGAATATTCTTCTCAACCCCTTCCGACCCCAAGTTGATAATTTCGATGACCTCGTCGTGAGGCAGAATGGCTCTTTCCTCTTGCTTCACCAACCAAGACAGTTCTTCAGGAACGTCGCTATCTTCGACAACCTCTTCTTCGGCCTGAGATACCGGGTGTTCAAAGTCGGGACGAGTCATAGGTGGTTCAAGAATGTCATCTGAAAATGTTATCCTGCAAAAGGAATGGTTAAGTGCTTCAAAATGCGTATAAAGCGAATAGCCACGTTGCCATTTTATTGAAAAATATAAAACAAGAAAGACAGAGATTACAGTATTTGCACATGAAAAAACGCCATTTATTTAATGAATAACATGCAATGTTCATAACAACACAGCCCTAAGCAAATCTTGATGCCACGGGCAAGACATCAGATTATTCAACAATTAATAAAGCAAAGCATTACTGTTTAAGAGTCACAGGAACAAGCTCCTGAATAGACCAGTTGCACAGTCCTTGTCCTGGCGTGCTTGGCTGAATCCAGGCATCCATATCACAGTCGCTGTCTCCTTCGTCAGACTCCGAAGCAGCATTGACGGTTTCATGACATACTCCACTGGCAGAGATGGTTATTGGCCCTCTGAAACGGGGTGCCCCCACAGCGGGAGTTGATGACGATGGTTGGTATCCCAGCCCGAAACGGTCCATCTTCACAGGAATGTCCAGCACCTTGCCCCAGCCCTTGGCTTCTCCGGCCTCCACTAGGGCTTGAGCTTCTTTATACGATGAGACGGCTATCTCTGGCACTTTGCTCGGCTCGGGACCTTTGTTCTTGACGCGCAAACCTTCAAATGCCTGGCAGGGTGTCTCGTGGATCTCCCCGTCGACCTCCACATATTTGAATGACGATAGATGGCTGACCAGGATGTCTTCTTCTCCGCATACGGTGACTACGCTATCTCCGACCATATATTTCAACTTCTGATGTAGGGTGGACGTGACTGCCCCCGCCCCATGAATCCAGGGTCTTCCAAGCAAACAGCTGTACGCAGGCTGTATATCCATGATATAAAACTCAGTTGCAAACACCTCCGGCCCCACCTGTAGAGGCAACGTGATCGATCCAAAGACTGTTCTCTGCGTTCCGTCAAACGCTCTGACTACCAAGTCGCTGGGCGTGCACAAGATTCCTCTAACATCCAGTTTCATCATCGCCTTCTTGGGCAGCACATTCAAAGATGACCCGGTGTCGACCAATACATGCGACATTACTGATCCTCTACACTCGACAGATACGTGCAGCACCATATTATGATCTCTCCCTTTCGGCGTCAAATCGAAGTCGGTAAAGCCCAAGCTGTGGCCTGCATTCACATGTGCCAACACTCCTTCCAGCTGATTCACGGAGACGTCTTGGGGTACAAAGGAAGTGTCCAGGACTTTCAACAAAGCATTTCTGTGAGCTTCCGAACACAACAGCAATGACAGGATAGATATTTTGGACGGCGTCTGCTGCAGATGCTCCACAATCTTATAATCACTTTTTCGAATCAAGCGCATGAATTCTTCTACGTCTTTCGATGCCGATTCTTTGTCACTTGCTTGCACCGGGACATTCTCAACCATCTTCCCTTTCCCTTTTGCTAGTCTTTCGGCCTCCACTTCAGGTGATATAAAGATCCTACCACTCCTTGTCATACCTCCCGAACCAACAACATTACCCACAGTCTCGGCTGGCTGCTTATTAACATCAATCTTTATCCCGTCACAATACACCTCCAACCCGTATGACCATGGGACTGCTTTCGTGTTCTCGTACGGGATCGACCCGGCCTTAGTTATGGTGATCGGTGGTCGCTGAGCTGGTGATGCGATAGTGATTGTCTTTCGAGGAATCGTTACAGTGGCCACATCATTCTGATCATATGCTACTGCCCCTGCGGGCTCTTCAGTTGCTGCTTGGTCAAACTGCAATATGCCTTCATCAATTAGAGCCTGAATGCCCTTCTTCAAATCATCACACCCCCCCGCTAGGGTCCAACATTCTAAGCAGTACTCGTCACATCCCGGGTAAACACCCCCTTGCAACAATCTGCTTTTTATCTCGTTCAGCGGTGTCTTCAAATCGTCGACACTCATAATCAGATTTAACCCTTCCTCAGTCAGAATGGCGTTTGCCCCGTGATTAGGCATGGGCTTCTGCACTATATTCGGACCTGCCGTTCCGAAATTGATAGCCTTATTGTCCAAAAGATCCTGCACAACATGCTTAAAAGCATGGCAACCCTCTATATCGTGGCCGGGAGCCCCAGAATGAAACTCACAGTGCCTGCTTGCATCGTAACCAAACGAGGGAGCTCCCGTTATCGGTGCCAGAGTTCTTTTCTCTACCAGGTTCAATCCTAACAATGTCTGCAACAAATCTGCATAGGTTGAGGGAGGCTTCTCAAACACTCTTCTCGGTTTGCCACCCTGGAATCTTCGCTGAGCCTGTTGCGCCCCCTGCTGAGGCTGCTGCTGCTGCATTGGCTGCTGCTGAGACGGTTGTTGTTGCTGAAGTGGTTGTTGCTGGTACGGGATAGTAACACTCGCCACCTGCTGCGGCTGATGATATTGGTTTCGTCCCCTGCCTCGGCCTCCAAATACTGCGCTTGCCTCGCCCTGACGGCGCCCACCAAAAGCCTTCCTATTACTGCCAGATGCATTTGATTCCTCAACCTGGAATTTTCCTTGCTTAATGTTACGCTCAATCTTTTCTCCCATCAGAATTAGGTTTGAAAAACTGGCCAGAGACGTGTGAAACAGCATGTCATGAAACAAGCCTGTGAATGTGCCGACAAACATGTCATTCATTTCCTTGTCTTCTACGGGAGGACGGACCCTGGCAGCCATATCGCGCCACCTTTGCGCGTACTCTTTAAAGCTCTCCCCCTTCTTCTGAGACAGCCCTGCCAATTGGACCCGATTGGGCGCCAAATCGCTGTTATATTTGTAGTGAGCCACAAATGCCTCTGCTAATTGCTTCCATGTCTTGATATCGGTTGGCTCCAACCCCATGTACCACTCTAGGGAAGGGCATGACAAACTATCTTGAAAGAAATGCATTAGCATTCTCTCATCAGTTGAGTATGCAGACATCTTTCTGTAATAAGCTCGTACGTGCACTTTCGGACATGTGTCCCCTTTATACTTATCAAAGCAGGAGCTTTGAATTTGATTGGCACCCTCAAGCCAGGTACCAGACCCATTGTTGCCATGTCCAAGCCCACAGCACTTTGGTTTAGGACCCCCCTCATCTGCTCTTCCAGCATTCTGATCTTCTGGGAGTCATCCATCGGTCCTTCGAAACCTCCACCGGAGAAGGCGTCCTCCTGCTGATCTTCTTGCCACATACCATTTCCAGCTCCATACCCATCATATCCATTATTACGGCCAGCTCTGATCTGATTCATCCCCGGACCTCGGCCTCTGTTGCCGTACCCTTGAACACCTCCAGCAGGACCAAAAGCCATGAACCCAGCGCCGTTTCCATTTCCAAAACCTCCGTAACCCTGATTGGCCACACCATAACCATCTTGCCCAAAGCCTTGAGCATTAAAGCCATATTTCCCAGTATTATCGAATCCCTGATCATTGAACCCGAATCCAGCATTGACAAAGCCGTTGCCTCCCATATTATCTCCCAAGTTGACGTCACCAAGCCCAACGTTATGGACAGCAGCCTCGTTCCCAACTCCGACATTACTGTTCACAGCAGCGGTAGCATTGTTGACATTAGCAGCGGGTATATTGACTACAGGCGGAGCCACTGGCGTGGGAGTGCCGTCTCCATGAACTGTATCGACTCGCACGGACTGATGATCCTCATTACCGTGACCAGCGCTTCGGGCCAACAGAGGCTGGACCATGGCCTGTAAATTCTCTTGACCCTTTGCAATAGCTTCCATGGTCTGCATAAAGAGAGCGAGCTTCTCGCGCACATCTTGCATCTCATTCTGCATTTGATCCATGATTCTTCGACAGTTGGTGCGGGTAGAATAGCGGTGCGGGTGTTGATCTGCAATCCTGGAAAGTACCTGGTACAGAGCAGGAAATAAGACACCATTCAAAGATTATCTGTAATGTAATATGAATATGAATGCAATGCAATGTGTATGTGCCTTAGGGAAGTTCATTCCCCCAGTTCTAGTGTGAAGGTGCCAGTGCAGTGACAGTGCGGACAATAGGAATATCGGAGCTGAATCATAGAAAGCCTCATATATTGCTGAGAAAACCAATAAGCCAAGAGTACAATATCACTGAGTACAATGAGAAGGCATGACCTCATCCAACAATCCTGGTGATGGTCAGCGCTATGCGAATAAAGCATACAAGCGAATATATGAAATAATCAAATGCTCTCAAAGGCCCGGTACTCTTCTATCAACCTCTTGGTCTCTGGGTGCCCTGGTCGGGTGAGCAGTCCTTCTACCAACTGATTCCTTTTCTTAAGAACACGACGCACGTCTCCCGCAGTTTCTTCCCATGTCGCTTCCCCGAAGCAATCTTCTAGTTTTCGCTTTTGAGACACAGCTTCATCCCTGCATTTGATTGCCTTGTTCAGTGCATTCTTGACACTATACCGGGTCATCACTTCTTCCTCACACTTCTTGATGCTAGACTTCAACTTCTCTTCGAGGTCGGAGATTTGCTGTTTCAACTTATCCTCCCTCTTCTTGTTGTTAGTGAGCGTGGCATTCCAAGTCTTATTGCAAGAAGAGATCTCTCGGTGTGCTGCGTCGAGCGCCTTCTTTTTGGATTCCAGCATGTCATGGGAGCTTCTGAACTCTTGCCCCAGACGTTCGCGCTTTTTCTTTTCCTCAGTCAACTCAGCCCCTAACCTGTTTAACAGCTCGATTTGTTGTTGGAAAGCATATACGGCCTTGTTTTTCTCACCGCGTACCTGAGCTAGCTCTTGCTCTAACCCTTCGTTGATCTTCAACAAGGCTTCTTTTTCTCTCACAACCTGCTCGTAGGCTTCCTTAGAAACAGTAGTTGGCTCTTCTGCCGGAATAGGAACAATGACGGGTGCAGCTGGAAATGGCATTAATAACTGACTTGCTCTTTCCTGGATCCAAACCCTGTAAGGTGCATAGGCCTGGCAATCGTTCTTACCCAACAGTGGCTTCCCTTTGCGGTTAATACGTGTCCAGGCATGCTGCAACTCAGCTAGCAATTCTCCCTTCAAATCACCTGTGAAGTACAGAGATTCCTGTACTCCCTCCTCCTGAGGTGGATTCTTCAGTGCATATCCGAACTGGCGAATGAATAGAGAAGGGTTGTAATTGATACACCCTTTTCTTCCTATCAGCGGCACATTAGGGTACCCAGAGCAACTGAAGATGAGCTCAGATCCCAACAGGTCTCGATCAAACCACTCCATGTCTTCCGACGATAGCCTCATCAGGCGCTCTGGCCAACCAGCTGGGACTGTAGTCTCTGCAACAGGCCTTCTCTTAGGAAGGTGGCTCTCAAGCCACATACTCAGCAAGGGTACACAAAGATGAACATTCTTTCCTCTCCCTTTCTCATTCTTGTAATGCAGTGAGTGGTAGAAATCTCCGAGTAAGGTAGGTACAGGATTACCAGCGGCAAACAAGTAGAAGGCGTCGAAGTCCACAAAATCCGGTATATTGGGAAACAAGACTATGCCATAAATGCACAAGGCCAACACAACATTGAAAGCAACCCAGCACCCGCTCTTGGCGTACTCCTGGGCTTTACCAACTAAG